>CM031601.1:5581552-5606552 GCA_018398815.1 Conus ventricosus
GATCAAGTTATAGCAGATTAATAATAACTGCATGGCAACACTTTGTTTTATATGTCGAATCAAACAATTCACGTTGCATCTTTCGAGCCCTTCTCCTCCCCCGCCTCCACCTCCCCAACCCCATTCAGCTCACTGCCAGCCGCGCTGACTCACCCAAAGAAGTACAGTCTCCGGATGGGTTTCTTGAGGCCCATGCGTTTGGCGATGTGACAGATGGTGTGCTCCGCGAAGCGGTAGGTGATCTCACAGGGCTTGCCCACCAGAGAGGTGTAGTGGAGGTCATGACCTGTGACCTTCCGGTACAGCGCCTCCAGGCACAGCAGAAAAGCCCGTGACCGAATCTGACCAATCATGAGACGCCATTTAGTACACAAGGCGCCGGCATACACGGAATCGAATGAGCTTGCCTCTACAAACGTTGACCCCGACCCCCATTACGCATCTCCTGTTACTCATGCAAGACTCCATTCATGTATAGGGACATGCAGCCTAGCCTACCCACCTCACACATCTTCGTCACTACCTATCTACGTCCACCCTTCCCACCCCTCCTTTGTCCCTTGTTCGCTCCAAATCATCACTCCCTTTGATCCACTCCTCCCTCACTGCGTTGATAACGCTGTTATTGCCTTTCCTTCCCCCCCCCCCCCCCCCCCCCCCACCCCCCCCCCACACACACCAGCAGCCCTACCCTCGCCCTACCTGGGCATGCAGGCCTCAGCCATGAAGACGAGGTCCATGCTGCAGGCGATGACGGGGATCTGCGGCACGAGGTGGACGTCGGCCGGGGCCTGGGTGGGCTTGCCCTCCGTCAGCAGCAGGTCCAGCAGCAGCTGCAGGTTGGACTCCCAGTGCGTGGGCTCCCCGATCAGCAGCACCACCTCCACGCGCGGGAAGTCCGGGTTCTCCTTGTACTCCCCGCGGGCCTGCCCACACACAGCACACACACACACACACACACACACACACACACACACACCAAACACACACAAACACACACACACACACACACACACACCAAACACACACACACACCAAACACACACACACACCAAACACACACACACACACACACACACACACACACACACACACACACAGATTTTGTTTTCCCCGTCTAATATCATCTGCCGGATGAAAAGACGTAAAATTAAACCACCATCACCACACACACACACACACACACACACACGGTACCGTGACTGCCGCGCTCCGTTGTAGTTACGTGCGTGCAATTCTAAACGCCCTCATACTCCCGAGTTTTCCATGTATCATTCCTTACGGGCATGCCGTCGTGGCAGTCTCCTCTCAGTTTCAGTCGCCTACCATGTTGGATACAACAGCCGTAAGGAATGAGAACTTAGATGAGAGAGTCGTAAAAGAACCCTTTACTACTCGGGGCAAGTCACTGGTTGCTTCAGCTGATTACAGCTTCAAGTTCGCCGGCAAATGCTGCGAGTTCAAATGACGTCGGAGCCCGACAGAGAATGGTCCTTTTCGTCCTGCTGGTGGAACTGTATGGTAAAAGATGGCCCCTAACTTTACCGAAATAATTATACTCGTCTGCCCTTTCGTCGTAGGTAGGTGTGGACGTTAAACGTGAATGTCACGAACTCCAACTTAACTTGGCCCTAACCCTATCCCTAATCCCAACCCTAAACTAACTTAACCCTCACCCTTGCTTGTAAAACCCGATATATAAAAAAGAATTGATCATTGATCAATTATGCCGCTAGGTGCCGCATTGTAGTTGTCTTGTCTTATTCTCAATCCACAAACAAAAGAACGTCTGTCGTTAGTTACATTCAGGTTAATGTCCACATCTTCAACTGTTGATGAACCACACAGGGGGATAACCATCCTGTGTTTTTTTGTGTGTGTTTTTTTTTAATTACTTCTGCCCTACCATCTGAGGTTGGGTGTGGGCCTTAAACTTGCTTGTGGGATCAGAGAGACGACTCACCACTTTGACTCTGTTTTTGTGGTCCACCATGTCCAGCAGAGGGTAAGCTTCGATGACGTCATCCATGGTACACAGATTATGGAAGCCCAGGCTGGAGATGGTCAAGGGCACATACAATCTCAAACAGTCGGGGCACGGGGGAAGGGCAGTGGAGGGAGGTGTTACCCCCCCCCCCCCCCCCCCCCCCCCCCTTCGGGCAGTCTGAAAACGCCTGCCGGACTCGGTAACATCTCTATGTGATAAAAGCACCAAACTTAAGAAACTGACGTGTCATGACTTGAATTTGAAATGGGAGACAATTCTATGTGCTTCTTTCTCCTTGTGTGTGTGTGTGTGTGTGTGTGTGTGTGTGCGTGTGTGTGTGTCAAGTCAAGTCAAGTCAAGTCAAGTCAAGTCAAAATTATCTTTATTGAGGGTTAAAGAATAAGCTTTCCAGCTTTTTTACATCCTGCCCTCATAAACAAGAAAGAAACTAATTGAACATATAACCACAAGCTCAAAAAAACATTTTTAAAACACACAATTTCTTTCATGCAAATACATAACTCTCATATGAAATCTGAAACAATCATGAAACTATTGTTGGAACTTCAAGTTCAAGCACAGAGAGAGAGAGAGAGAGAGGAGAGAGAGAGAGAGAGAGAGAGAGAGAGAGAGAGAGAGAGGGGATAAGGGGATTGTATTAATGGAAATGACTTCAATTGAAGCGCAGAGTTTCTATCAAATGCATTTTTAGTGCTTTTTTAAAATGTATGTTTGGTGAAGGTTTTTGGGGAAGGCAAATTATTCCATGCGGTCCCTCCGAGTACAGAAAACTGTTTATTTTAAATTGAGGTCTGGGAAAGAGACATTTTATGGTATGTCTGAATATTAAAGACAAAGCTCTAAAAAGTTATCTTCGGGGTGTCCTTCATAATTGTCATGCTAAGATTTGTTGAAGTAGGTCTGTCTTTAAAAGGGAAGAATATTTAAAGTTTTTTTTAATATTTTTGTAAGGTTTTGGATTTCAACTGAATTAATTTAAGGCCCCTTTTTGCGAGACTTATGTTTATTTTTTCCCGGGATTATCCAAAACGTGATGCATAATTGATAAGAGAAAGAATGTGTGCATGAAAGAATATCTTTCTGGAGTAAAGATTTAGAAAAAATTTTTCTTAAAAGTTGAATTTCTCTTAGAAATCTTTTTCCCAAGCCCCAATGGGAAAGACCAAGATAAATCGTTGTCAATGATAACACCTAAAATTTATGCGATGTAACCTTTCATCTTTTGCCCTTGGGAGTAATGGCCAAAAGAGGATGTCATTTTTGTCTTTCGGGCGTGGTGACATCTGTTTTTGGTTTTCTAGCTTTTGGGCTATGATTCTTTCTGTCCATGTAATTGTTGTTGTTTTTTTCTGCGGTTTTTTCCCGTTCGAGGGTTATACTGTGAGATTGTAATGAGGTATCATCAGCAAAATTCAAAAAAATTTAAAAAACGGGGGTAAGTCTTTAAAAAATTAGAAAGAGTAGGGGTCCAAATCTGCCCCCTGGGGGACCCCCAAATTGTAAAGGGGAAACTTTGCCCTTTTGGGTTGTTTCAACAAGTGTTGCGATCGTGAGAAAGAGGTAAAGAATTTTAAGGCTGTATTCGATATTTGAAACACATAAGCTTTTTTATTAAAAGGGAGTGGTTTTAACGTAAACCTTTTGCAAATCTACAAAAAAAATTTCCCGTAAGGTCATTTTTGTTAATTTTGAAAGCATCTATCGTTAAAGTTGTACAGAGCAGTGGACAAGAGTGTTTTTCTCGAAACCTATTGTTTTTCAGATCGATCGTAATTTTTAAATGGTTTTAGGGTGTTTTTACATGTTTTTCGAGGGGTTTAGACAACAGGGATTATTGGATAGGTCTATAGTTTGGAGTTTGGTGGGCTCCCCTTTTTTTATAAAGGTTAATTTTTGCTTTTTTAAATTTTAAAGGGAAATGGTTTTTAAAAACCAAATTATAAGTAGTGAGTGTTCAGCAATGGTCAATGAAGGATTTTAGTATCGGCCCAATTCCATCAAAGTCCTTGTCCTGATGTTTTAGTGTGTTAAAATAAAAAAATATTCATGTAATGAAAATGGGGGGTTTTTTCAAAAAACAAAAAGAAAATTTTTTACTCGCTGTATTTTTCAACATAAAGATCTTTACTTTGTTTTTCATTTAAAATAAATCCTTGTTTTTTTGCAAAATGAAAGTTGAAGTCTTCTGGTGTATTTCTTTTATTGGTTTTTGCTTTCTTAAATTATTGTTAGTAAAGAGATTGATAGCTTTCCAAATTAAGTTTGAATTTTGAGAAGACGAGAAAAATTTTTTGAAAAATTTGTTTCTTTGTTTTTCTTATGGATTTCTTTATTTTTTTGTTTTCTGAAGCACTTTATCTTTGACTTGAGGATAATCTCTTTTTGTTTATCTCTTTTATCCCTTTGTTAACCAGGGGGGTTTAATGAATGTTTCATCTTTTTTTTTAAAAACGGCGCGTGGGTTTTATATAAAATTTTGAATGTACTGACCCAAAAAGTTCACGCATCTTTCGGGTTCCCTTTTGAAAAATGAAATCTAATTCAGAGTGAAGAAAATCATTGGAAAGGCTTTTTTTACAAAGCTGAAGCGTCTATAAAAAATTTCCTTTTTCCCAATTGGTTTTTTGAACCTTTCTTTCCCAGTTAGACAAATGAAAAAGGGTCGCTACAGCCTGCCCTTTAAAAGAAACTTTCCCATATGTTTCTTTGTGTTGACGTAAATGTGATCAATAAGAGTTTCCGTTTGTTCGTGATTGAGTGGGGATCTTATTTGCTCAACCCAAAATTGCATAAGTATGACTATTTTTCCCAGGCCATTTAAAGTCTATGTTAAAGTCCCAAAAAGAAAAATTTTCCCTTTGTTTCCGTTTGCGGACCCTCATTAAATTAAACCTATCAAACCCAATCGTGGTTCTGTGGGTTTCTGATGGGAAATTCCTCCATTACGGTTTACAGTGTTTAAGATTTTTTATCAGACGGATTTAGTTGTATTTTGCAAGAACTTTTTTCTTTTGAGGTTAATGATTTTGCAAGGTAAAGAGAAAAACCTGTTGTTCTAGGTGTTTTTGGGTTAATCGGATTGCTTTTTTAATTTGGCAGCACTATCAGAATCTGGAATCTATCGGTTACCCAAGACTCGCAATAAAAAAACTTGAAAGCTTTCCCTTGTTGTGAAGTTTGCAGCGTTTTCCCCTCTGTTTTTTTTGGGCATGTTTTTTTTAAATAAGATGCAAAAAGCCCCTTTTTTGAAGGCCATGTATCAAAAAGTAGATGATGATGACTTTTAAGTGCACTTTTATATAACAAAAAGGCGCTTTACCGCAGTTCTTACGATGCAACAAAAGGGGTTAATAATCAGTCATGTAGTTGTAAGCCCAGAAATTCCCGGTAAAAAAGATTTCACACACACACACACACACACCCCCCCAACACCCCACAACACAAAAAGGAAAAAACTATAGTGGTAACAATATAAAATTATGTTAAACATAAACCACAAAGAAAGCGTGAAACCCTTGTAGTTTGGAAGGCTGTCCCCCAAAAAAATTTTTTTTTTCCTGCTCCTGAAAGGAAAAAAAAAAAAATTAAAATTTTGTTTTAAAATTAAAAAAAAAAAAAAAAAACCCTGTAGAAAAACGGGCTTTTTTTAAACCCAACGAACAACAGAAATTTAGAATCCCTAAAATACAAAAAAAACTTTTATTTGTAATTAGGAGAAAAAGTATATGCAGCACACGTACTTTGAACGTACGCAATTAAAAAAAAAAAAAAAAAAAAAAAAGCGTCAGTAAAAAACCCAGAAAAAAAAATCAAAAGAGGAGTCTGAAAAAGAATGATGGGCCCCATCAAGCCAGAACTGAATTTTTCAACCCAGCAGGCAATTACACCACACGACGAACAACCCAAAACACACACCCCGCGCGCGCGCGCGCTACTCAAAACATTGTTTCTCAACAGGGAAAATGGGCGCTGGTAATTTTGGCGAGAATTCTTGTGTATGCCCAATTAAAAAAAGGTCGTATGGAATTTTGAAGGGACGTTTTGTCTTTAAGGGAAATGTCGGGTTAAAGATGGTTCATGCATCCTTCCCCCCTTGAACGGGGGAACTTTTTTTTGTTCCGGTAGGGGGTTAATTGTTTTGGGATTCATGGACTGATTTTTGGGAAATTCTTTTTGTGTAAAAGGGAAGGGGTGGGGGGTTGGGGGGCCCCTGGAACGTTTGCAGGGGGGTATTGAATTGTTGTGGTAAGGGTTTTCTTGTGAAAAGAGGGGGATAGTGATTCATTGATTCCAAGGAGGACAGTACGGGGTGGGTATTGTATGCTGATGAATTTGGTCTGATTCCCCGGCTATTTGGGATACTGAAGCTGTTTTTAAAGTTGTTTGGGTTTGTCTCCCAAAACCGGGCGACATGTTTTTTTGGTTTTGATTTAGATCAAAGGCTTGATAGTGGAAAAAAGGGTTTTTTTGAGATTCAGTGCAAATTAGGCGTGCTTCATGGGATGAAAAAGACTGGCGTACGGGGCCGTTGGGTTTACTTGTACTAGTGTGAATGTTTTCAATGAAACCCGGTTTAGGGTTTACAGGCTTTTTGCAGTTGATTGGATGGTTTTTTCAAGTTTTTAAGTGGTGTTTGCCTGTGCGGTATTATTGAGCTGGGATGTTCTGGTTGGGAAATACTGAGAAATTAAATGGATTAAGTCCACCCTGTCTCTTTAGTGATTTTCCTGTGGATCTGCGTAATTTACCCCCCATGTATGGCTACTGTTTGAGATGGGAGAACCCGTTGGTGCGCAGCCCTCTGTCAAAATCAGAAAACAAAAAATGGTTAAAGGATTTTTGGGCCCATTTTTTGCGGGGCGTATTTAGGGGTCGATGTCTCTCGTGAAAGAATTTTCCTATCGGAGAACTGAAGTCCCTCGATACAGAACGGGGAAAAATATTTCGTGCGTGTTCTTTTTGGGCCTTCCTTTAGAATTGTTGAAAGGGCGGTCGGACTCACCCGAAAGATTGTTGTTCGGGTTGTGTCGGCAGAAATTGGGTTTAAAACTCGCTTTATTTGTGAGGGCTAAACGATTGGAGGGGCTGGATGGTACACAACACTGTTTTCGGGGACGGTGTCTTCTTGTCGCGGGTTAGACGAGGCTTTCAGTCAGGAGCTGGGGAGTTGTGCCCTTTTTCCTGGTCGTTCACGGTTTGGTTTGGGAGATTCCCCGTTGTGATGGTCGATTGGCTCTTTTCTGGGTCCCTGTTCGTGGGCTCGGTGTTTTCTGTAGGGAGTGGTGGGATACATCAAGGGGGTATTTTTTCCCGGCTGTCTTGCCACCACACATTTTTGTACTGGTGGAGTTAAACAAGGGCGAACTTTTTGAATCTGTTCTCACCTTCACTTGGGCTGGGTCGTATGTTGGCTGGGGGTCAAAATTTTTTAGTCGTGTTTTTATTTCCCCGCTGAGTTTTTTTCGATGGTTTTTCTTTACTTAAAGTGCTGACTTTTTTATCCGGTAAAATTCTTGCTTCGGGAATGAACAAGTGGTGGAGAAAATCAAGTTGGGGCTATGTGTGTGCATTTCATTCTTTCCCCCCTTGACGTCCCCCATTGTTCAGACCCTATTTGAAGGCCAGAAAAAGGAGCTGGAGATCTGAAACGCTCTTGCAGTTGTGAATCTCCCGTATAGAAACAGGATAAGCTTTGGTAGGGGTTTTTCTGTCTGGGGGGTTTTTAAAAAAGGGTACTTTGCGGGTTTTTCATTTGTGAAAGGGCCCTCTTCATGATTGCAGGGAGTAGTGGGGACTTGAAGTGTGGGGGGGGAATGACGGGGGTGGGACATGGAGGAGTTGGGGGTTTGGGACTCGTTCTTTGCGTCAGCTTTATTGGGAGTTGCGTTGCTCCACAAAGGGATGGGCAGTATCCATTTCAGAGGGTTTTTTTCTGATATGGCCAGGATGTCCTACTTGACCAGGGACATGTCAGGTGTGCAGAGAGATTCTTTCCCCTGAATTTTGGGGTAGGAGGGGGAGTACAAAAACGTGGGCAAAATTTTTTTCATGGGGTTTCGTGCAGTGGAGATACTGGTTGCTGGATAAGAGTCTTTAATTTGGGCTTTTCCATAGCTGAAATGAATCGCTGGTGTTGTGTGAACATCTAGGACCCAAAACCTAGAAAGGTCATGGGGTGTTTTAGCAGTATTTTGTCAGAGTAATTGGTCATTGTTTCTTTGGTGGTTTTTAAAAAACATGTCGGGTGATTCACATTTATCTGTGTCCCACTGGTACAGTCCTTTCCCCGGCAAAGAAGAGTACAGAAGCGGGGGTGGATTTTGAAGTTTAAAGTCAGGTGATTCGTTAAGATGCAGGATTGCCCGGAAAAAGTCGTTGCAGTTTTTTCCAGAAATGGTTGGGGGCCCCAGATTCCATCTATGCGAAGAAAAAAGTGTTCGTTTTCGTCATAGCGACGATCCTGTGATGACTTGTTTGAAATGCGGGGAGTAACGGTACGCAGCGCATTACGCCAGATACAGTTTTTTTTTCTACACACCAAAAAAACTTTTGAAAACGTTTAAAAGTGGGTTTAAGTTTTTTCGTCGTTTTACCCCAAAGAGCCTGTGGTTGGACAGCCAAAAGTGTGCCATATCATCTGATGGCGCACGCGAGTTTCCCGTCACGCATCTAAAAAAATTTTCAATAAAGAAAAAAACAAAAAAAAAAAAGTAATCTCATCGTTGAGAGCTGGTCTTTTTTTGGGAGCTTGTCAACGTGTTTCTGTGCCAAAGGGGATCAAATTTGAAAAAAGAAATTTTGAAAAATGACGTGTGGAATGGATTAGCGTATTTGTTTTTACATTGTCAGCATTAACTTGCCTGTTCGTCGCTGTGCAAAAAACCTACAATTTAAAGCCAAAAAGTGAAATTATTGTCATCGATATAAACAGTCACGGGGTTTATCTCGATGTAACTTAGTTCCCCTTAGCCCCAAAGGGCATGCCTCACCAAAAATTAAACATTTAAGATCTCTATAGATCTACGAATTGTGTGGGGTAATGCAAAACGTTTCAACGAAGGGGCGAAAAAGAAATATTTTCCAATCAAAATATGAACTTTTTCGGGTTGATCGTTGAATTTTTTACTTCCCTTTTTGCCAAAAGGGAAAATGCAATCATAAACATTAAAATATACGAGATCTAACAGATTACGACATAATTACGTAAATAAAAATCTCATTCGACGACCGTATCTCAAGCAGCCATTTGATTGTGTGTTGTGTGTGTGTGTGCGCGCGTGGGGGTTTTTTATAAATGTGGCTCTCTCTTTTTCCTTTTATCACTCGTCGTTCCCCCCCCCATTGTATGTTCTTTGTCTTTCTACTCCAGTCGTCTCTCTTTGTATGTTCTTCTGTTTTCTACTCCGTGTTAAACTATTGTTTGTTCTTCTGTCTTTCTATCAGTGTCTCCATTTTGTATGTTCTTTGCTTTTCTCCCGTCGTCTCCCTCTCATTTATGTTTTTGTCTTCTCTCCAGTCGTTCCATCTCATTTTATGTTCTTCTGTCTTTTCTCCGGTCTCCATCTATTGTATTTCTTCTGTTTTTTATCCAGTGTTCCTCCTATTGTATGTTCTTCTGTCTTTTATTAGTTCCCACGCCGACCCTTCCCCCTCTCTCCTCGTGTTTCCTCGCCCCGTTCTTTTTGTCTCTGTGTTTCCCCGCCCGTTCTTTTTGTTCCTCGTGTTTCCCACGCCCTGTCTCTTTTTTTCTCCTCGTGTTTCCTACGCCCTGTCTCTTTTTGTCTCCTCGTGTTTCCTACGCCCTGTCTCTTTTTGTCTCCTTTCTCACCAGTCTCTTTTTTCCGTCCCTTTCCCCCTCCATTCATCTCTGTTTATTCCACTCCATACTAAATCTCTCTCTCTCTCTTCTCTCTCTCTCTCTCTCTCTCTCTCTCTCTCTACTCTCTCTCTCTCTCTCCTCCTCCTCTCTGCCCTGTCCGGTCAAAATCCAAGGATACTCTTCGGCGATGTCCAGCCGGTGTTCCTGGCCAATGACCAGCGTGTGTTTGGAGTGCAGGTCCTTCACAGTTTGGCAGGCGTCGGGCGTGGATCACCTGGTCCGGGGGCACCTGTTGGAGGAATCAAGCATCAAGGTGATGTCATCCGCTAACAAATGAAATAAGGACGCTAAGTTTTGGCGCTGCACTGGTATGGTGTTGCGTGTACTTCAAAATATGAACGTTTTGGAATACTGGGAAGAGTTTCTCGGCGACAACTTTTAATTCTTAAGAGTTAACCCCATTTGGAGTCATGGGGGAACAACAACACACTGCGGTATAAAGTGATAATCAATCATTTTCAGTTGGCTATTTGATAAACAACAGAAAGTGTAATCATCGTAACGTAATGCAAACATTCCGTGACTGCATGAAAAAAGAAATCGATTCTCACTCTGCCTATCCCCTCTTCATAAATGTTTCTAAGTTGAAATGTACTTTCCCACCCTTTTTCACACAGATTGCAAACATTATAAACATACTTTATTTTTTGCTTTGTTTATTTCTTTAGTATTTTCTTGGTATAAACGTTTTATCGAATATCGCTTTATATTACATCCATTATAAAATGAAACACGTGTCCAGCTATGCCCGTTTTTACAATTACGACGATTACGTAACTTTCGTGGATCATTAAAGTTTCCATATGTAATTGTGACTGCTACCTCTGAACTTAATTACAGATTTTACGTAAGCACCAGGTAATTAATAATATCTTTTTTCTCTTCAAAAATGCATTTTTAAATGTCTGTGAAATAAGCATTTATTGCTGTTTTGTGTGACTTATGCTAACTATGGATATAGATATCATGCAGTTCCCGTCTTACGCTTTGGCTTTCGTTTATGAATGATTGGCATGCTCAAGACAATTAAATCCTGCTTCGAATAAAATGCTTTTTACGTGACTAAACCATGGTGAAATAAACACACACACACACACACACACACACACACACACACACACACACACACAACACACACACACATGCATACTCACACGCACGCATGCATGCTCACACGCACACACACACACACACACACACACACACACACACACACACACGTACGTACACACACACACACCACACACACACACACACACACACACACACACACACACACACACCACCCGCGCGCGCGCGCGCGCGCGCGCGCGCGCGCGCGCGCCGATCCGTATGCTGGTCTCTTGAATCTTCTTCTTCTTCGTTCGCTCAGACAGGAACCCCAGATGCACTGATGAAGGCTGCCGTCCGGCGGAGGTCCTCCAGAGATCCGTAGAGTTTCTCCCTCATCGGTTGGTCAGCAGGCCAGGTCTCTGCTCTCAGGTCAGGGTGTGTTGGACAGTCTTGTAGGAAGTGTTCCACTGTCATTGAGGCTGTACCGCATGCGCAGGGGCACACTGCAGACTCGCCAATGCGGAACCTTGTGAACATGTGATGGTGTAGCCTGGAGTGGCCCGTCCTCAGCCTCACAATGTTCACTTGGACTGGTCTGGGTAGGAGGTAGTAGGGATCTGTCTGGTTATAATCTGGATGTAGCTGAAGCCATCTTTTCCTCTGCTTCTCCTTGATGATCGTCTTGGCCTCTTCATAGGAGATTTCCTGTTCCTCTTGTGGCTGCTGTCCTCCTTCCTTCGCCAGTCGGTCTGCTTCCTCATTGCCTGCTATGTTGCAGTGTGAGGGTATCCACTGAATGACAATTAGTTCAGTGGCCTGTTGCAGTCTGGCAAGGGCAGAGACAAGGGGGTTGAGGTCCTTGTTCTTTGGGTTCTGTACAACCTGCAGTACTGACAGTGCATCAGAGAAGATGACGACTTTGGGATGTATGGCCTCTCTATTCGCACACAGTGTCTCCGCTGCTGTCTGCAATGCGTCTGCCTCAGCTTTGTAGTTCGTGGAGAATTTGCCAGTGGGGATGGCTTGTCGGACGTGAGTTCCATCCTTCAAGGTTAGGAATATTCCTCCACCTCCATTTCTGGTAGCCTCCTCTGCTGAGCCGTCTGTGCATGCGTACGTCCACAGCTCCTTGGGGTATGCCTGTTCTATATGGTCTAGAGCTAGTGCTTTCTTCTCTGGTTCTGATTGTGTGCCCTTTGAGAGAATGCCTGGGATTGTCTCTCTGACTTCCGGAAACTGGTCTCTTGAATGAGACGGTAAGAAACGAAAGCCCCGTGTGCAGGGGAGAGGAGACGCACGTAAGAGACAACCTGTAAGTGGGGCAGCTTGGACACAGGATAGGTGAAAAGAAGAGGATGAGTTGGGAGGGGGTATGGAGTGAGGTGAAGGTGATTCTTATGTACACTCCAGAGAGAGAGAGAGAGAGAGAGAGAGAGAGAGTAGAGAGAGAGAGAGAGAGAGAGAGAGAGAGGGACGTTAATCGAACGTTGGCCAAGATGCCTTCGCTATCAGAACATGAGGCGGATCAAACACCGGAATCTGTCTGTGTTAAAGGAACAAACCCATATTTAGCAGACGGGCTTCTCCACAAAATGCGTTGTGAATCTTACGATCGCTCCAGTGTGGAGGACCAGACAGCTTCTGTTTCGCTCTGTTAAGAGCTCATCATATGTATGTATGTATGTATGTATGTATGTATGTATGTATGCATGCATGCATGTATGTATGTATGTATGTATGTATGTATGTATGTTACTAATCTTTAAAAAAAAGTTTACACATTTGGGTGAATCGTTTGGCCTGTCACATATGTTGATATACTCCTTTTTTTTCGTCTAGCAAGATCAATGTTGTCTGTAACGGCCTGAAGGTCAAAACAACAGCCTCTATCCATCATACCCCACCGTTGTTGTTTTTTCCTCTCTCCATGCACCCTCAACAATAACGTCCTCTGAAAGTCAAAACAACAGCCTCTATCCATCATACCCCACCGTTTATTGTTTTTTCCTCTCTCCATGTACCCTCAACAATAACGTCCTCTGTCTGAAAGTCAAAACAACAGCCTCTATCCATCATACCCCACCGTTGTTGTTGTTTTTTCTCTCTCCATGTACCCTCAACAATAACGTCCTCTGTCTGAAAGTCAAAACAACAGCCTCTATCCATCATACCCCACCGTTGTTGTTGTTTTTTCTCTCTCCATGTACCCTCAACAATAACGTCCTCTGTCTGAAAGTCAAAACAACAGCCTCTATCCATCATACCCCACCGTTGTTGTTGTTTTTTCTCTCTCCATGTACCCTCAACAATAACGTCCTCTGTCTGAAAGGAAAGAACATTCCGACTCTCCATCCTCCCACCGACCTCGATGTTGAACCAGTGGCCGATCTGGCGCGCCTTGTCGTGGAACGGTTGCAGGCGTTGGTGACGAAGGCGCAGGGTACCCGGAGGTGGCCTTTGGCGTCCTTCAGCTTGTTCATGGCTCGCTTGGCCGCCTCCAGTGGCTGGCTGCCCCGCGCCAACACCCCGTCCACGTCAAACAGGATGCCGAAGCCAGGCTGCGCAGAGGAGGCAGGAATCGATGATGGACAGAGGGAGGGACAGACAGATCGGGGACAGATGCATGCGATGTACGAGGATACTTGAAAGCGCTTGACAAAAATCTCACAGCGCATGTGCACACACGCTCCTGTCTTCACTTGTTCATGCGTACCCACGTCCATGCACAAGCACGAACACACGCGAACACACACCTAGACATCCTCCCCTCTCTCTCTCTCTCTCTCTCTCTCTCCTCTCTCTCATCTTCTCTCTCTCTCACACACACACACACACACACACACACACACACACACACACACACACACACACACACACACACAACTGCAACACCACCACCACTACCACCACCACCCCACACACACACACACACACACACACACACACACACACGCAAGTACGCACGCACGCACGCACCTTGGACTACCACCAGAAGACGGCATGTAAACCAGGCCATCAGAGAAAACATTGGCCGAAGAGAACTGTTCTCAGATTAGTATTGAAGGAGAGTGACGGACTGGGGCGGACGGAGACAGACTGCGAGTTCCAAGTTTACGCAGCAGAAATACTAAAAGCCCTACCCCCATGCCTCTCTCCAATACTAAAAGCCCTTCCCCCATGCCTCATCTCTCCAATACTAAAAGCCCTCCCACCCATGCCTCTCTCTCCAATACTAAAAGCCCTCCCCCCCCATGCCTCTCTCTCCAATACTAAAAGCCCTCCCCCCATGCCTCTCTCTCCAACACTAAAAGCCCTCCCCCCATGCCTCTCTCTCCAACAATAAAAGCCCTCCCCCCATGCCTCTCTCTCCAACACTAAAAGCCCTCCCCCATGCCTCTCTCTCCAATACTAAAATCCCTTCCCCCATGCCTCTCTCTCCAACACTAAAAGCCCTCCCCCCATGCCTCTCTCTCCAATACTAAAAGCCCCCCCCCATGCCTCTCTCTCCAATACTAAAATCCCTTCCCCTATGCCTCTCTCTCCAATACTAAAATCCCTTCCCCCATGCCTCTCTCTCCAATACTAAAAGCCCTCCCCCCATGCCTCTCTCTCCAATACTAAAAGCCCTCCCCCATGCCTCTCTCTCCAATACTAAATCCCTTCCCCCATGCCTCTCTCTCCAATACTAAAAGCCCTCCCCCCATGCCTCTCTCTCCAATACTAAAAGCCCTCCCCATGCCTCTCTCTCCAACACTAAAAGCCCTCCCCCATGCCTCTCTCTCCAATACTAAAAGCCCTCCCCCCATGCCTCTCTCTCCAATACTAAAAGCCCTCCCCCATGCCTCTCTCTCCAATACTAAAATCCCTTCCCCCATGCCTCTCTCTCCAACACTAAAAGCCCTCCCCCCATGCCTCTCTCTCCAATACTAAAAGCCCTCCCCCATGCCTCTCTCTCCAATACTAAAATCCCTTCCCCCATGCCTCTCTCTCCAACACTAAAAGCCCTCCCCCCCATGCCTCTCTCTCCCAATACTAAAAGCCCTCCCCCATGCCTCTCTCTCCAATACTAAAATCCCTCCCCCCATGCCTCTCTCTCCAATACTAAAATCCCTTCCCCCATGCCTCTCTCTCCAATACTAAAAGCCCTCCCCCCATGCCTCTCTCTCCAATACTAAAAGCCCTCCCCCATGCCTCTCTCTCCAATACTAAAAGCCCTCCCCCATGCCTCTCTCTCCAATACTAAAATCCCTCCCCCATGCCTCTCTCTCCAACACTAAAAGCCCTCCCCCCCCCCCCCATGCCTCTCTCTCCAATACTAAAAGCCCTCCCCCATGCCTCTCTCTCCAATACTAAAAGCCCTCCCCCATGCCTCTCTCTCCAATACTAAAATCCCTCCCCCATGCCTCTCTCTCCAATACTAAAAGCCCTCCCCCCATGCCTCTCTCTCCAATACTAAAATCCCTCCCCCATGCCTCTCTCTCCACTAACCTTTGGTATGCCAAAGACAACACTGAAAGCCCTTACCCCATGCCTCTCTCTCTCCACTGACCTTTGGTATGCCAAAGACCTTGTCTTCAACAGAACAACAGGGAGACCCGGGTGGAATATGAATGTTCAGAAGTTGAGAAAGATACTGGGTGCAGTCCCCGCTATGACTGGAAGCGAAGATAGGCTGTGTAGTTAATATGTATGTGTGTGTGACAGGAGGGAGAGAGGGCCGCTCCCTGGGTCAGCATCCTGGCGATATTAATTAAAACAATTAAACAAAATGCTGAAGCCCGACCGAATGACTGGTTAATGGGGTATGTAAGATGAAGTGGGTGTACTATAAAACTGGTAAAAATGTATGTCTGTATGCATACTATTGCACAAATGTTCACCAAAGGTACATGACTTCCAGAAACAGTTTAACAACAAACACAAGACTGAAAATTAACAGCAACCAAACTAGAGTTAGTATTGAAAGGAATTACTATAAACCAGAGTTTTAATACGCAAATAGCAGAGAATGTTCCATAGTATCTAAACATAATTATAACGAAAAGCAACCAGCCCTCTTTTTATATGTATGATGAATTAATCAAGAACGCTCTCCTGTACAAGCATACGATTTAAGATTTATATGGTTTGTATGAGTCTCAAGATTTCCCATGTTTTTCTTTTTAGCTAAATTGGACACTCTCTGACCTCCTCCATCTCTATGTTCCGTCTCGCAACTTACGCTCATCCTCCGATTCTCGTCTGCTTCGGCTTCCCTCCGCTCGCCTGAAAACTTCAGGCCAACGATCTTTCTCTTACCAGGCACCTGCTCTGTGGAATCGTCTCCCTTCTTCTTTGCGTAACGCGGACTCTTTAGAGACTTTTAAAACCTCCCTAAAGACACATCTTTTCCCTCGGACTGATTAACGATAATTATCCACTTACCACTGTGCGCGTGTTTGCGGGTGTTGAACGCGCTCCTCTGTCTGTCTGCGTGTGAGGTGTGTGTGTGTATGTGTGTGTGTGTGTATGTGTGTGTGTGTGTGTGTGTGTGTGTGTGTGTGTGTGTGTGTTTTGTTTTTTCTCCCGCGGTGTGTGTGTGTGTGTGTGTGTGTGTGTGTGTGTGTGTGTGTGTGTGTGTGTGTGTGTGTGTGTGTGCGCGCGCGCGCGCGCTTTGAATTAGAATTATAATTTTTATCATGTTTTTCTGTAATATGCGCTTTGGGCTCTTGCGAGGTAAAGCGCTCTATAAATATCCTTTTACATTACATTACATTACTCAAATAAAAGGAAAGATGGAGTGATAGTGGGTATAGGTGTGGAGGAGGAAAGCGGCGGAGCAGGGAGGGATGGAGGATAGGGGTGAAAACAAGCAATAAGAGGGAACTTGGGAAAGGGAGGGGGTCCTAAGCCAAACACCCATCAGACAGAATGCCAAAGCTCGGACGAGCATGGACTAAATGAAAGGTGGGTGGATGGACGAACGGGTGGATGAAATACGTCGAAAGTGTGGAGCGGAAGAGAGAGGATGTGAGAACTAGCATGTATGTATTTGAAAGAAACTGGTCTATTGATTTTCTTTCCAAAGATTCATGGAATGATCTGAAAATATGACAGCCCTGATACGGCCCTCTGCGGTCGGCTGTGTTATAAGCAACATGAACTAAAATGGCGTGATGGTCTCTTCACTTCGCTATGCGTGCCTCAAAGAAAACAAAAACAGCAAAGAAGACCAGGTAAACAAGAGAAAGAGAAAAGAGAGAGACTGAGAGAGAGAGAGAGAGAGAGAGAGAGAGAGAGAGAGAGAGAGAGAGACAGACAGACAGACAGACAGACAGACAGACAGACACAGAGAGAGTGACAGACACACAGACAGACAGAGCAGACAGATAGACAAACAGACAGACAGACGGAGAATTGGACCAGTGGACAGAGGCATAAAGACAGTCAAAGACAAGCAGCATGAGAACACCACAAATAATCACGACACAGACAATTAACTGACATAAAAAGATTGCAAACAATATTACTGTCTTCTTCAATACCTCATTGATGTTGTCGCCCTGTTCTTCCATGCATGACTGATCACTGTCTGCAACACACAGAACCAGCAATAACACTGAATATCAGTGACAAGTAAATACCACACCAAGCGGCTACCAATCGCAAAACAGTTAAAGTGCTCGACCAATTGTGTAGCTGTATAGCTTGAGACTTTTTCACACACACGCACGCACACACGCGCACGCACGCACGCACGCGCGCACGCACGCACGCACGCGCGCACGCACACACACACACACACACACACACACACACACACACACACACACACACACACACACCTATATATATTTTCGCGCGCGCGTGCGCCCGCACGCACCCACGCACGCACGCACGCACGCGCGCGCGCGCACACACACACACACACACACACACACACACGCACACGCACGCACACGCACACGCACCTTAGATACATACATATACATATATACAACCATACATACATGCATACATACACACACACGTTTTTCTAAAAGGTATACATATGAATGAGAACAAAAACAGCTTAAACGACCTACTCATCTGCCTTCACTTTATGAACCATTTCATCTCCAATATGTACAAGGTAGATGCTCCTGTGAGGTGAAGATGTGAAAGGCTTGTCTGTTTTAAACGTACAACTCTTACTTGTTTCCCCGATGCGCCATGAATAGATACGCCTGACTGGCAAGCAGTCCCCTGGGAATTTCCAGACTGGACGCTGTTTCCGGCGAAATATCCATTCTTAAAAGACCCATGCAATGAAGGACAAGGAATGTTTTGAAGCTTTTTTTTTTAAGGCGTGTCATACAATAACATGGCATATGGCACAAATGCAACACGGTCGCTCGGTTGCATTGCACCGCCGACTGATCAACTGATGCTAAATAAATTAATAATAAATTGTGTGTGTGTGTGTGTGTGTGTGTGTGTGTGTGTGTGTGTGTGTGTGTATGTATGTATGTATGTATGTATGTATGTGCGTGTGTGTGTGTGCGTGCGTGGTGTGTGTGTGTGTGTGTGCGTGCGTGCGTGCGTGCGTGCGTGCGTGCGTGCGTGTGTGTGTGTGTGTGTGTGTGTGTGGTGTGTGTGTGTGTATGTGTGTATGTGCGTGTGTGTGTGTGTGTGTGTGTGTGTGTGTGTGTGTGTGTGTGTGTGTGGTTCGTGTGTGTGTGTGTTCGTGTGTGTGTGTGTGCGTGTGTGTGTGTGTGTGTGTGTGTGTGTGTGTGTGTGTGTGTGTGTGTGTGTGTGTGTGTGTGTGTGTGTGTGTGTGAACGCGTGCGAGCGCGTATGTGGCAACAGACCGAATCAAACCCAAAGTATTTCATAATGCTAAGAATCTGAAATGGCCCTGTCGAGTTCGGTCTTCTATTTAGCTGTCAAGCAAGGCATGGTCACGTGTTCATCATCAGCACCGTTCACTGACTCCTGATGCAAAATGGAAGAAATGTCTCTCACCAGACAGAAGCACGTCTTGAAATGACTTTCTGGGCAAAACAGCTTCAAACGTCTTTCTTTCAAATTTATGTCAGACGGGAAACTCCAAGCTACCTGCTTATCTCGGCACGAAACTTGTTTCGCGGTTCACATGTGACAAAACTCTATGGTCTATGTCACTCGACAGTGCTTCCAGGTGAAATGCCCTTTGGGAAGGAAAAAAAGAAAAAAGAAAGAAAAAGAAAACGTGTATTTTAGAGCAATGAGTACTTCGAAGCAGTTTTTATTAAGACATGCCATGCAATAAGATACCTTTGGTGAAATGTCTCCACTGCCGGGTAACCCAATAACGACCTGGCAAGGATCATTTCCCTGCACCACCGACGCGGTGACAGAGAGAGAGCGGTGCTATGGCTCACAACGGTAGGGTGGGAGTGGGGGATGATGGAAGGCGTGGGAGCAACTCCAGAGTTAAAGGACGACATTGAAACAACCAACCAAAAGAACCGTGTGTCTGTTATTACACAGCTGGTTTAGCAAAGAGAAAAACATCTCCAGAACGGGGGAGAACCATTTTGGGGGCCCAGGCTTGACGGAAGTTTTCGACACCTGGTAAAATCGTGACAGTGACAGTGCATGAAACGTGACAGAGGAAGCATACCATGGTGTTCTCATCTGTCGGGAGGAATAAAAGTACAAAGCAACAGGTAGTTAAATCTGACAGTTCCTACTGATTCAAGAAACAATGGATTTATATCACACTTTCCCAAAAGAGAAAACACATAATGAGTAATCCCTTGGGGATCTCACGCACGGGATTCCAAAATACGCGAACAGCAACAGTGATCGGCCCAGCCGCGTACCCATGGTAAACAACAGCAGTCTTCATAAATGGAACCTACATGACGAAGATGGTGACAGAATATAGCGAATCGTGTAGCCAGACACAAGGATCAATACATGTGCGGACATAAAAGAGACAGACACGGACATAAAAGAGACAGATAAAGTTCGAATGACCTTGTCCCTGATGAAGTTTTTGACCGTTTGAAATCCCCACCAAATCTTCCATACAAACAAGACAGACGTTGTCTTGGAGGCAAGAAGTAAGTCTGTCTAGCCATTATTTTTTCCCCATGCTCCAAGAAGTAACTCTGTCTAGCCATTATTTTTTCCCCATGCTCCAAGAAGTAAGTCTGTCTAGCCATTATTTTTTCCCCATGCTCCAAGAAGTAACTATGTCTAGCCATTATTTTTCCCCATGCTCCAAGAAGTAACTCTGTCTAGCCATTATTTTTCCCCATGCTCCAAGAAGTAACTCTGTCTAGCCATTATTTTTTCCCCATGCTCCAAGAAGTAACTCTGTCTAGCCATTATTTTTCCCCATGCTCCAAGAAGTAACTCTGTCTAGCCATTATTTTTTCCCCATGCTCCAAGAAGTAACTCTGTCTAGCCATTATTTTTCCCCATGCTCCAAGAAGTAACTCTGTCTAGCCATTATTTTTTTCCCCATGCTCCAAGAAGTAACTCTGTCTAGCCATTATTTTTCCCCATGCTCCAAAAATAGCATTGTCTTCTGATGGGAGAACACAATGATCCCCGGGCTTGGCATTGTCAGTCATGACAAAAGGGGAGGGGGAGGGGGACTTCCATGATCATAAGATCTGAACCAGCCCATCAACAACACATTCCAGTCCATCTCATACTCGTATGTAACGGAAGACAATCTCGGTGAATGCCCTTGTAAGTCGCAAGTACATGCCATTTTTGCGCACTGTATGCGTGCGCCTGTGTGTGTGTGTGTGTGTGTTGTGTGTGTGTGTGTGGTG
This sequence comes from Conus ventricosus, assembly GCA_018398815.1. Lineage (NCBI taxonomy): Eukaryota > Metazoa > Mollusca > Gastropoda > Neogastropoda > Conidae > Conus > Conus ventricosus. The sequence continues at coordinate 5,602,284 of CM031601.1, forward strand.
TGTGTGTGTGTGTGTGTGTGTGTGTGTGTGTGTTCCTGCATGTGTGCGTGCGTGCGTGCGTCCGTGTGTGTGTGTGTGTGTGTGTGTGTGTGTGTGTGTGTGTGTGTGTGTGTGTGTGTGTGTGTGTGTGTGTGTGACCTTAGCTGACTTTCAGGCCGACGTGGCCGTAACAAAGTGTAATCTCCTGGTTATCCATGGACTGACTGGCTGTCTGAGTGTGACATCTCCAAGGCCGGCACGATAGGGTAAAAGTCGGTGAATCAGCTGCAGGGGCATGGCTCACTGTCTCTCCGGCATGCACGTCGTCAGCTGTCTCACCGGGAAGGAGAGAGGTCACATTACGTCATCTGGGTACGTCGGCAGTGAACTTCCCCCCCCCCCCCCCCTCTCTCTCTCTCTCTCTCTTGTCAATGAACATATACTCCTCTACCAAGGCAGGATATGGTACCACAGAGAACAGTGCAAAATACTTTGAGGGAAGGGGTGGGTGGGATTGGGGATAGCAACTTTATGGTGAACCAGCCAGTTGCAAGCTGTATATGTTTTTGTGCTGAACATAGCTGAAGAACAAAAATGTCGTACCAGCACATGCGCACGCGCTTGTGTAAGTGTCTGCGTGTACCTGTACGTTTTGTGTAAGCGAAAGCTGTACATGTCCTTGTGTGAGAAACCCTTTTCAGGTGTGGATTCTGTAACGTATTTTTCATCATCAATTTGCTTGTTTGTTTTGTCGTCTGTTGTCCGCGTTTTTGAACCATAACCCCAAAACTCAATAACTCGAGGTGGTAGAAAAACACCGATTATTTAAAATGTGTTGACACAATTCTTGTTGTTAGTGTTTTCTCTCAGAAAGTATCTATTTGTTAACTTCTTTTTGTTTTCATGTTAATAATGATGGAGGAAAGGTGCTTTCTTTTTATTCAGTCAATGATATTAACGTATGGAATCCGTGTTATTTTGTTTTGTGTGAGACGCATTTATGATCTCTCTCTCTCTCTCTCTCTCTCTCTCTCCTCTCTCTCTCTCTCTCTCTGTGTATGTGTGTGTGTGTGTGGTGTGTGTGTGTGTGTGTGTGTGTGTGTGTGTGTGTGTGTGTGTGTATCCCCTTGCACGCGCGCGATTGTGTGTCTAAGTGTGTGTTGGATTTTCAATCGTCGACAGATACAAACAAACAGACAAACAAACAAACAAAAAGAAAAAGCCTCTTGGGCTGACCAGAAGTGAAAGTGTGGTGGGCTCAGTAGTGTACCACTAGCACCAAGTTCACAGTCAGGCGGTCCGAGTTCGAATCCCGCTATCACCCACCAACAATAGCCGTGTCCACTGGCCGTATCAAAGCGTCGTCCCTCTGGGGTATCAGAGTCTGCAGATTGGACCGCTAACTTTATTCTCCTGGGGTGGTCATACCCGTCAGACGTGCCACCTTGGGTCAGCGTGGATCTTCAGTGTGAATGTAGCTAATAATAAAACCATGCCACGTAGTAATTTACCCCCAGTCGTCTCTCTCTCTCTCTCTCTCTCTCTCTCTCTCTCTCTCTCTCTCTCTCTCTCTCTCTCTCTTGCCAGACCAGAATTCAAGCTTCTAAGCCAATCGTCCGAACAGTCAATGCTGGCCTAAAAGGTTTTCTTTTCCATGGACAGTATACACTGCGACAGCCCTTTTTTATTTTTGTTATGATTCACACCAGTGAACCTAGAATCACTGCTCAGCTTTACTTTCTAACTTTCAAACCTTGTGCCTGGATGGAGATGGAGGCTGTGGGGAGGGGTGCGAGGGGAGGCGGGGGTGGGGGAGACTCGATGGACACTCGATGTGCACTTGTTTGTTCTTTGATAACACAGATAACTCGTAGGTCTTACAGAGGCCTTGAACTTCCCTCCCATCTCCCTCCCCTCCCCCCCCCCCCCCCCCCCCCCCCCACCCCCTTTCACCCTTGCCTCCTCCATCCTTTCCCACAGCTGGGAAAGGTGACCGGAATATTGTATATCGCACGTATCCGTGAGCGTGTTTTTCCAAAAATAGTATGACACGGTATCCTTTTATGTATGTGTCTGGACGGCTTTTCTTCTTCTTCTTCTTCTTTCTTTCTTTCTTTTTCTTTTTTTTTCTTTCTTTCTTTGTTTTTTTTTTTTTGTTTTAATTCTGTTTCTTGTGTAATTGTTCCATTCACAAAGCGAAGTGGGTAATTTCGTAACTTGGTCAGCCATCTCGGGTCGTGAACTAAGACAAGAACGAACAAGTCAGAACAAAGTCAGTCTGCGATTGGTATCATCCAGACCGCGTAAGGAGACGGTCTGAGTTTGTGGACTACGCCCCCCGCCCTCGCCCTCCCTCCCCTCACCTCCGCCTCTCTCTCTCTCTCTCTCTCTGTTATTTTCTCTGTTATTTCATTCCTCGTTCTGTATTTAACGATGCACGAAGACCTAATTAACAATAAGTCATCTCCTTTTCCAAAGATGGTGAATGTACGGATAAATGACATATTTAGAAGCGAAACGCCGCCGAAACTTTCAGTACAGCAAATCTTTCTGGGTTTTTCGCAAAAGATCAATTTCAGCGACACTGATAAATATTGCCCCCCCCCCCCCCCCCCCCTCTCCCCGTCCCTCCCAGTCACGTACACACACACACTTCCCCTTCCCACAATTTTAATACTTATTTTAATACATTTTCATGACAGTGAATATATACTTGACCTTGAAAAGGAAACTGAAGAAAACATTTGAACTCGGCAACCTATCCAAAAAAAAAAAAAAACTGGAAGAAGGGGAAGAACAAGAACAAGAAGAAAACACCATACCGCCTCCGAATATTGCTCTTTCTTTTTCCATTTCGTATATGATTTACTGCATTTTCACTATAGTAAAAAACAGGCACAGCCAGACGAGTAAATTGTTTCTGTGATAAACGTGAACAGTTCAACAAAAGCGTTTGGGAAGCGGAAAAGATATGCAAGAATAACCGACACCGTGAAGACGACTTGTTCAGTTTTAATGCATATGATCATAATTGTTTACAATGATGAAATTTGCGCATGCGGCTTGAAAAGAAGCTGAAGACATCATCTGCACTCGGCAGCCACCTGACCCCCACCCCCCACCCCCACCCCCCAAAAAAGGGGGGGATGAATTTTCTTCAATTTCAATACACTCTTTGATACTTTTTCATAACAGAAAATGTATGCACATACAATTGAAACTGATCCTAAAGATAACAAGTGCACTTTGAGACCAACTGGAAAAAAGACAACACCAAACAGTCCTTTTTCTTCAATTGTGATACCCATACTTCATGATAGTAAAAAGTAGGGCGGACAGTTTTGGATTGTTCTTGTAAAAAATGCTAAAATGACATTTAAGTTTCCATTTGGAAAAAAAAAAATCGAAGATTGAATTTTTTTTCCAGTTTTTATACACATATAACTATATTTTCATAATGATACATTTTGCTTGGAAGCAAAGCTTAAATTAACAACTTCAGTCCCAAATCAGTGGAAGAATAAAAACAAGAACCCAAGATCACCAAATTTTCAAAACTGTAATACACACCCAAATACATTTAAATGATCGAAAAATACGCACATGTGCTTAAAAACGAAGCTGAAAAGAAAACCATTGCACTCAGAAGCTTTTTTTTTCTCAATGATATCAGCGATTATTCTTTTCCTTCAATTTTTAAATAGTCATCTTGAAACATTTTCTCGGTAGTTGAATATTAGCATTTGCTTGAAAACGTTCATCAAAATAAGAATCGCAGTCAAGTTTATATTCAAATAGCAAAAATAACAATCAAACCTAGTTATATATATTCTGTCCTCCAGATGCAAATGCAAAACTGACGACAAGCCGAAGAAAAAGTGGTTGGGAGTGCTGTATCAGATGTCCCTTAATGGTTTGTTTGTTTTATTGTTGTTGTTTTTTCCAGTCTAATATATCAACCAGGTGAAGATCTGCAACCACTAAAGCGTCACAATCGACTCTGCTATAAATCCAAAGCATATCCCAAAGCATGTAGAGCGCCCATCCTGATAACAGGTTCTTCTGTCTCTGTAAACTAACATTTTCCCATCCTGATAACAGGTTCTTCTGTCTCTGTAAACTAACATTTTCCCATCCTGATAACAGGTTCTTCTGTCTCTGTAAACTAACATTTTCCCATCCTGATAACAGGTTCTTCTGTCTCTGTAAACTAACATTTTCCCATCCTGATAACAGGTTCTTCTGTACTGTCTCTGTAAACTAACATTTTCCCATCCTGATAACAGGTTC
>CM031601.1:5611552-5625718 GCA_018398815.1 Conus ventricosus
TTGTTGCTATTGAGTATCAGTTTCGTTTAAGTAAGCAATGCCCAAATCTGAATCCACGATCGCATGTCTATCATTCAATAGTAAATCTCTATTGTTGCTATTAAGTATCAGTTTCGTTTAAGTAAGCAATGCCTAAATCTGAATTCACGATCGCATGTCTATCATTCAAAAGTAAATCTCTATTGTTGCTATTAAGTATCATTTCGTTTAAGTAAGCAATGCCTAAATCTGAATCCACGATCGCATGTCTATCATTCAATAGTAAATCTCTATTGTTGCTATTAAGTATCATTTCGTTTAAGTAAGCAATGCCTAAATCTGAATCCACGATCGCATGTCAATCATTCAATAGTAAATCTCTATTGTTGCTATTAAGTATCAGTTTCGTTTAAGTAAGCAATGCCTAAATCTGAATCCACGATCGCATGTCTATCATTCAATAGTAAATCTCTATTGTTGCTATTAAGTATCAGTTTCGTTTAAGTAAGCAATGCCTAAATCTGAATCCACGATCGCATGTCTATCATTCAATAGTAAATCTCTATTGTTGCTATTAAGTATCAGTTTCGTTTAAGTAAGCACATGCCTAAATCTGAATCCACATCGCATGTCTATCATTCAATAGTAAATCTCTATTGTTGCTATTGAGTATCAGTTTCGTTTAAGTAAGCAATGCCTAAATCTGAATCCACGATCGCATGTCTATCATCATAGTAAATCTCTATTGTTGCTATTAAGTATCAGTTTCGTTTAAGTAAGCAATGCCTAAATCTGAATCCACGATCGCATGTCTATCATTCAATAGTAAATCTCTATTGTTGCTATTAAGTATCATTTTCGTTTAAGTAAGCAATGCCTAAATCTGAATCCACGATCGCATGTCTATCATTCAATAGTAAATCTCTATTGTTGCTATTAAGTATCAGTTTCGTTTAAGTAAGCAATGCCTAAATCTGAATCCACGATCGCATGTCTATCATTCAATAGTAAATCTCTATTGTTGCTATTAAGTATCAGTTTCGTTTAAGTAAGCAATGCCTAAATCTGAATCCACGATCGCATGTCTATCATTCAATAGTAAATCTCTATTGTTGCTATTAAGTATCAGTTTCGTTTAAGTAAGCAATGCCTAAATCTGAATCCACGATCGCATGTCTATCATTCAATAGTAAATCTCTATTGTTGCTATTAAGTATCAGTTTTCGTTTAAGTAAGCAATGCTAAATCTGAATCCACGATCGCATGTCTATCATTCAATAGTAAATCGCTATTGTTGCTATTAAGTATCATTTCAGTTTCATCAGAGGCGTCATTGCGCGCGGACTAGTCCAAAGGCAACACCACATCTGCTGAATACGGGGAGTACACTGTGCGCAGGCTTTACAGGGGATGGATATACACATTTAATAACGAAGATAAAGGATTGAAGACGAGGTGTTTAAGATACGACTTCACACATGTCGGACCTACGCATTAGCCCTACGCACTGGTCAGACCTTGGTACTTACCTAACACTGCTATGAAGATTGTACGTGTGTGCACGCGTATGTATGTGTGTGCGTGCGTGTGTATTTGTGCGCGCATGAGTGCGTGAGGGGGTGGGCCCGTGCGTGTGCGTGTGTGGTGTCCTATGTGTGTATGTATCGCGTGCATGTGCGTGCGCATGTGCGTGTGTATGTGTTTAATCTGGGGACTTGTGGGGGTATGCTCCTGCATGCATGAATGCGTGCATCGCGTACATCTATGTGTGTATGCGGAGGATGGCTGTTCATCAGAAGACATTGTTATTATTTATGATCAAAATGATGATGATCATAACAATAATAATCATAGTAATAATGATGATGATGATGATGATGATGATGATGATGATGATAATAATAATAATAATAATAATAATAATAATAATAATAATGATAATGATAATTATAACAATAATACTAATGATAATAATGATAATAAGAATGATAATTTAAAAGAAAAAAACCCATACCCAAGCCTTCTTGGTCGAAAAACCGGCTGCTCACGCGATGGATATCGACGTTGATGATTCGTCCGTTACTTGGAGTGGTAGCCATCATTTTCTGTGTTGACCTCTGCTTTCTTCTCCTTGTTGTTCTTCCTCAGACAGAACAAGATCTTCAGCCTTTGGCCACCGGGCCTGTCAGAAATGGACTGACGCACGGCGGCAGTCACCACTACCTCCTGCCTAGGAATAGACGGAGACCCAGGTCGTGCCTCTCGCCCGTCGGGAAGCGATCAGATCTTGTATAATAAAGCAACTTCAGTGATAGTCCGTCAGTATTTATATAAAATTCAGAAGATTAACGCGCGGGGAGCTGGGACAGGGCTGGCGAGAGAGGGTGGCGGGTGAAACGGGTAGTGGGAGGGGGTAGTGAGGTAAGGCACGTGAAAGATTGGGTGGGTTGGAGAGTGGAAAGGGGGTGGGGATGGGCGGTGGGGAGGGGGTGGTAGGGTAACAAAGAGCTTAAAAAGGTAGCTAGACCCGAAGACAGGGTGCATCAGAGAGAACAGGGGAACTGGGAAAGGGGACGTGAGGGAAGCAGTGCGGTTGGGGGACAGAGAGAGAGAGAGAGAGAGAGAGAGAGAGAGAGAGAGAGAGAGAGTTGGGGCGGGGGATGGGGGAGAGAAAGAGAGGTGGGGTGGGGCAGCCGCAGAACAGATAGCAAGAAGCTAAAGCGGGTATGACAGAGCACAGGTATGGAAAATTACGCGCTTCAAAAGGTGATAATAACTGTTTTCATCTGATTGCCATCAAGAAAACAATAACGACCTGTCTTTGCGTGTAAATTATTATTGAAGGAAAACGGTAAGAGTGACGCGAAAACGATCATTTACATGTTTAAAACAACTGCTTGTATTGGTTTGGACGACAATAAGACATCACAATCGTCAGATGGATTCTGATGATCTGATGATGAGTCGAATGAAAGAATACAGCCTCATGACCGTTGTCATCTGTGCCGTTGGCAGAGAAAAGAAAGGCAATCATGTCAGGTCTTCACTTCCACCTTTGTCACTTCGCACCTTTGCAAAGCAGTCTTTTAACAGTCCTACACTCCGCGCGATGTTCCGAGCAATCATACACATGAATCATAGTCACCTGTGTTCATGGACATAACTACATGTATCCGTGAGTCTTATCTCCTGATCGCCTAAACAGGCAGAAAAACAACAACAAACATTGGTTACAGTTTCTGCGCAATATTGCTTTTACGAAGAAATCGGTCATGATTGCAAACTTAAAAGAAAAAAAAAATTATAATTCCGCCGGACTAAAGGGGTCAAAACAAATGACAAGCCATGGCGTTTTGATGATAAGACATTTCCATACACGAAGATGACGGGGAGGGGAGGCTGGGAGGAGGAAGCAACGCACTCAGAAAGTAAAGTCTGCGTTCGATCACGTGACACGGAACTGACGCCATGGACGCTGGAGGTGCTGGGCGCGTGCAACGAGAATGGCAGGCAGACAACTGCGCGTCTGCTCGAAGAACTGAACCGTAGAGTTGACACCCTGTCCTTGAAACCTCATTGTGTAGTCTTCCACACTCGCACACAAAAAGAGCCAGCTCAGATTTGGAGCAATTAATGTATTTTTAGAGAGGTGGACCCACAACAGGGGTCAGCCGAGCTGGCAACTGTAAAAGAAAAAAAAATCGGTTAGAACAACCTTCAGCTCCAAAAACCATTTGATACTAGCCGGTCTCTCGTCAAATCTTTTCCTGTTCACGCGTGCGTTCCTTAGTGCACGTCATTTCAAGAAAAATATCGCTTCACGCACGCGCACCTTGCGTGATGCATCTGCCACGCAATGTTGGGACGGAGTCGTTAAAAAGTGACGGCGGGAAGCAGCACAGCCTTGCCATACGAAGACTCCCCCTGTTAGGTATTGACCCCGTTCTTCTTACCGTTAAGTTATTTCTGAAGAATAACTGTATTGTTGTAAACTGAACATTGACCCCGTTCTTCTTACCGTTAAGTTATTTCTGAAGAATAATTGTATTGTTTGTAAACTGAACATTGCGCCTGTTCTTTCTTTCTTTCTCATTTTTTTCTTTGTGTTTTTCTTTTTCTTTTCCCTTTTTTTGTTGTTGAGAAATTAAAAGTACAGATACAAAACCAAACAGTGCATATTGCTCGCAAGAATTTAATGCATAATCCTTTTTGTTGTCAACCAGATACTGTAAGAGGTTATGTTAATACAAACTTTATAAACAAGAATTTATTTGTATATGACGAAAAAAAAATGTGCTTGCATTTCGGATAATGCAAGCTGGCTGTTTCTATGTGAGTTACAAGATTCAGCCGCAGTGTATATTCTTCTTCATTCCATTTCGTGTGCCCCATCCCACTTTCACTATTGTTCAACCTCAATCGAGAACGCTGAAGAAAAAGAAGAGGTTCAACCTGAATGCTTTACTTGATTTCTTGAATACTCTGTCGATGTGCGTCTCTTTGTTGTGAGCTGATTGGCTCAACAGCAGTAGCTCTGTGTGGCTGAACACCAAATTCGCAGTCAAACTGACGTCGTGAGTTTGGATCCTGCTGACGGCCGGCATGAAACTTGCCAAAGATGCAGAGGGGAGAGAACCAGTATCTCCGCCTTTCGCTGCTGGAGTGCCATAGCCGGTATTGAAGGCATCCACCGCTTCCTGTTGCTGTGACTGGCTTTGTGTCTTCGTCTGGTTCCTGGAATGGTTGTCTGTTCGCCACACTTTGCCACTGACAGTGTCAGTCTGTCAGCTTTGTGTCTTCGTCTGGTTCCTGGAATGGTTGTCTGTTCGCCACACTTTGTCACTGACAGTGTCAACCTGTCCTGAAATGGTTGTCTGTTCGCCACACTTTGTCACTGACAGTGTCAACCTGTCCTGGAAAGGTTGTCTGTTCGCCACACTTTGTCACTGACAGTGTCAACCTGTCCTGGAATGGTTGTCTGTTCGCCACACTTTGTCACTGACAGTGTCAACCTGTCCTGGAATGGTTGTCTGTTCGCCACACTTTGTCACTGACAGTGTCAATCTTCCTGGAATGGTTGTCTGTTCGCCACACTTTGTCACTGACAGTGTCAATCTGTCAGCTCTGAAGCACACGCTGATAGTGTGAAACTATCACGTTTAAAGTACACGCTGATAGTGTGAAATTATCAAGATTAAAGCACACGCTGATAGTGTGAAACCATCAAGATTAAAGCACACGCTGATAATGTCAAACTATCAAGTTTAAAGCACACGCTGATAGTGTGAAACTATCAAGTTTGAAGCACACACTAATAATGTCAAACTATCAAGTTTGAAGCACACGCTGACAGTGTGACACTATCAAGTTTGAAGCACTCTTTCACAGTGGTTCACACGTGGGCAAAGGTTGGCTGCCTACATGCCAGCCTCGCTGAACAGCAGACACCAAGAGGCTGGTATAGGCGGTATAATAGAGGCGGCAGCCCGGCAAGTTGAACCATTCTCCCGCGGCGGACAGCGGCAAGTTTAACCATTCTCCCGCGGCGGACAGCGGCAAGTTGAACCATTCTCCCGCGGCGGACAGCGGCAAGTTGAACCATTCTCCCGCGCGGACAGCGGCAAGTTGAACCATCTCCCGCGGCGGACAGCGGCAAGTTGAACCATTCTCCCGCGGCGGACAGCGGCTGTCGTGCCCTGAAGTTAAGTCAGTGACCTGCGCGAGCTAACGCGACTCCGACCAAGGCGAACGAAGTGGAAAAAAACAAACAAGGCGAGGTACTGATTCTGTCACCTCTATATCCCTGAACAGGCCATATTCCCTGCATTGGCCATCTTCATGGGTTGCAGCGCTGTATGGTGCTCTCAGTGGAGTGTTAAATACGTTTCTCCACCACCACCACCACCACCCCTCTCCTACAATGGGTTTCCTTGCCTGCTCTATTGTTTGTGGTGAGTGTGCATGTTCAACGCGAATGTAACAAACTCTCAGTTTGTCTGTCGGTAATCTGTTGGTCTGTCTGGTAAGCTAAGGTATTGTTGCTTATAGCCCAGCCGGCCGCAAAGGGCCATATCAGGGCTGTCACCGCGTTAAGTCAACTCACAAATCATATATATACATACATCAAACGAAAAAAAAACAACACCTCATTCACACAGCCCTTTAAAACACACCTTCTAAACACACTTGAAATTTTGTAAAAATCTTTCCTCCGTAAAATCTTAGGTCAGATGAAAAATATTAATCTGTTTCAGAAATTCAAAGATCACATCAGGTGGGACATCTCTGAACAAGGTTTTCATGGAGTCTGCTGTAAAGTGTTTATGTCTCGCATCATGCAAGTCCTAGCACTCTAAAACGACATGTTTCACTGTGAGTGGTACCTGACATGGAATACACCACGGAGCTCTCTCACCTTTTAAAAGATAAGAATGTCTGCCACTGTGAGTGGTACATGACATGGAATGCACCACAGAGCTTCTTCACCTTTTAAAAGATAAGAATGTGTGCCACTGTGAGTGGTACCTGACATGGAATACACCACGGAGCTTCTTCACCTTTTAAAAGATAAGAATGTGTGTAAAAGGAGTGGTCTCTATGCAGACGGGTTGATATGTCTAATTTTCTGGCTGTCGGTCCCAGCATGTCGCTGGCTGTTCATCTCCTTTTCTAGCCATTTTTTCATACATCGTTCCCCCCCCCCCCCCCCCCCCTTTGGTTTCTGTTGGTTTTTGTTGTTGTTGTTGTTGTTTTTATTTCTTTGGAATACCATTTAAAAACAAGCTGCTATTGGTGCCGGCTTACGGTACATTCTATATCATGAATAAGATGTTGAATTTCGATTGTAAGGGGAAAGAATATTCTCTGTTGGAGAGAGAGAGAGAGAGAGAGAGAGAGAGAGAGAGAGAGAGAGAGAGAGAGAGAGAGAGAGAGAGAGAGAACTCAGAGCTGAGAAAACTTCGATAAAGGATTACGATTTTAGGCAGAGCCTATTCTTCCAATCTGTCCTTGCTAAGCTAAATTATACAATGATATTTAGAGAGAGAGACAGACACAGAGACAGACAGACAGACAGTGAGAGAGGAGAGAGAGAGAGAGAGAGAGAGAGAGAGAGAGAGAGAGAGAGAGAGAGAGAGAGAGAGAGAGAGAGAGAGAGAACGAACGAACGAACGAAATGTTATTTCACCAGGTTAATGAGATAAGCAAATCAGAAATACTTTCTCCACCCAGCCCTGGGGACAAAATTAGACCCCCCCCCCCCCCCCCCAAAAAAAAAAAAAAAAAAAAAAAAATCAAAAGGCACATAGAAAACACGCAAGTCAATATAGCAAAAACAAGGAAAGAAAGCGAATACACTAGGCAACATGCAAAGTATCAAAAGGAACAGACTACTACTACAAACTCAAATAATAGAGATATGCACGCATGTACATGAGAGAGAGAGAGAGAGAGAGAGAGAGAGAGAGAGAGAGAGAGAGAGAGAGAGAGAGAGAGATCATATTACCACGTCCCCTTCCTACGCTTTAGCCCACGATTTCAGATATCAAAGGTGTAGGAGAGTGAGAAATACGGAGCATGTGGATAGATGGGTCGGTAGCACGGGGGAGGGGGGGGGGGGGGGGGGGCGGAGGAGGGGTACGTTGGTTACATTCATGTTTGACATGGAAACCTGTCTCGGGTAAATGTGCTGTATGACCCCAATCGTCGTCACAACCGACTTCTCTGTTGTCAAATTCAGACTGATCTCCCGGGAATAATTCATCTCCATGGTACAGCGCTACAGACATTCCTTGGTCTGTTCTGTTTCCGTATGTAAGTTGCACAGTGGGTTCTCCAACAGAATGGTGACCAAGGCAACTCCCATGTTGTGGCGTGATCATTTACCTTGAAGGATAGTTACCTCTTCCGGAATGATCAACTGAGATTAAAAGAAAATAACAACAAACAAAAAACAGATATGAGGGACATCATATAACACAACACTGACAACACCACAGAAGTCACGATCCCCCACCCCCACCCCCACCTCAACCCCCTACCCTACTCCTCCTTCACATCCGCTTCCCCGCACTGAGCTTGTGGTCTGTGAACAGTTGTCCTTACAGAGCTCCTCTGCCTGACATGACGTCATTCAAACCATTTCCAACAGAACAACACATGACGTCATTCAAACCATTTCCAACAGAACAACAACACATGTAATTCAAACCATTTCCAACAGAACAACAACACATGAATTAATTCAACCATTTCCAACAGAACAACAACACATGACGTAATTCAAACCATTTCCATCAGAACAACAACACATGTAATTCAAACCATTTCCAACAGAACAACAACACATGAATTAATTCAACCATTTCCAACAGAACAACAACACATGACGTCATTCAAACCATTTCCAACAGAACAACACATGACGTAATTCAAACCATTTCCATCAGAACAACAACACATGACGTAATTCAAACCATTTCCATCAGAACAACAACACATTACGTAATTCAAACCATTCCATCAGAACAACACATGACGTCATTCAAACCATTTCCAACAGAACAACACATGACGTAATTCAAGCCATTTCCATCAGAACAACAACACGTGACGTAATTCAAACCATTTCCATCAGAACAACAACACATGACGTAATTCAAACCATTTCCATCAGAACAACAACACATGACGTCATTCAAACCATTTCCAACAGAACAACACATGACGTGATTCAAGCCATTTCCATCAGAACAACAATACGTGACGTAATTTAAACCATTTCCATCAGAACAACAACACATGACGTAATTCAAACCATTTCCAACAGAACAACAACACATGACGTCATTCAAACCATTTCCAACAGAACAACACATGACGTCATTCAAACCATTTCCATCAGAACAACAACACAGGACGCCATTCAAACCATTTCCAACAAAACAACAACACATGACGTCATTCAAATCATTTCCAACAGAACAACACATGACGTAATTCAAGCCATTTCCATCAGAACAACAACACATGACGTCATTCAAACCATTTCCATCAGAACAACAACACAGGACGCCATTCAAACCATTTCCAACAGAACAACAAACACATGACGTCATTCAAATCATTTCCAACAGAACAACAACACATGACGTCATTCAAACCATTTCCAACAGAACAACAACACACTAAGCTGGGTCAGCTGCACACAAAGAGGGATCTTTTGTCTTTGGCTGGGCAGCGAAAATGTTCATTTCTTACTGTCGGTTCCTGGAAGATCAAAGTTCTCACAGACTCGCGAATTCGATGGGCTACCAATTTAAAATAGGTAATGAGGGGAAGCAGGTTGGCATTGGGGACGAAGAAGCACAGTAGTTTGGTAGTGTTGCGCTCATTGTATGATTGTATAAATACGTGCGCTCTGCAGTGGTCGAAATACTCGCGTTTGACATGTTTGCATAGCTCTGATTGATCAATCTCAGGTTACATTTTTTGTCTATCTTGAGAAAGGCATCGTGACTGCTGAACCAAAGATCAAGTGGGTACAGGTTCAGTACCTGAGCCTTTAGCGAGTTCAGACTTCCATTACGCATACTGAAGGCATTCAACACTTCCTGTTTCTCCAATAGGTCCTCTGTCTGCCTCCTGTTCATGGGTCGGCTATTTTCGCTGTCGATGGTGTCTCCCTAGCACGTTTCAAGTAAACACACGGTGGTTCGCGTGAGGACAAAAGCTATGTGCAGGCAGTGGGTCGACCTCGTCCAGTAAGTGAACAACAACATGCTGGTTTACGTGGTTACTCGAGAAGGGCAGTCCATCAACTGGACAAGTGTTCCCTCGCGGCGTGCAGTGACAATGGTGTCTGGAAGTGGTTACCTGGGAATGACACTTCGACCAAGGCAGACAGTGGGAAAGTGAGGCGAGCCAGATTCCCTCTCCCCTCTTGATCTGTGGGTTGGTTAGACATCGCCTGTTGGTATGGTGTTCGCGCACGCAGCCTGCAGATGTGTTTGCCTCGAGCATAAGTGTGTTACATTAATCAAAGATGTTACACATTACTACTTTTGTTTTAATCAAAGCCACAAGTTAAAGAAAACATCGAGTAAATACTGAGAAGGTAAAAGAAAAGTAATGTCAAATACAAATGTAGGGATTACCAAAGGGACTTACTAATAAAGAAACAAAATAAATCACAAGTTCGCGTCGATGACTTAAAATGTTTCAGTTGTAGCAACAGTGTTTGTAACAGATTTAGAATAAATCGTTGTTCACCACCTGACATGAAATAATGCGATCAGGAGTTACTAAGCTGTCCATACACACGCCAAATATATTATCAATCATGAATTTTCATTTAAAAGCGTACATTCTCCAACTATGCATGAGGACTAGCAGTTTTCTCTTTAGACAATAATGACTCTTTAGACTGTTGATTTGCAAATTAGTTCACTTGTCACTGGATCTTGTGATGCAAGTTAGAACTGTTTCCTGAATCACACTACGTTGTTCTTGGACGGCGAAAGGGCAAATTTCACTAACCAGACTATATAATGCTTAGACCGAAGCTCAAGTGGTCTATCTACTTTGTCATCACAATAAAAGGAACGGTGAGACGGTGTGTGTGTGTGTGTGTGTGTGTGTGTGTGTGTGTGTTGTGTGTGTGTGTGTGTGTGTGTGTGTGTGAATGCATATAAATCATACAAATGGAATGATTTATCATATATACACCGATCATTCATAAATCAGTTATTGGCAGCCTGTATCATGTGCTCATTGGGGGTGTCTAGGGGAGGGGGGGGGGAGATACCAAAGGCAATACCAAAAAAAAGAAATTACATTAAATAAATTGTATTAAATACATGAAATAACGCTACCTCGAGAATTACCGTTTATATGTATGTGCTGCCTGTTATTCTAATCCGTTTATTCAATCCTAAATCGACCTGATGAAAGAATGATGAGCTAGGCTACAGACTTGTATACATTTGACACGGAACCAGGTACGGAAGTTAAAATCAGTGTTTTGACGCTTAATACAAATTACATATTTTCACACATTTTTCTGTGTTCCAACAACATGACTAAATTTGTTACAGTTGAACTTATGTTCTGCTTGTTTGTTTGTTTTTGTTGTGGTTGTTGTTGTTGTTGTTGTTGCTGTTGTTTGTATGAAGTTGAACAAATGCTGATTTAATATGTCCCCCCCCCCCCCTCACACACACACACACACACACACACACACACACACACACACACACACACACACACACACACCCTCTAACACCCCCCACCCCCTAACTTGCTCTTCGTGTCTTTTGCGTACGGCCATACCATAGACATTTGAAAAACATAGCTAACACAACAACAGCAACACTGATACTATAGCAATAGTAATGATAACAATAACAATTAGTAATATAATAACGAGTTCTATATAATATAGGGCAACATTTGCAGTAGTTTATAAAACCTTTTTTCTACGTTGCAGGGAATAGATAAATTTAAAAAAAAAAACGCACGAAAATCATGTATTGTATCGTGAATATCCATTCCATGAGATGATGTTCTTCTCCACCCAATGACTGGGGTCAGTTTTCTCGGGTCGCATTTCTAAGATGTCACCGGTCAAAGGTGACAGTCATATGGTATCTTTGTGCAAAGCAAACCGTTACAGTTTGATGCTAGTCAGTAGCCTAAACAGTGGTTCTGAAATCAGTTGCGCACTCAATGTTAAAGTATTCATCCACTATATAATAGACCTACTTTCAATCAGGACAAATGCGCAGTTTATGTAAAACAGCAGGCGTCTAAAGCGCAATCAATAAATCATTCATAATTCTACACCATGCATTTTTACATGTTAAGATTTTTGTTGATTGTTTGCTTGACCTACAGTCAGTGTATCCATTCATGTCACAGAAATTGTTCCTTGAAGTCCTAGTGTTCCTTGTGTTTTAAACAGAAATATGTTACACACTGGATATTTCATAGATATATACGGCCTTGATTTGATTTCTCTTATAGAGATAAACGCATTTGCTGCGGACTACTTTAATCTATGCTTACCATTCATAGTTCGCTGACAGGTCCGTGTTTCAACGCATTCTGTGTGTCTGTTAATGTTTCCATCAGGAGTCCTGGCTCCTACGTACAATTCACCGTTTTCATCTGGTCTTCTCCACTTGGCATAGTGACTCATACGCATACTACACAGGTCAAGAGAGAATCGCTTTTGTGCTAGACAGATACATTTTCAACACAACAACATTGCGAGGCAAAGCCATCACAGGATTCGAAGCGGGTCCGAGGGAAATATCTGCGATCAGACTCCAAACATCAACACGGTGAGGTAAGATTAGAAGGAGGGAGAAGGGGAGAAGGAAGGGGGGGGGACAGAGAAATTGCCAGGGTATGGGAGGCTGGGGACGAGGAAAACGACAAGATGGTAGAATGAAAAACAGGGTAATGAAAGAGAAGGTAAAAAAGGTGAGGAGAGAGGAGGATCAAGACAAATGCATATGAAGAAAAGTCACTTGTGCATACTGTCACCTTTGACACACCGAGCCAGCTATCACTGTATGACTTGATCACGCAGACCACTGACATGAAAATGTATGAAAATAGATAAATAATCTACACTGGATTCTTTAACGTGTGTTTATGATATATATATAGCTACACTACGACATTCTGAAAGTAAAATCTACGCCGACGGCCTGGTATAGCAACTTAGAGCCGACTTGCACTTTGGCTTCTCTAACTGGTTAAAAGAGGAAATGTAAGTAATTATATATACTTTTCATTTGTTTTTATTAGTTTTTTTAAAATTAATCATACACATGTGAATACACAATGAAGCTAAACATAATCTCATATTTGGTAACCCAAAGCCAAAAGAGGAAAAAGTGGCATCTTAATTAAAGAAAAGAAAAGGGGGGGGGGGGGGGGGGGGGGGGGGGGGGGGGGGGGGGTGGGTGTGGAGCACATCCAGATTTTGGCGAAACGATTTTCTTAACAAGGGAAATAATTAGGATATCTCATTTGTTGAGAGAGAGAGAGAGAGAGAGAGAGAGAGAGAGAGAGAGAGAGAGAGAGAGAGAGAGAGAGAGAGATAGGCACTGTGAATGTCCTTTGCTTATGTCTGTCCTTTATCCCTATTTGGTACAAATTTTAAAAGAAATGAAAAGAAAGAAAAAACAGAGTTGATTACATCTAAATCTGGTAGACTGAATATCCACGTCTGCTACGACAGAGTCGTGTGACAAAACCGAGTTGTATGTATGGTACATTGGATGATACTTCTCCTACACTCTCTGAATAAAAGTTAAAATAATGTCTTCCACACACACAGCCTCCCATCAATTTCGTCCATTTAAGGCCTTTTTCATACCATAAATAGCAGGGAAACGAGAATGGAAAGAGGACAGAGGGTGGTGGAGCGTCCATTTAAGGCCTTTTTAATACCATAAATAGCAGGGGAAATGAGAATAGAAAGAGGACAGAGGGTGGTGGAGCGTCCATTTAAGGCCTTTTTAATACCATAAATAGCAGGGGAAATGAGAATGGAAAGAGGACAGAGGGTGGTGGAGCGTCCATTTAAGGCCTTTTTAATACCATAAATAGCAGTGGAAATGAGAATGGAAAGAGGAGAGAGGGTGGTGGAGCGTCCATTTAAGGCCTTTTAATACCATAAATAGCAGGGAAATGAGAATGGAAAGAGGACAGAGGGTGGTGGAGCGTCCATTTAAGGCCTTTTTACTACCATAAATAGCAGGGGAAATGAGAATGGAAAGAGGACAGAGGGTGGTGGAGCGTCCATTTAAGGCCTTTTTAAATACCATAAATAGCAGGGGAAATGAGAATGGAAAGAGGACAGAGGGTGGTGAAGCGTCCATTTAAGGCCTTTTTAATACCATAAATAGCAGGGGAAATGAGAATGGAAAGAGGAGAGAGGGTGGTGGAGCGCGGAAGGGAGGAAACCATTTCACTTACCCACACAGCAAAGTCCATCTGGAAAGTACAACGTATGACGCGTTGATTAATTACATGCCAACAGCACAATATACACAGCTTTTATTTTTGCGCGTGACCTCTCTCTCTCTCTCTCTCTCCCTGCTGCATATTTACCACAAACGTACTCAAAGCGACCCCCCTCCCCCCGTACACCCCTCTCCTATTCTCGCGCTTGTT
>CM031601.1:5625818-5643318 GCA_018398815.1 Conus ventricosus
GTTGAATTTTGACCACCATAATAGCGCACCATGTAATATCAGTTGCATTACCAATGGTAGCTATTGAACACCAGCCCAAAGTCATAGTGTGTATTTGACCGTACACCACCGACAACGTTTCAGCGTTGTTATGGAGTATTTTAGATTTTTATATGAGAGTAAAGGTAATAGAATTTGGGAGTTGATTATGGGGTTCTCGTTGTGGAGTAACGGGAAAACGTACTCCATAAAGACATGGTACTCCACAGGCCCGGTGTTGGGTATGGCATTTTACTTCATAACGTAAGGTAGACAAACACACACACACACACACACACACACACAGAGCACATGATCCCAAACACACTGTTGCACACAACAACGGACACAACAGCATGCGCGCGCGCGCACACACACACACACACACACACACACACACACACACACACACACACACACACACACACACAAGGCGTTCTTAGGATAGGCCTACGTTTCTGTTTCTGTGTTTTTCTGTTTTTCTTTGATGTGTGTGTGTGTGTGTGTCCCTCTCTCTCTGTCTCTTCTATTTCTCTCTCTGTCTCTCTGTCTCTCTCTCTTCTCTCTCTCTCTCTCTCTCTCTCTCTCTCTCTCTCTCTCTCTCTCTCTCTCTTTATGTGGGGCCGTAATTTGGGGTCTGGATAATGCCGTTGTTCATTGTGAAGCAGTGCATTTATTTGCTTTGAAGAGGTTTTTTAGGTTCTGACAGGCGTACTTCTAATGATCCGGTGTATGGGGAAACCAGTAGATACCCATTGTTCATTTGTTCAGCCACTAGATGTGTTCGGTATTGGTTAAAGCTTTCACACATGGAGCATTAGCCTATAAATTGCCCGAAAGTCTTATGAAATGTTGTTCCAATTTGATGTAAAGGGAAAAAAAAACTGGGTTTCAAATGTAAGCTTACATCTGTTTCTGTGTAAGCACGGATTTAGGGATGTCTGGTTGTCTCAGGGTGTTGGAAATCAAAGCCAGTTTATTCGTGTTTTCCGACAAAGGTTGATTGACCGCAGATGGCAAATGTGGGACGATCATATCCAAAGTAGTGGACGTTATGATTTGTACAGATATCATTCTAGTTTTCATTGTACTCAGCCTTATTTGAAATTTGGTTTGGATATGCATCTAAAAAGATCAACTGCTAAATTCAGAGCTGGTGTTTCTGACATAAGAACTCATTACTTAAGATACAGACAACATAGACAAAATGACTTGGTGTGTCCATTGTGTATGCAAGGTGAGGAAAGTGAAATACACTTTATGTTCCTTTGTCCAGCTTTAGAAGACATTCGTCAGAAATTCATCCCACAGAAATATTATAGGCTCCCATTTATGTTTCGTTTACAGTTGCTGCTTCGCTCTAACAGTTATAAGGTTTTTAGGAATTTAGGTATGTTTCTGTGTGAGGCGTTTAAGATCAGAGAAATAATGACGTCTTAGATGGCGTTGCGTTTTGTTGTTTTTGTTTTCTGATAAATCATTTGTTTCTTACATATAATGTGAATGATTGTGCTCATTCCCCTTCAAATGGCCCGATGGCCTTACTGAATAAAAATCTGAAGTTTGAAGCCTGAACTCTCTCTCTCTCTCTCTCTCTCCTCTCTCTCTCTCTCTCTCTCTCTCTCTCTCTCCTCTCTCTCTCTCTCTCTCTCTCCTCTCTCTCTCTCTCTCTCTCTCTCGGACAGTCTGGTTTCAGACAGAAACATTCCTGCCATTCTGCATTAATCAATCTTGTAGATGTGTGGCTTAATAATATTAATAACAACAGATATTGTGGTGTCTTATTCGTTGATTTTAAAAAAGCATTCGATGTCATTGACCACAATCTCCTTATTCGAAAACTGGAGATATACGGTCTTTCAAAATCCGCCCTTATCCTTCTAAAATCATACATCACAAAACGACAACAATGCGTCTTATCGGGGACGGCTGTCTCTTCTATAACAACTCTTAAGTATGGCGTTCCACAAGGCTCCATTTTAGGCCCGTTACTCTTCTCAATCTACATTAATGACCTACCCCTACATGTGAGATCTACATGCGACTCTTTGCAGATGACACCACAATTCACACCAGCCATAATGATCCTTCCAGTCTTTCAAAACATTGCAAGAGAGTACCAACGACCTTGTAAAATGGACCGAACTAAATCATATGTCACTTCACCCTCAAAAAACAAAACTCATGTACATTACAACTAGGCAAAAAAGACAAAAGCTCACCAATGATTCCCTCCTATACACCTCAGTAATGTACTTGTGGAACAAGTCACTCATCATAAAGTATTAGGACTAATAATTGACAATAGTCTCAGCTGGAATCCCCACATAACGTTACTATGCAAAAAGCTCTCCCAGAAAGTCTATCAGCTCACCAAAATCAAACACTTTCTTGACCTTCACTCACGAAAACTTTTTTTCCATGCTCATATTCAGTCTCATGTTGATTATTGCATCGACTATATGGGATTCTGCAAGTGCAAAACACACTAAAAACCATTGTTCAGCCTACATAAACGAGCGCTCAAACTAATCCTTCTGAAGAAAACTAGCCTCGAAAGCTCTGATTATAAAACATCTTCACATTCTTCCATTCAGCCAGAGACTCAAATACAACAAAGGGCTAATGATGCACAAGATTCTGACCGGGAATGCTCCAACAACTTTAATGAGACGATTCTCAAAAGTCTCGTCGAGAAACTCCACAAACTCCATATCCCAATCCCCAGAATTGACCTATTTAAATCAAGTCTAACGTACTCGGGAACCTCTTTGTGGAACTCCCTTCCAGAATACATCAAACAAATCCATTGTACCACAACTTTCAAAAACACTTACCTTACCCATCTTCTGCGGTAAAAAATAATTTTAAAAAACCATAAATAAAAATAAAATAAAAAAAACCATAAGTAATACCAAGTAATCTCAAAAGCATAAATCATCCCTTTTTCATGTACTTAACCAATTTGTCTTTTCTAACTTTTTTTTTCTTCTTCTCTTTTTTCATGTATCAAGTATCTTGATATATATATATATATATGTGTGTGTGTGTGTGTGTGTGTGTGTGTGTGTGTGTGTGTGTGTGTGGTGTATATATATATGTGTGCATAGGGATATAATCTTATGAAAAATGATTATATGTTGTCCCCTTTTTTCACTCTCTCTCTCTCTCTCTCTCTCTCTCTCTCTCCTCTCTCTCTCTCTCTCTCTCTCTCTCTCTCTCTCTCTCTCTCCCTCTGCCGCTCTCTCTCTCTCTCTCTCTCTCTCTCTCTCTCTGCCTCTCTCATTCTCTCTTCTCTCTCTCTCTCTCTCTCTCTCTCTCTCTCTCTCTCTCTCTCTCTCTCTCTCTCTCTCTCTCTCTCTGTGTCTGTGCATGTGTGCGTGTGTATGCTCCGAATTTCGTATATATTTTGTCATGTTCATTTTACTGTCTGATTTTATACAGGCTAATTATTGTGCGTTTTAGTACAGTTCCATTTCAAATCATTACATCTCATGCTGTTCCCCTCTCCTTCCTTCCATCCTCTCTCTCTCTCTCTCTCTCTCTCTCTCTCTCTCTCTCTCTCTCTCTCTCTCTCTCTCTCTCTTTTTTTTTTTTCTCCTCCCCCCCCCCCCCCCCCAATGTCATCTCACTTTGCTTAATACGTTCGACGTATTTTCATGCCTTGCGAAAAATGAATGCATGTGGTGCCTAGCCCTCTCTCTCTCTCTCTCTCCTCTCTCTCTCTCTCTCTCTCTCTCTCTCTTCTCTCTCTCTCTCTCTCTCTCTCCCTCTCCTCTCTCTCTCCTTCTCTCTCTCTCTCTCTCTCTCTTCTCTCTCTCTCTCTCTCTCTCTGCGTGCAAACGTGCGTGTATTTGTGTGTTCAAAATATGTACGCACCTTGTCAAATTCACTTCACTGTCTGTTTTCATACATGCCAATCGTGTACGTTGTAGTACACTTACTATGTTTCCCCAGCCCACCTCACTCCCTCCACCCGCTCTCACCTTCCTCTTCATTATTATTATTCTCTTTTTTATTTCATTTTATTTTTTTGTTATTATCATTTTTTAGTTGTTGTTTTGTTTATTGTTATTCTTATTTTTTGTTTTGTTTTCATTTATCTTCTATTATCATTTGATGTTCCTCTATGATTACATGACCGCTTTGCTTGCTTCTTTGATTTCTTACATTAATTGATTTCACTGCATGTTGTAGTCCCTACTCAGGGCGAGGACTGGATGTAAAAAAGCACGTTAGTGCTTATCTATTATCCTCGAAAATAAAGAATTTTGTCTTGTCTTGTCTCTCTCTCTCTCTCTCTCTCTCTCTCTCCTCTCTCCTCTCTCTCTCTCTCTCTCTCTCGTTTTCCGATCCTAGATCATTTGTTTTGTGTTGTCCAGCACTCACGAAAATCTTTCAAAAGTTGAATATTACCGACAACCCATTCTGTTCAACTGAGCTTCCTGTTGTTCTCTTGACTGATGTGTAGGTCTTACGATGAGCGAACATTCCCACTATTCTTGTAAAAATCAACCAAGTTTAGAAAACTATCATTATCTTTGGAGATATGAACTTTATTTGCTTTTGCTTTTTTCAGCGTTAATTGGTGTCTGTGAGCTACTCTTTTTATGCATACTTGCTAAGCACTCTCCTGTACGCCAGCGAATCCCGGACCCTGTATGCCTCACAAGAGAAGAGGCTAAGTGCCTTCCACATGCGCTGTCTCCGGCGCATACTCGGGATCACATGGAGCGACCGCGTGACAAACAACGTTGTGCTTGAGCGTGCAAAGATTCCCAGCATGACCACTCTTCTCCGTCAGCGTCGCCTCAGGTGGCTTGGTCATGTGCGTCGAATGGACGACGGCAGGATCCCCAAAGACATTCTGTACGCAGAGCTTGCCTCTGGCAAAAGAAAAAACTGGAAGACCACAGCTCCGCTTCAGGGATGTTTGCAAACGCGACCTGAAGGCTCTCGACATCGACACCAACACCTGGGAAGAGCTTGCTCGGGACAGATCCAGCTGGAGACACACTGTGAACACTGGGCTGGAAGCTGGCGAAGAGAAGCTCCGGAAGCTTGCCGATGACAAGCGCGCACAGAGAAAGAACAAGCAGCTGCTGCCAGCAGCTGACTCGGCCTTCAAGTGCATCAAATGCAGCAGAGACTGCCACTCCCATGTGGGTCTATACAGCCACAGCAGATGCTGTATGACCAACTGAAACATCCGCAAAGGGCGCAAATCCATCGTCTCTCGAGACTAACGGATGCCAACGGTACTTATGATTGCTTGCTCTTCGTCGTACTTCCTTTCCAAGGGGGCCATGGCTTATCAGGTCTGTCTCTTTCTTTCTTTCTCTCTGTCTCTGTCTCTGTCTCTGTCTCTCTCTCTCTCTCTCTCTCTCTCTCTCTCTCTCTCTCTCTCTCTCTCTCTCTCTCTCCAGAGCAAGTTGACTGCCAGCAGCTGTTATAACAACACGTACACGCGCACACGCAGCTGGTCCCTTTGTCTCTTCTTTCAGTGTGAATGGAGGATGGGAGGTGAAATACAGAGAATATATTACTTACAGCATTTGAAAAGAATATATTACAGCATTTGTTGATAAAATAGAGGTGATTGGACTGTCTGTGAATACAAGCGCGCGCAGTCGCATGCGTGCACACACACACACACACACACACACACACACACACACACACACACACACACACACACACACACACCGAACATATTGATGTTGTAGGGCTTTGAACTTGACATTGTATCCGACTTCTACTAAATATAGGGCTACGACATTATCCTGTTTCCTGTCGACATGAATTGTCGTCTAGACATTCTGTTAAACATTGCCTGTAAGTTTTTCATTCACCTTAAAATCAGATGAAATCGTGTTTATAAAAAAAAAAAGGGGGGGGGGTATGAAACGGTGTATTTGTTTATCTTTCATCTGAAAACACAACCAAACAAACACAGGCCATCGTCTTTTATACATGCGTGGCATGCATGGCTCTATAGTTCAACAAACCTTTTTTTTAGAAATTGGGTAACCTATTCATACACCAACCTACACAAGTAACCGAACAATCAATAACTGCATAAGAAAACATATAAGACCAAAATGAACATTCTGAAATATATGACTGTGACACTTCACACCTTTTTTTCGTTTTGACTGTTGCTCAAACACCCATTCAAAATCATTGAAGCACTCTATCATAGTTTGAAGACAATATTTATTCTGCTCGATATTATGCATAAATACATACATAACATTGTCTTTCTAATTATAACCAGGTGACCAGACATAATTACATGCTAATCAATACAGTACAGCTTTCAATTGCTGAACTTCTATCATAAAATGTGGATGGTGAAGAGCAATAATTAGACATATCAAAAACTAGTCTATAGTAATTTTTAAGGACAGACATACATTTCAGTGAAAATTCAAGTTCGGTCTTCTTAAATCAACACATGAACACTATCTCATTATCATTCTGTCAGATCTCAAATCAGTAAACGATAACAATGTAAACAATAAATAACATGAACGAACACAACTGATCAATCAATACAGCATTAACGACACATGAAATAAATGGACAGATTCTTTTGTTAACTACTGAAAATGACAATTCATTAAAGGTCGGATTTTAGATCATGAAAATGGCAATGTGAAAAGTCAATGTTCTCCACCACAACAGAGAGAGGGACAGGGCGGGGAGAGGGGAGGTCGACAAACTGAGAGGCCGAAACACGCAGTTATCAGCAGACTGTTAAAGGCGGGAAGCGAAGGGCGGGGAGAGGGGAGGTCGACAAACTGAGAGGCCGAAACACGCAGTTATCAGCAGACTGTTAAAGGCGGGAAGCGAAGGGCGGGGAGAGGGGAGGTCGACAAACTGAGAGGCCGAAACACGCAGTTATCAGCAGACTGTTAAAGGCGGGAAGCGAAGGGCGGGGAGAGGGGAGGTCGACAAACTGAGAGACCGAAACACGCAGTTATCAGCAGACTGTTAAAGGCGGGAAGCGAAGGGCGGGGAGAGGGGAGGTCGACAAACTGAGAGACCGAAACACGCAGTTATCAGCAGACTGTTAAAGGCGGGAAGCGAAGGGGAGAGAGAGAGAGAGAGAGAGAGAGAGAGAGAGAGAGAGAGAGAGAGAGAGAGAGAGAGAGAGAGAGAGAGAGAGATGAGAGAGAGAGAGAGAGAGAGAGAGAGAGAGAAGACAGACAGACAGACAGACGAGACAGAGGCAGAGAGAGAGACAGAGGCAGAGAGAGACAGACAGACAGAGAGAGAAAGAGAGTATTGGAAGACAAAAAATATCTTATTTAGAATCCCCACCACCTTCCAAATGCATTGCTCGTCGTTCTGATATTCTAGAAATGCTTAGCACGCATTTATTGAATTTAAAAACGAATGCTTGATATTTCAACCGAACAGGAACTGATAGTGCACACTGTGTCCATACTCACACATTTCATCCATTGCAGTATCAAGTGCTGGCCTTGCGTGTCCAATGCACCAAACAACACCAAACAAGATTAAGCAAAACCAACACAAAATCATATGCTGTCGCGTTCACCAAGTCCTCTGTGTTTGTGCACATACAAAATGGCAGGTGAGGTTTGGGGCAAATCATGCATGATACACGAAGCGAATGTACTCTGTGTTATGCTGGCAGTTGGTGCCCTAAGCTAACACTTACACACAAACATGATGTGATCTTTCTGTGCAAAATCGGTTTCTGAGGGGACATTTTAGAAGACAGTGTCGTGTTCAATTGTACAGGTTTATAACTTGAACTTGAAACATTTGACACAATAATATACAAATGGCTTTAAGTTTGAGTGGTTTTCAATTTTTGAGCAACAAACTTTCTGGCCTGCTTTGGTCTGGTCCTATCATTTCCATCACAGCCTGGTCACAGTCTTCTCTGGAGAAATACTGATAAACACATGTCTTTCTTGATTTTTGGAAGGCTTTCGACTAGTGACAAAAATGGGTTCCATCTAAGGCTTCAACAAATCCACCATCCACACTCACATTCATCCCTCCAATGGAACCTTCGCTCCCCATGCAGAGAACCCAAGTCCCGGTGAAAAGCAAGAGTTCCTGAACTGCCCAATTGATTTCCGAGGAACCCCAGGGATATGTCCTTAGACCTACTTTTTTCACGTTCTGTTTCAAAAACTGAAATAAAACCATTAGCTCCTCAAACCGATTCCTCGTTTACAGTATGTCCTTAGACCTACTTTTTTCACGTTCTGTTTCAAAAACTGAAATAAAACCATTAGCTCCTCAAACCGATTCCTCGTTTACAGTACCATTCTTAATCGTGCGATATGCTTCTACTCTGACACCATGTCCTCAAGGCAGATTATGTAACAGCTAGAAGGTTGTGAGGTCTTCATGATGTCTATGGACGCCAGCAAATCCTTTATACTCACAGTCAGTGAGTCAAAGCTTGGCCTTTATACAAAATTTGTTTTCTTACACAGCTTTGAATATGCAGACAATGCACACTAACTTGTATACGAAAGGTCAAAGTTTGATAAAGTTGTCCACGCTCGATCTGCAAAGAAAAGCAAAAAACAAGCCCGGCACATTTATGTATAGCAACTCAAAGATGCCATTATACCATGTCCCGTATGAACGACGCTATAGAAACTGTGCTGCATTGAAGGACAGTATAGAATAATCGCAAGATAGCAAAACAAAAAAAAAGGGGGGGGGGGGGGGGAAGGGGGGGGGGGGGGGGGGAGCCAAACCACACATGAATAGCCAGTAAATCTTAAGCTTTGTGTGTTGGAGTTCTTTGGTCTGGGAATGGGAGAAAATGATATGATGTTTATACAAGGATACTAATAATGATATAATGCAGCTGTATAATCTGTGGCGTGTGTGTGTGTGCGTGTGCGTGCGTGCGTGTGTGTGTGTGTGTGAGCGTGTGTGCGTGCGTGCGTGCGTGCGTGCGTGTGTGTGTGTGTGGTGCGTGCGTGCGTGCGTGCGTGCGTGCGTGCGTGCGTGCGTGCGTGCGTGGTGTGTGTGTGTGTGTGTGTGTGTGTGTGTGTGTGTGTGTGTGTGTGTGTGTGTGTGAGCGTGTGTGCGTGCGTGCGTGCGTGCGTGTGTGTGTGTGTGTGTGTGTGTGTGTGTGTGTGTGTGTGTGTGTGTGTGTTGTGTTGTGTGTGTAGGCTCATGGCATGCTGGCTGCCAATGATGAAATACTGCAGGATCCAACAAAGGCGGGCTGAAACTCTGGCAGGAGTCCCTGTTGGGAGAGAGACCTCTATTCATCACACACAAAGCCTTCCACTCCACACACACACTGCAGGGGGTGGAGGTCTATATGAAACACGATCTTCCACAGATGCCGCAGGCGTGAGGTTGCAGTCCTATGTGAGCATAGTCTTCCACACAAGAACAACAGTGGAATTCTGTCTTAGGCATAGTCTTTTCCCCACAAAGAACAACAGGTGGAATTCTGTCTTAGGCATAGTCTTCCACACAAAGAACAACAGGTGAATCTGTCTTAGGCATAGTCTTCCACACAAAGAACAACAGTGGAATTCTGTCCTAGGCAGAGTCTTCCACACACTACTCATGGTTGGGTGGTGGTGGTGGTGTGGTGGAATCCTATGTAAAGCAGGCCTTCGATTTACACTATAGAGGTCTGAGTTCTATTCTAGGCATAGTCTTCCACAAACACTACCTGGGTGACGTCCTATGTAAAAACATCTTCCACACACACTACATATGGTGAAGTCCTATGTAAGAAACAGTCTTCCACACACACTACATGGGTGAAGTCCTATGTAAGAAACAGTCTTCCACACACACTACATGGGTGAAGTCCTATGTAAGAAACATCTTCCACACACACTACAAGGGGTGAAGTCCTATGTAAGAAACAGTCTTCCACACACACTACATGGGGTGAAGTCCTATGTAAGAAACAGTCTTCCACACACACTACAATGGGTAAGTCCTATGTAAGAAACAGTCTTCCACACACACTACATGGGGTGAAGTCCAATGTAAGAAACAGTCTCCCACACACACTACATGGGGTGAAGTCCTATGTAAGAAACAGTCTTCCACACACACTACATGGGTGAAGTCCTATGTAAGAAACAGTCTTCCACACACACTACATGGGGTGAAGTTCTATGTAAGAAACAGTCTTCCACACACACTACATGGGGTGAAGTCCTATGTAAGAAACAGTCTTCCACACACACTACAAGGGTGAAGTCCTATGTAAAAACAGTCTTCCACACACACTACAGGGTGAAGTCCCGTGCAAGGAACAGTCTTCCACACACACTACATGAGGTGAAGTCCTATGTAAAAACAGTCTTCCACACACACTACAAGGGTGAAGTCCTATGAAAGAAACAGTCTTCCACACACACTACAAGGGGTGAAGTCCCGTGTAAGGAACAGTCTTCCACACACACTACAAGGGTGAAGTCCTGTGTTAGAAACAGTCTTCCACACACACTACATGGGGTGAAGTCCTATGTAAGAAACAGTCTTCCACACACACTACAAGGGGGGAAGTCCCGTGTAAGGAACGGTCTTCCACACACACTACAAGGGGTGAAGTCCTGTGTTAGAAACAGTCTTTCCCCACACACTACATGGGTGAAGTCCTGTGTAAGGAACAGTCTTCCACACACACTACAAGGTGAAGTCCCGTGTAAGGAACGGTCTTCCACACACACTACAAGGTGAAGTCCTATGTAAGAAACGATTTTCCACACACACTACATGGGGTGAAGTCCTGTGTAAGGAACGGTCTTCCCCACACTACAGGGGATGGAGACCTACGTAAGGAACGGTCTCCACACAATCTATAAGGGTGGAGACCTACGTAAGGAACGGTCTTCCACACAGTCTATAAGGGTGGAGACCTACGTAAGGAACGGTCTTCCACACAATCTGTAAGGGTGGAGACCTACGTAAGGAACAGTCTTCCACACAGTCTCTAAGGGTGGAGACCTACGTAAGGAACGGTCTTCCACACAATCTATAAGGGTGGAGACCTACGTAAGGAACGGTCTTCCACACAGTCTCTAAGGTGGAGACCTACGTAAGGAACGGTCTTCCACACAATCTATAAGGGTGGAGACCTACGTAAGGAACGGTCTTCCACACAGTCTCTAAGGGTGGAGACCTACGTAAGGAACGGTCTTCCACACAGTCTCTAAGGGTGGAGACCTACGTAAGGAACGGTCTTCCACACAGTCTCTAAGGGTGGAGACCTACGTAAGGAACGGTCTTCCACACAATCTATAAGGGTGGAGACCGAACCTATGTAAGGATCGGTTTCCACACGACAGGGTGGAGACCTGTGTAAGGCACAGTCTTCCACACACTACAGAGAATGGAGACCTATGTAAGGAACGGTCTTCCACACGCTACAGAGAGTGGAGTCCTATGTAAGGCATAGTCTTCCACACACTACAGAGAGTGGAATCCTATGTAAGGCATAGTCTTCCACACACAACAGAGAGTGTAATCCTATGTAAGGCATAGTCTTCCACTCACAACAGAGAGTGGGAAACCTATGTAAGGCATAGTCTTCCACACACAACAGAGAGTGGAATCCTATGTAAGGCATAGTCTTCCACACACAACAGAGAGTGGAATCCTAGTAAGGGATAGTCTTTCCACACGCAACAGAGAGGGAGTCCAGTGTAAGGCATAGTCTTCCACACACTACAAGGGGTGGGGTCCTATGTAAGGCAGTCTTCCACACACTACAGAGAGTGGAGTCCTATGTAAGGCACAGTCTTCCACACACTACAGAGAGTGGAGTCCTATATAAGGCACATCTCCCACACACTACAGAGAGTGGAGTCCTATGTAAGGCACAGTCTTCCACACACTACAGAGAGTGAGTCCTATGTAAGGCACAGTCTTCCACACACTACAGAGAGTGGAGTGCTATGTAAGGCACAGTCTTCCACACACTACAGAGAGTGGAGTGCTATGTAAGGCAGTCTCCCACACACTACAGAGAGTGGAGACCTATGTAAGGAACGGTCTTCCACACACTACATGAAGTGGAGTCCTATGTATAGCACAGTCTTCCACACACTACAGAGAGTGGAGTCCTATGTAAAGCACAGTCTTCCACACACTACAGAGAGTGGGGATATATGTAAGGCAAGTCTTCCACACACTTCGAGGCGGGGTGGGGGGGGGGGGGGGTGGAGGTAGATTCTTATGTAAGGTACAGTCTTCCACGCAAATTACGGGGGGTGGGGGGTGGGTGTTCTTCCATGTAAGACGCAGTCTTCCACACACACCGCAGAGAATGGAGTGTGTGTAATGTACAGTCTAGCACAGATATTGCAGGGGGTGGGGGGAGGTGTTCTACGTGGGACAGCCATGCTATCTCTTCTTCTTCATCTCTGTCTGGGATCTTGCGGCTATGTGCCGGCCATGGGTGCATGCATCGTGTCTCGTGGTGCCTCCCCGTGCTGACAAATAGTAAATACATGTGCCGGCCATGGTGCATGCATCGTGTCTCGTGGTACCTCCCCGTGCTGACAAATAGTAAATACAAACAGCGTCGTCCACCCAGATGGGAACGCAAACCACGCATAGGTTTAAATCATTCCAATCCATGCACCAATGATAGTGTCTCCCCTCTCTTCATGTGTGTGTGTGTGTGTGTGTGTGTGTGTGTGTGTGTGTGTGTGTGCGTGTGCGTGCGTGCGTGCGTGTGTGTGTGTGTGTGTGTGTGTGTGTGTGTGTGTGTGTGTGTGTGTGTCCCTCTGGTTTTTTTCTGCTCGGCGCTTCAGTGCTATCGCCACTCTCTGTACGATGGAATTACAATGTAATGAACGCTACTAAGTAATGGAGCATGTCAATATGTTATGGGGAGAGGGGTGGGGGTGGGGGTAAATACTCAGACTTCTGTTCAAAAACAAATGTTACTTATCAAGAAAACCCACTATTCATTTCTGAACTGATTTCATGAACCAAAAAATCGAAATAATCCATCACATTCGAACAATATGTCAGTGCAGCCTTTTGACAAATCTGTGACGTCTTTTCCGACCACTTCCAACCGACACATCAAAAGAGTGAAAGTCGCACACTGGGTGGGTAACACAGTTCAAGGCTGACAGCTGAATAGCGTGCCAGACGTCTGTTCCTCTCTCATCCCCCTCCAGACAGCAGCAGCGCTGTGTCTGGCAACCCAAGGAACGCTGCCAGCATGTTACGTGCACGCATGAATCGTTTCTGGGGTTTAAAAAAAGAAAAGAAGAAGAAGAAAGAAAAAAGAAAAACTGAACTAAGCCCATTTGAAGGGTGGTAGTTTGTAGCAAGTAGATTCGAATGGATACTTTGGTCTCATTTTTCTACTAGCAAAGCAAAAATCAAATATAGCCTACGAATGTAAAACGGACCGTGAATATTGCCTCTCCAATCCAAATTTCGTTTCAATGAAAAAATGAAAAAAAACCACAAACGAAAAAAAGGAAAAAAATCTAAATAAGTGAATATACACAGTGAAAGAACAAATGCTAAATCCCCAGTGAATATACACATGAAAGAACAAATGCAAATCACAGTGAATATACACAGTGAAAGAACAAATGCTAAATCACAGTGAATATACACAGTGAAAGAACAAATGCTAAATCACAGTGAATATACACAGTGAAAGAACAAATGCTAAATCACAGTGAATATACACAGTGAAAGAACAAATGCTAAATCACAGTGAATATACACAGTGAAAGAACAAATGCTAAATCACAGTGAATATACCAGTGAAAGAACAAATGCTAAATCAAAAGTGAATATACACAGTGAAAGAACAAATGCTAAATCACAGTGAATATACACAGTGAAAGAACAAATGCTAAATCACAGTGAATAACACAGTGAAAGAACAAATGCTAAATCACAGTGAATATACACAGTGAAAGAACAAATGCTAAATCACAGTGAATATACACAGTGAAAGAACAAATGCTAAATCACAGTGAATATACACATGAAAGAACAAATGCTAAATCACAGTGAATATACACAGTGAAAGAACAAATGCTAAATCACAGTGAATATACACAGTGAAAGAACAAATGCTAAATCACAGTGAATATACACAGTGAAAGAACAAATGCTAAATCACAGTGAATATACACAGTGAAAGAACAAATGCTAAATCACAGTGAATATACACAGTGAAAGAACAAATGCTAAATCACAGTGAATATACACAGTGAAAGAACAAATGCTAAATCACAGTGAATATACACAGTGAAAGAACAAATGCTAAATCACAGTGAATATACACAGTGAAAGAACAAATGCTAAATCACAGTGAATATACACAGTGAAAGAACAAATGCTAAATCACAGTGAATATGCATAGTGAAAGAACAAATGCTAAATCACAGTGAATATACACAGTGAAAGAACAAATGCTAAATCACAGTGAATATACACAGTGAATATACACAGTGAAAGAATAAATGCTAAATCACTGTGAATATACACATGAAAGAACAAATGCTAAATCACAGTGAATATATACAGTGAAAGAACAAATGCTAAATCACAGTGAATATACACATGAAAGAACAAAATGCTTAGTCACAGTGAATATACACAGTGAAAGAACAAATGCTTAACCACAGTGAATATACACAGTGAAAGAACAAATGCTAAATCACAGTGAATATACACAGTGAAAGAACAAATGCTAAATCACAGTGAATATACACAGTGAAAGAACAAATGCTAAATCACAGTGAATATACACAATGAAAGAACAAATGCTAAATCACAGTGAATATACACAGTGAAAGAACAAATGCTGAATCACAGTGAATATACACAGTGAAAGAACAAATGCTGAATCACAGTGAATATACACAGTGAAAGAACAAATGCTGAATCACAGTGAATATACACAGTGAAAGAACAAATGCTGAATCACAGTGAATATACACGGTGAAAGAACAAATGCTAAATCACAGTGAAAAATACACAGTGAAAGAACAAATGCTAAATCACAGTGAATATACACAGTGAAAGAACAAATGCTGAATCACAGTGAATAAACACAGTGAAAGAACAAATGCTGAATCACAGTGAATATACACAGTGAAAGAACAAATGCTAAATCACAGTGGGAAAATACACAGTGAAAGAACAAATGCTAAATCACAGTGAAATACACAGGGAAAAAACAAATGCTAAATCACAGTGAAAAACACAGTGAAAGAACAAATGCTAAATCACAGTGAAAATACACAGTGAAAGAACAAATGCTAAATCACAGTGATATACACAGTGAAAGAACAAATGCTAAATCACAGTGAAAATACACGTGAAAGAACAAATGCTAAATCACAGTGAATATACACAGTGAAAGAACAAATGCTAAATCACAGTGAATATACACAGTGAAAGAACAAGTGCTAAATCACAGTGAATATACACAGTGAAAGAACAAATGCTAAATCAAAAACTTATTCGATCTAGGTTTCAAAATCGGTGACTGTAAGTGGAAATCAAAACAAGAGTTTTTGCTTCTTTTTTTTTTTTAAAATAATTTTTTAAGGCAATACCTGGGCCGCCAAACGAAGAAACAAACAAATTTGGAAAAAAAAGACAAGAGCGAACAGACAGTCACTTGTCTCTTCTCCCTGAGTACTAAAGCTTAGCAGTCCAGCAAGAAGAGCGAACAGACAGTCACTTGTCTCTTCTCTCTGAGTACTAAAGTTTGGCAGTCCAGCAAGAAGAGCGAACAGACAGTCACTTGTCTCTTCTCTCTGAGTACTAAAGCTTGGCATTCCAGCAAGAAGAGCGAACAGACAGTCACTTGTCTCTTCTCTCTGAGTACTAAAGCTTGGCAGTCCAGCAAGAAGAGCGAACAGACAGTCACTTGTCTCTTCTCTCTGAGTACTAAAGCTTGGCAGTCCAGCAAGAAGAGCGAACAGACAGTCACTTGTCTCTTCTCTCTGAGTACTAAAGCTTGGCAGTCCAGCAAGAAGAGCGAACAGACAGTCACTTGTCTCTTCTCTCCGAGTACTGAAGCTTGGCAGTCCAGCAAGAAAGACGAACAGACAGTCACTTGTCCTCTTCTCTCTGAGTACTGAAGCTTGGCAGTCCAGCAAGAAGAGCGAACAGACATCACTTGTCTCTTCTCTCTGAGTACTAAAGCTTGGCAGTCCAGCAAGAAGAGCGAACAGACAGTCACTTGTCTCTCTCTCTCTGAGAACTAAAGCTTTGGCAGTCCAGCAAGAAGAGCGAACAGACAGTCACTTGTCTCTTCTCTCTGAGTACTAAAGCTTTGGCAGTCCAGCAAGAAGAGCGAACAGACAGTCACTGTCTCATCTCTCCGAGTACTAAAGCTTGGGCAGTCCAGCAAGAAGAGCGAACAGACAGTCACTTGTCTCTTCTCTCCGAGTACTAAAGCTTGGCAGTCCAGCAAGAAGAGCGAACAGACAGTCACTTGTCTCTTCTCTCCGAGTACTAAAGCTTGGCAGTCCAGCAAGAAGAGCGAACAGACAGCCCACTTGTCTCATTCTCTCCGAGTACTAAAGCTTGGCAGTCCAGCAAGAAGAGCGAGCAGACAGTCACTTGTCTCTCTCTCTCCGAGTACTAAAGCTTGGCAGTCCAGCAAGAAGAGCGAACAGACAGTCACTTGTCTACTTCTCTCCGAGTACTAAAGCTGGCAGTCCAGCAAGAAGAGCGAACAGACAGTCACTTGTCTCTTCTCTCCGAGTACTAAAGCTTGGCAGTCCAGCAAGAAGAGCGAACAGACAGTCACTTGTCTCTTCTCTCTGATACTAAAGCTTGCAGTCCAGCAAGAAGAGCGAACAGACAGTCACTTGTCTCTTCTCTCTGATACTAAAGTTTGGGCAGTCCAGCAAGAAGAGCGAACAGACAGTCACTTGTCTCTTCTCTCTGAGTACTAAAGCTTGGCAGTCCAGCAAGAAGACGAACAGACAGTCACTTGTCTCTTCTCTCTGAGTACTAAAGCTTGCAGTCCAGCAAGAAGAGCGAACAGACAGTCCCATGTCTCTTCTCTCTGAGTACTAAGGCTTGGCAGTCCAGCAACTCTGTTTTTTACCCTAAATAGAATTGGACTGAAACAATTACACACAAAAAAAAGATCCGAAACATTCGGAAATGTGTGTGTGTGAGTGTGTGTGTGTGGTGTGTGTGTGTGTGTGTGGTGTGTGTGTGTGTGTGTGTGCGTGCGCGCATGGTGTGTGTGGGGGGGGGGGGGCGGGGGGCGGCGGCGCACGCATGTGTGAAATGTCTGTCTGTCTGTCTGTCTCACTGTCTGTCTGTGAGCGCGCGCATGTGCATGTGCATGTGCGCGTGCGCACGCGCGTGTGCGTGTTTGTTTCTGAAAACGGTTCCAGCGCGACCTTACACTAGTTGGAGTTACCTTTACCCAAAACTGGAACGGTCAAAATTTCGCCCAGGCCGTCTCTGCATACATTATTAGCTCTAT
>CM031601.1:5653318-5655818 GCA_018398815.1 Conus ventricosus
GTTATTTCATCTTACTGGTGCCAAGTGATTGCAATGTGCACCACACAGTTGATTGCAAGTGTTTAGATAACCTGACACCCCTGGCACTATTCCCTGTCTTGTCTTTTCTCTTGTTCTAAGTGTTTGTGCGTTTTCTGTTTTTGTTGTTTTCTCTACTCACTGAAGTTGCGTCTTTTTTCTGAAATATATCTACTTCTTGTAGTGTTTGCGTCTATAAAATGTTCAGAAATTGATGTATTTTCATACCATTTGCCTTCCCTGTCTTCAACGGGTTTCTGAAATTAGACAAACGCCATTAATAGTGTGGATTGGGCTATAAGATGTGACCCAAAAATGTGGTATATTTTGATTTACTCTTAGGTCAATTATTCTATTAAAATTTTTTTTTTTAAACAGAGGGAAAAGTTGAAGAGGACATGGTGACAATAGAAACTCAGGAAAATCACATGCACTCTTGAGATGTCGATTTTTTCTCTGCAGCAAGATTGCCCTTAACAAAACAATTGATGACAATTGGCAGTTACTGCCTCTCTCTGAATGATGCTGGAATTAGGTTACATAGTGTTCATGTATTATGTCAATAGGATGTCTATTCTTCTGATTCTCGTTGAAGGTGCCACACAAGTTGTAATATTTTGCCTGAAAAAATAACCTCAAGTGTAAGGGGAGAAATACGCAGGTCACACCACACACACACACACACACACACACACACACACACACACACACACACACACACACACACACACACACACACATACGCGCACACACGCACGCACGCACGCACGACCGCACATGCGCACGCACTCATGCACACACACACACACACACACACACACACACACACACAACACAACACCCCCCCCCCCCCCCACCAACACCAACACACACACACACACACACACACACACACACACACACACACACACACACACACACACACACACACACACACACTTACAGATCCCTTGGACGTGTCCACCCTGACGCTGTCATCACTGAGCAGTTGCACATCCCCTGCTGAGGCCACGAGAGACACGCCCCCGCCCCCGCTATCTCCACCTGGCTGTTCTCGGACTGCACCCTGCCAACACAGCTACGACTGCCAGAACACACATCACTTGGACTGGTATGACACAGAGGTAGGACAGGTAGGATACACAGCTACGACTGCCAGAACACACATCACTTGGACTGGTGTGACACATAGGTAGGACAGGTAGGATACACAGCTACGACTGCCAGAACACACATGAGTTGGACTGGTGTGACACAGAGGTAGGACAGGTAGGATACACAGGTAAGACTGGTAGGATACACAGGTAAGACTGGTAGGATACACAGGTAAGACTGGTAGGATACACAGGTAAGACTGGTAGGATACACAGGTAAGACTGGTAGGACACAGAGGTAGGACAGGTAGGATACACAGGTAAGACTGCTAGGATACACAAGTTGGACTGTAGGACACAGAGGTAGGGCAGTAGGATACACAGGTAAGACTGCTAGGATACACAAGTTGGACTGGTAGGACACAGAGGTAGGACAGGTAGGATACACAGGTAAGACTGCTAGGATACACAAGTTGGACTGGTAGGACACAGAGGTAGGACAGGTAAGATACACAGGTAAGACTGCTAGTATACACGGGTAAGACAGTATATACAGATACTAGGATAGGTGTGATATACAGGCAGACCAGGCCATATCCACAGACAGGACTGGTAGGACAGACAGGCTTGATGAGATGTGCACACTGTTAGTAACGGTAAGACACACAAGTAGGCTTTCTAGGACACGCATGTATGATTGGAAGGATTAGCAGGCATATTTTGGTATGATCACAGGTAGGATAGGTGGGATACATAGTAAGGATTGACAGAATACACCAGTAAGCTAGGTAGGACACACAGGTACCACTGGTATGATACACAGGTAGGATAAGCAAGTCAGACAGATAGGATAGATATGATACACTCACAGGATACATAGAACACGTGGGTAGCAATGGGTAGGAGACACAGAGAGGACAGGTAGGACACACAAGGACGACTGGTACGATGCCAGATAGGACAGGGACGGCATACAGGTTGCACTGGTGCGATACAAAGGTAGATTCGTTAGAACACACAGGGAGCATTGGGTAGGTGCACAGGGTAGCTTAGACAGAACACAGGGGTAGATGTGGTGGGGTACACGGGTAGAATACAGAGGACTCACGGGTACCATACCAGTGGCATTGGTACGATTCGCAGGATACAGAGACGGATGTGTATAAAGTACAGAGGTTGGACAACTTGGCAAACTGGTAGGTTACACAGGATGGATTGGCAATACACAAGGAGGACAGTCATTATATACAGGTAGGATAGGTAGGACACACACACACACACACACACACACACACACACACACACACACACACACACACACACACACACACGCATATGCACACACAAACACATAAGCATGCGCATAAGCACGCACACACAGCACACAC
>CM031601.1:5675818-5680818 GCA_018398815.1 Conus ventricosus
ATCCAGAGCGTCTTCACGATTGAATCTAATACAGACAAAGACGGCGACTGTGTGTGTGGGTGTGGGTGTGGGTGTGGGGGGGGGGGGGGGGGGGGAGGAGTAGAAAAAAAAATTATAAAGGAAGGAAATTTTCAGAGGGCCTATGTATTCGTACATAACTCCAGTACAGACAAACAGGAACAAAATTCCTGATGAAAACAATAAAGATTTAAAGAGGGGAAGTATTCATTCTTAAGGTCTTTAAAAGGAGGAGATTTTCATTCAGAGGTAAATCTACACAAATAGGGGAAAATCAGTATTTCAGACAGAAAAGGTTTCAGAAGGTGGAAAATTTCATTCAGAAAGTGTTAATTCAGAAATATATGTCCAGTACAGACAAAGAGAAAAACAGCTTTGAAGGCATTCAATCTTTATTCACATTCATTCACAGGGCTTTTATTCAGAAGTAAGACCAGTATAGATGAAACAAAAAACAACCTTCCAGTCAAATAATTCGTCAGAATGGAGGAGATGTTCAGTCACAGGCTCTTCCATAGAAATAAATCTTGTAAGGCCTCTTGACTACCAAAACATGTAAATATGTATTTTTTTTTAATTCAGAAAGCCTTAATTCGAAGAAAAACCATGTATGGAAACAGAAATACACATTACTTCCAAAGCGTTCTAATTGGAAGCAATTTTTCGATCAGATGATCTTCATTCATAGGTACATCTAGTGAGACAAACAAAAAAATAATGTAGACAAACGAAAAATAATGTTCGAACAAAAACATTATGCAAAGGGTCTATCTTCGGATGAAAATTTTGTATAGACAAAGAGAGAGATACAGGTAGGAAATTTTCAAATGGCCTTTATTCAGAGGTAAATTTGTTACAGAAAAAGAAGGGGAAAAAATGTTTCAGAAAAAAAGTCTTTAAAGGGAGGACATTTTCAGATGGCCTTTATTCGGGTGTAGATCTAGAATACACACAAATGGGCGAAGAATGTTTCCGAAAAAAAGTTTTCATAGAAAGGAAATTTCATTCAGAGGGTCTTTATTCAGAGATTTATCTAGTTTAAAAAGAAAGATGGGAAAAAAAACTATTCCAGGAAAAATGTGTCTTCCCTGGGAGGACATTTTCATTCCAAGGACCTTTAATCAGACGTAGGCCTAAATGTTGTACAGACAAGGAGGAAAACTGCTACAGAAAAAATAAATCGTAAGTCTTTAGAGGAGAGGGCAATTTATTTGAAAGGCCTTAAATAGCAGGTTTAACGGTACTTGTTTTGTCTTTCTCTCCCGCCAGATTGTATTTCCCTCTCATGTCGATCACACACAATTTCAGACTCTGCCACGAGGCAACACACACACACACCACACATACACACACACACACACACACACACACACACACACACACACACACACACACACACACACACACACACACGCACGGACGCGCGCGCGCGCGCGCGCGCGTGCACGCACACACTCACGCACGCACTCACACACGTGCGCGCGCGCACACACACACACACACACACACACACACACACACACACACACACACACACACACATGCTGATTTTGACGAGGATTTAAAAACAGACAACGTGGTGCATGCAACACGAATTGAATAAAACCAAAGCAAAAAAAAAAAAAAAAGAGGCTGCTGACAGCGCAAGAACGATCAGATTCACGTATACTGTAACCCTGTCAGAAAGAGTAGTGACAGAAAAAGAACGACATGGAGAGAGGGAGCGAGGGAGGGAGGGTGAGACAAACATACAGACAGAGACAGACAGAGGGACAGACAGAGAAAGAGAGACAGACAGACAGACGGACGGACGGACGGACGGACAGAGAGAGAGAGAGAGAGTGAATAAATGAATGAAGGAATGATTTGAAAGAATAAAGATGAAAGAAGAGAGAGAAAGAAAGAAAAGGGGGGGGGGGGGGGGGATAGACTGTAGAGAAAGTAAAGCAGGGAATAAGAATGGAAAGAAGAAAAATGGAAAGAAAGAAGGGAAAGAAGAAGAGAGAAGAAAGGAAGAGAGAAATAAGAATGAGAGAAAAAGGAAGTGTAGGAAGAAATCTGAAAGAATGAAAAAAAAAAAAAAAGGAAAGAAGGGAAGGAAGAAATAAAGGGAGATGATTTTTTTCAAAGGAAAGAAAAGAAGAAAGAAAGAAGAAAAGGTAAATAGCCTGCACGACGACAAAAGAAAGAAAGGAAAAAAAAAAGAAAGAAACAAAGAAGAGAAAAGCACCTGCTCATTTATCGGATCCAGCGGGTGAGCAGCTCGGCGAAAGATGCTTCAAGACAGAGTAAGAAGAGCAACCCCGCGATTCCTTGACAACAGGCGCCAGAAAAAGCTCATTCGCCTGTCAATAAACAGACTTGTCAAAGGATTACAATCTCAGATAAATGTGTGTATTGTCAAAGTGCTTTTTTTTTCCCTCTTTCGCCTCTTCAGCTCAACAAAACAATTGTGTGTGTGTGTGTGTGTGTGTGTGTGTGTGTGTGTGTGTGTGTGTGTGTGTGTGTGTGTGTGTGTGTGTGTGTGTGTGTGTGTGTATGTGACAGAACGGATGTTTTGCAATTTGAAACAAAGTAATGCGTTTCTCTAGGGTATGGTTCAGTTCAGAACTATGACGATTGCATAGAAACCTAATTTCAAAAGCACCACAACCAAATCAACTGTTATATTTAAACTAACGAACACACTAGTTCGCGTAAATAGATCAAAGTTATCATGATCCTATGGTTTGTTTGTTTGGGGGAGGGGGGGGGGTGATTGTTCGTTCTTATCTTGATAACAATCTCAAATAGATCTACGTATTGCCAGAGTGATTTTCTTTTCCCTTTTTCAGTTTAACAGATTAGGATCTGTAATTTTCTTTGGGTTTTTTTGTTGTTGAGTGGTGTGTGTGTGTGTGTGTGTGTGTGTGTGTGTGTGTGTGTGTGTGTGTGTGTGTGTGTGTGTGCGTGCGTGTGTGTATGTGTGTGTGTGTGTGTGTGTGTGTGTGTGTGTGTGTGTGTGTGTAACAGAACGAGCATTTTGCGATTCCAAACAAAAAAAGTGCATGTAAACATTGATTCGCGTGGCTAGCTAGCTCGCGGACATTCGATGATCCTAATGTGTTTCTGTGCTGAGTTCGGTGATCCACAATCTTTTTGTTCGCACAGATTGTGTTCCGACATCAACAGACAGTTTTCGCCATCTAACATCCTGATGTCGACGCAGGAAAGACAACTCTGTATGCCTGCTCAAGACCGTTCGCTTGTGTTGAACCGAGTTCAATCGTTAGGCCTTCTGAGTATACTGGGCTCAATACCGATTGCTGTTGTTTTTGTTTTGTTGTTGTTGTTTTTTAACCGAGATAGATCGTAAGCCGTGCTGAGCTTACAACTGTTCCAGACAGACTCATTTCTTTGTCAACAATGTCATCGGTTTATTTCCAAAGTACTGGGAACTTGAGCATTATGGCGGTACCGAGAGAAATGTCTTTAAAAAATAAAAAATTAAAAAAAATGAAAGAAATACACCGAGAGTACAACAAATTCAGGTCAAACAGATTTCCATCATATGTGAGCTTTTAATGATTACCTTGGCGAATTCAACATATTTTTTTTTCCGAGAGCACAATCATTTTTTTACCACCACGAACCTCGGCTCGGCGAGTTATGTACGACTTAATGATCATTGATCGCAAAACTTAAAGGTGGCAAAATTAAAAACGAAAACAAGGACAGTCGAGGTCACCAAGGTCATGTAATCAAACGACCTGGGTTTGCAAACTACACGAACAACCAAGATCAAAATCGTCTCATGCACTGTGATTCAAATCTAACCTCAAAGCGATTCGTTTGTTACGCCAGATGTGTGTTGGGGGACGGGTCTGTAAAAACGCTTTGAATTAACACACTCCAAGGGAACAGATCCATCTTCTAAGGGTTCTACGAGTGTACGGCACTGCTCTCACCTGTCTCTGTTAGCTCTGCCGCATCTTGCGTCTGCTCCTCCTTCAGTTTGTGTGTGTGTGTGTGTGTGTGTGTGTGTGTGTGTGTGTGTGTGTGTGTGTGTGTGTGTGTGTGTTGTTTTGTCTTGTTTGTTTTGTTTTGTGTGTGTGTGTTTCACTTTATTTGTTTTCGGTTGTTGTTGTTTTGATGAGTGAGCGTGTGTATGACATGATCCAAGCCAGGCTGGCACTGGAGGCAACGAGGTGGCTGAAAACTCTACCACAATGTCATAAATATGAGAAGAACAAAAATGAATGCATGTACACACACACACACACACACACACACACACACACACACACACACACACACACACACACACACACACACACAGAGAGAGAGAGAGAGAGAGAGAGAGAGAGAGAGAGAGAGACAGACAGACAGACAGACAGACAGATAAATAGACCTATATATTAGAGAGAGAGAGAGAGAGAGAGGAGAGAGACACAGAACGATAAGTTTACACGCCGTCACTCAGGATTTTTTTTTCTACATGACCACATTACCACACAAGTGGCACTAACCAGAAACATGTGCCAAATGATTTTTCAGCGAGTAAAAAAAAAAGGGGGGGGGGGGGGGGGGGACAAAAAAATCTAAGCACTGGTTGTCGCCAAATGTCTTCTTTTTCGTTTGTTTTTTGACATTGCATTATCCTGTCATGTGACAAAGACACTGGGAGGGAGGGGGTGCGAGGGGGAGAGTGCAAGAGCGCGCGCGCGCGCGTGTGGGTCTGTGTGTGTGTGTGTGTGTGTGTGTGTGTGTGTGTGTGTGTGTGTGTGTGTGTGTGTGTGTGTGTGTGTGTGTGTGTGTGTGTGTGTGTGTGTTGTGTGTGTGTGCGTCCGTCTGTCTGTCTGTCTGTCTGTCTGTCTGTCTGTCTGTGTGTTTATGTATATGTGTGTCTGTCTGTCTGCCTGTCTGCCTATCCATCTGTCTGTCTGCCTGTGTCTTGGTCTGTGTGTGTTTCTGCGTGTATGTATGTGCGAGCTAGCGTGTAA
>CM031601.1:5695818-5740818 GCA_018398815.1 Conus ventricosus
ATTTCCCTGACCCATCCTGAGAATGCGAAAGAGGGGAGGGAACGGAGGGGGAGAGGGGAGGAGGAAGGGGAGAGGGGGGGCAGTTGAAGCGTTTCTCGTATTATTCCCCCAACCAAAATAGCATGCCCTTAGGGTATTCTATTTCTGCGCCAATAAATGAATGAATAAATAAATAAATTGATTAATAAATATAAAACAGCTTCAGAGAAGGGGATTCAAACGCTGCCGGTGCTTGCTATCCCCCTATCCTGCATTGCTATCCCCATCCTGCATTGCTATCCCCTGTCCTGCATTGCTATCCCCCATCCTGCATTGCTATCCCCCATCTGCATTGCTATCCCCCCTCCTGCATTGTTATCCCCCTGTCCTGCATTGCTATCCCCCTATCCTGCATTGCTATCCCCCTGTCCTATATTGCTATCCCCTATCCTGCACTGCTATCCCCCTGTCCTGCATTGCTATCCCCTGTCCCGTATTGCTATCCCCCTGTCCTGCATTGCTATCCCCTGTCCTGCATTGCTATCCCCTGTCCTGCATTGCTATCCCTGTCCTGCATTGCAATCCCTGCCTGCATT
This sequence comes from Conus ventricosus, assembly GCA_018398815.1. NCBI lineage: Eukaryota > Metazoa > Mollusca > Gastropoda > Neogastropoda > Conidae > Conus > Conus ventricosus. Next base: position 5,696,394 of record CM031601.1, read on the forward strand.
GCTATCCCCTGTCCTGCATTGCTATCCCCCTGTCCTGTATTGCTATCCCCTGTCTGCATTGCTATCCCCTATCCTGCATTGCTATCCCCGCTGTCCTGTATTTCTATCCCCCTGTCCTGCATTGCTATCCCCTATCCTGCATTGCTATCCCCCTATCTGCACTGCTATCCCCCTGTCCTGTATTGCTATCCGTCTATCCAGTATTGCTATCCCCCTGTCCTGCATTGCTATCCCCCTGTCCTGCATTGCTATCCCCCTGTCCTGCACTGCTATCCCCTGTCCTGCATTGGTATCCCACCATCTGTATTGCTATCTCCCTGTCCTGCATTGCTATCCCCCTGTCCTGCACTGCTATCCCCCTGTCCTGCATTGTATCCCCTGTCCTGCACTGCTATCCCCTGTCCTGCACTGCTATCCCCCTGTCCTACATTGCTATCCCACCATCCTGTATTGCTATCCCCTGTCCTGCATTGCTATCCCCCTGTCCTGCACTGCTATCCCCTGTCCTGCATTGCTATCCCACCGTCCTGTATTGCTATCCCCTGTCCTGCATTGCTATCCCTCTATCCTGTATTGCTATCCACCATCCTGCATTGCTATCCCCTGTCCTGCACTGCTACCCCCTGTCCTACATTGCTATCCCCCATCCTGCATTGCTATCCCTTGTCCTACATTGCTATCCCCCATCCTACACTGCTATCCCCCTATCCTGGATTGCTATCCCCTATCCTGCATTGCTATCCCCCCGTCCTGCATGCTATCCCCTATCCTGCATTGCATCCCCCGTCCTGCATTGCTATCCCCCTGTCCTGCATTGCTATCCCCATCCTACACTGCTATCCCCTGTCCTGCATTGCTATCCCCCTGTCCTGCATTGCTATCCCTCTATCCTTCATGTCTCTATGTCACCATGTCTCTATGTCAACGCGTCGATGTGTCACCGTGTCTCTATGTCAACGTGTCTATGTGTTCACCGTGTCTCTATATCAACGTGTCTCTATGTCACCATGTCTCTATATCACCATGTCTCTATGTCACCATGTCTCTATGTCACCATGTCTCTATGTCAACGTGTCTATGTGTCACCATGTCTTTATGACCATGTCTCTATGTCACCATGTCTCTATGTCACCATGTCACCATGTCTATGTGTCACCGTGTCTCTATATCACCATGTCTCTATGTCACCATGTCTCTATGTCACCATGTCTCTATGTCAACGTGTCTATGTGTCACCGTGTCTCTATGTCAACTTGTCTATGTGTCACCATGTCTCTATGTCACCGTGTCTATGTGTCACCGTGTCTCTATGTCACCGTGTCTCTATGTCACCATGCCTCTATGTCAACGTGTCTATGTGTCACTGTGTCTCTATGTCACCATGTCTCTATGTCAACGTGTCTCTATGTCAACGTGTCTCTATGTCACCATGTCTCTATGTCAACGTGTCTCTATGTCAACGTGTCTATGTGTCACCGTATCGCTATGTCACCGTGTCTCTATGTCACCGTGCCTCTATGTCACCATGCCTCTTTGTCACCGTGTCTTTGTGTCACCGTATCTCTATGTCCCGTGTCTTTATGTCACCATGTCTCTATGTCACCATGTCTCTATGTCAACGTGTCTATGTGTCACCGTGTCTCTATGTCACCGTGTCTCTATGTCACCGTGTCTCTATGTGTCACCGTGTCTCTATGTCACCGTGTCTCTATGCCGACGTGTCTATGTGTCACCATGTCTCTATGTCACCAAGTCTCTCTGTCACCATGTCTCTATGTCACCGTGTCTCTATGTCACCGTGTCTCTATGCGTCACCATGTCTCTATGTCAACGAACGTGTGTGTGTGTGTGTGTGTGTGTGTGTGTGTGTGTGTGTGTGTGTGTGTGTGAGTATGTAGTTTGAGCAAAGTCGATGAATGAGGCTACGACTTAGCAGGGAGAATTTAAGAAAAGAGAATTTAGGAAGATATTTCATTTATCCATCAGCTTCAAATCATACGTAGTTTGGTCTCGAAACTGAGCGTATGAGTGTAGCGCATATGGACTAGTCCGCATGCAGTGACACCTCCTTGATGAAACTGGAACTGAAACTTACGAATGAGGCGGACAGGACAACAAAGCATTGTCTTTGACTTACGCCATATGTTGTCATGAAAGGCAAAACCGATCAGTGGTTATTCAGCAGTGTTTTGCTGTCCATATATTGCCAGGAAAGGCAAAGGCCAGCTGATCAGTGGTTATTCAGCAGTGTTTTGCTGTCCATATATTGCCAGGAAAGGCAATGGCCAGCTGATCAGTGGTTATTCAGCAGTGTTTTGCTGTCCATATATTGCCAGGAAAGGCAAAGGCCAGCTGATCAGTGGTTATTCAGCAGTGTTTTGCTGTCCATATATTGCCAGGAAAGGCAATGGCCAGCTGATCAGTGGTTATTCAGCAGTGTTTTGCTGTCCATATATTGTCAGGAAAGGCAAAGGCCAGCTGATCAGTGGTTATTCAGCAGTGTTTTTCTGTGCTGGCGAAGACTTCACTGTGTGCCCGAACAGAAGTGGATGCGAGGGAGTGAGGAGGAGCAAGCGAAGTTTTACTGGATGCCTTTCTTCAAGGACCAAACACACACACACACATACACACACACACACACACACACACACACACACACACACACACACACCGCTCCCCTATTCCCCCGAAACACCACACACACACACACACACACACACACACACACACACACACAGAACGCCCACCCTGCTCCCCCCGACCTTTTTTGTTGTTGTTTTTTTGTTGTTGTTGTTTTCACAATTTTATTCTTTTGCCGATTTTCTGTTTCTTTTGCCGTCTTCATATTGCTCTCCAGTTCTTTCTTTTTCATCTTTTTACCAGAAACTGATAAACCTTATTCCACAGATTATCGGATCTCTTATGAGTAGAACAGTTCTTTGTGTGTTTTAACAATGCGGAGTCACAAGAGCCTTTTGTTGTTGCTGCTGCAGCTCTAGTGTTCTCTGTATGTTTTAACGATTGTAAGTCTTACAAACATTTAGATGTAACTGCTGCTCTAGTGTTCTCTGTATGTTTTAACGATTGTTAAGTCTTACAAACATTTAGATGTAACTGCTGCTCTAGTGTTCTCTGTATGTTTTAACGATTGTAAGTCTTACAAACATTTAGATGTAACTGCTGCTCTAGTGTTCTCTGTATGTTTTAACGATTGTTAAGTCTTACAAACATTTAGATATAACTGCTGCTCTAGTGTTCTCTGTATGTTTTAACGATTGTAAGTCTTACAAACATTTAGATGTAACTGCTGCTCTAGTGTTCTCTGTATGTTTTAACGATGTAAGTCTTACAAACATTTAGATGTAACTGCTGCTCTAGCGTTCTTTGTGCGTTTTAACGATTGTAAGTCTTACAAACATTTAGATGTAACTGCTGCTCTAGTGTTCTTTGTGTGTTTTAACAGTTTCAGGTCTTACAAACATTTTGTTGTAACTGCAAGCGCTCTAGTGTTCTTTGTGTGTTTTAACAATTTCAGGTCTTACAAACATTTTGTTGTAACTGCAAGCGCTCTAGTGTTCTTGGGTTTGTGAGCTAGCGGCGCTGTTATGTGCCCTCGTTTTCTGCTGCTTTAAGTGTGTTTGGGCTTCGCGTGTCATGGGTGATCACTTTCATCTCGGCTTTGTCAGTTTGATTTGTTGTTGTTGTTGTTGTTTGCTGAATGCTCTAGTCTCTCTGTCATCAAAACCAGCTACAAATGTCCGTAAAAGTATCCGGCGTTAAATCCGTTTTAAGACAGGTTAGGACCAGACACATTTCATCCCAAGGTGCTGACAGAGAGGACTAGCCACGAAGCTGGATAAGCTCCCCTGAAATGAAAGAAGTCATCACCACTGCTACAAGCTATAGCTATCAATGGCATGAAAAAGAAGCTCAACAAACCTCGTTCCTTTTGATTGAAAAAGAGAAACAAACTAACCTGGTTGTTACAGAATGGTTGACCTGTCGAGAGTTGTATGTTGAGTCTTAGAATCTATTCTTTGTTGATAATTTCATGCAGCAAAGAGAACAGTTGTCGGACCTGCAACATGGCTTTTGGTCAGATAATTTCATGCAGCAAAGAAAACAGTTGTCGGACCTACAGCATGGCTTTTGGTCAGACTGAAGGTCAGTTACTGCAAGATTGCTCGCCTTCATAGAGAACTACATGTAAGCTTGTAACTTATGCCTGGAGATGTTGTTGTTGCTGTTGTTTTTGTTGTTGTTGTCGTACCCTGGCTAAAAGACTCAAGGGATCATCCAAACAGCCCAAGTACTTGAACACTATGGTACAAATGCATCAGCTGGGGATGAGAACATGACGTGTGTGACCGTTTTTATTACCCCGCCACATGGGCAGCCACACTCCGACTTCGGGGGAGCCCGGAGATGACGTGATCATCCTGGAGATGACGTGATCATCATTTACATGGGCTGACTTGGTCAAAGCATTCGATTCGATGCTGCACATACAATGCTGTAAAATGAAAGAAAGTCACTCGCTAACGTGTATCTAGATCTTGGTTCATCATAGGAACATGGAAACTAACATGCACAAAAGGACAATTATTCTATAAAGTTGTGTTCTTTACATGGTTGTATTTCATGGTCTAGAATTACTCGTGTGTGATACGATATTGCATGAAACAAAACCGCTCTTGGTCAAATATGTTACATGTAGGATGATGACGTCGATGAGATATTCCAGAAAATAACAACAACAACAACAAAAATATAATAAAATAAGCAGTTCAGTAGAATGACCGATTCGGGGGAAGGTTCGTTTCAAAGCAGGTAAATGCACAGTACTCCTTACAGGTACAGGTAGGAAAAGAAGAATTGTCAAAATAACTGACAGAATTCAGTTCAGTCGACTGTGGAAAATGGTCTTGGAGTAAACGTTACAAGATGAATCTTCCACATCACAGAAAAATTCAAGTGGTTAAAGAACTGAAAAATTCTCGGACTTTAAGAAAATATTTTCATTTTGTGAAGGTTCTTTAAACTTCTCTCCTCCAAGACCGCCTCACGGATTGGAGTATGGAATATACGAACAATGTACGAAACTGGAAGAGCAGCTCAGGTGGCTAGAGAGATGGACAATTACAGGCTGGAGATACTCGGACTGAGTGAGGTGAGATGGACGTCATCAGGGAAAGTCACCTTAGCATCGGGCCACCAACTGCTGTATTCAGGACCGCCGGATGAGGGGGGTGTGCACAGAAATGGAGTTGGACTCATGTTGACCAAGAAAGCAAGCAAGAGCCTGATGGAATGGGAACCGGTCAACGAGCGAATACTAACAGCTAGATTCTTCTCAAAGCTTCAGAAGGTCAGCATAGTACAGTGCTACGCCCAACCAACGTGGCTGAAGAAGACACCAAAGAAGAATTTTACCAACAACTACAAGCTGTACTGGATAAGTTGCCCAGAAGAGATGTCATCATAGTGATGGGAGATATGAATGCCAAAGTTGGCGGTGACAATAGTGGCAGAGAACATGTGATGGGAACAGAAGGACTGGGTACAATCAACGAAAACGGAGAACTTTTTACTAACTTCTGTGAAATGAACGACCTCATCATCGGAGGAACAGTTTTCCCACACCGCAAGATAAACAAAGTGACATGGAGATCACCAGACCTGAGCACTGAAAACCAAATAGACCACTTCACGATCTCAAGGAGATGGAGACGGACCCTACAAGACGTGAAGGCATGCAGGGGTGCAGATGTGGGATCAGATCACATACTTCTGGTGGGCAAGCTGAAGATCAAGATTGCCAGGAACAAAGATACAGGTCAACAGAGGCACCCACGCTTTGACACCACAAAGCTGAAGTCAGAAGAAAAGAAGAGGGAGTTTGTCATCACCCTGAACAACAGATTCCAGGCCCTCGCAGACCTGGAGGATGGCTCGCTGGAAAAGAAATGGGAGCGAGTGAGGAGTGCCTTCGATGAAGCCAGTCAAGAAGTGCTAGGATACAGGAAACGACAGCACAAACCATGGATCTCGGAAGAAACCATCAAGAAGATAGAAGAGAGACGAGAGACCAAACAGAGAGAGATCCAAGCCAGAACAAGAGCACAGAAACAACGTCTTCAACAGGAGTACAGCAAACGAGACAAGGAAGTGAAGAAGAGTGCCAAAAAGGACAAGCGAGACCATGTAGAAGGACTGGCCACTCAAGCACAGGAAGCAGCGGAGAAGAATGATATGAAGACCCTCTACACCATCACTAAGCAGCTGGGCGGTAGGAAAACCAACACAAACCGACCAGTGAAAGGGAAGAATGGAAACATCTTGAGCAAACCAACAGAGCAGCTGGACAGATGGAGGGAACACTTTAGCGAGCTACTCAGCGGCACGCCAGTCAAGACACCACCACTCATCGAGGAAGGAGAAGACCTGGATGTGAACCTAGGGCCGATCAGCAAAGAAGAAATCATTCAAGCAATCAGGAAGACAAAGAACAGGAAAGCCCCAGGACCTGACAACATCACACCGGAAGTGCTCAGGGCAGAAGCGACGGTCACGGCAGACATCCTGATGGACTTATTTCAAGAGGCCTGGGAAAAGGAAGAAGTGCCGAAAGAGTGGAAAAAGGGCTACATCATCAAGATACCCAAGAAGGGAGATCTCAGCGAGTGTAAGAACTGGAGAGGGATACAGCTGCTGTCACTACCTAGTAAGATCTTCACGAGAATCATCCTAGAGAGGATCGGGCAGCTGTAGACGAAAAGCTGAGAGACGAACAAGCAGGATTTCGAGCAGGAAGATCATGTGTCGACCAGATAGCCACGCTCCGAATCATCATCGAGCAGTCTCTTGAGTGGCAGTCACCAATCTACATCAATTTTATCGATTTCAAAAAAGCATTCGACACAGTGGACAGAGAAGTAACATGGAAAATCCTGAGACACTATGGAATTCCACTCAAGATGGTAAAAATCATACAGAGCCTGTACAAGGACACAACGTGTCACGTCATCCACAACACGAGTGTGTCGGAACCCTTCACAGTGAACACCGGGGTACGTCAGGGATGTTTGTTGTCACCGCTGATCTTCTCTCTTGTGATCGACTGGGTGATGAGGACAGCGATGAACCCACCATGCGGGATCCAGTGGACACTCATGCAGAAACTTGAGGACCTGGATTTCGCGGACGACATCAGCTTGCTGACCCACACCCTCCACCACATGCAGAAGAAGACCGAGAGCCTCCGCAGCACAGCCAGTAACACTGGCTTGGAGATCAACGCGGAGAAGACAAAGACCATGAGAGCCAACACAAGGCTGAAGCAATTCGCCTAGGGGAAAAACAGATAGAAGATGTTGAGAAATTTACCTACCTAGGAAGCATTGTCATCAAGACAGGAGGTACTGATGATGACATCAGGGCCAGAATAACCAAGGCAAGATTTGCTTTCACCACCCTCAAGCCCATCTGGAGGAGCGCAAACGTCCGTCTTCACACCAAACTGAGACTGTTTAACACCAATGTAAGACCTGTGCTGCTGTATGGCTCGGAGACCTGGAGACTCACCAAAGGGCTGGAGCGCAAGTTGCAGGTCTTCATCAACACATGCCTGCGGCGGATCCTCCGCATCAGGTGGCCTGACAGAATTGCAAATGAGGAGCTATGGCGCCAGACAGATCAGAGACCAATCGGAGACACCATCAGAATCCGAAAGTGGAAGTGGATCGGACACATCCTACGCCGAGGCTCGGACAACATCGCACGGCAGGCACTGGATTGGAACCCGCAAGGAAAGAGAAAGCGAGGCCGCCCAGTGACAACTTGGCGTAGGACGCTGAACAGCGAGCTGAGTTCCATCAAGCTGTCCTGGGGTGAGGCAAAGCGGGCAGCCCAAGACCGCACACGCTGGAAATCTGCAGTGAAGGCCCTATGCTCCCGATGGAGCGAAGAGGATTAAGAAGAAGAAGAAGAAGGTTCTTTCATTCAAGATGATGACAGTGAATTCATAACCTTACCTTAACTTGTCCGCGGCTTAGAATTTTGCAACACCGTTGATTTTTTGGCGCGGGAGAAACAACAATAACGTGATGTTAACGTACGAACATTGGATCACTGACGGCTTCGCCGTACACAAATGGAAAGAAACAGTGGTTGATATTGCTCTTTCGTCTTTCGTATGATGCCTTTGGTCTCGTATTTGGCTTTGGCAGTAGTGTGCACACCTGCTGCCGTTTCTGAAGTGCTGCTGAGACTCTGACATTATTTAAATCCACAGACTGGGACATTGACCTCTGTGGATTCTTCCCTGAAAACACAGCGACAAGCAGCAGCAGAAAAAAACTGTATCAGCGATGCCAGCAGGGGTGTTGAGATAGTCGGTCACTCGACTGACGCAGGCAGCGGTGCGCGTCAAGTTTTTAGTGTGTGTTCCTTGAGCAAGGCGAAGCCTGCTGGCTGCTCTACGTATGACCACAAAAAAGACTTTAAAAAAGACGGGGAGAAGTATGAAGAAAAAGACAGAAAGCACACACACATGCACATACGCACGCACGCACGCGCACACACACACACACACACACACACACACAACACACACACACACTCACACACACACACACACACACACACACAGTTTTATTTAATGAGAAAAAAGAGTGTGTTCCCTCGTCATTCAATAAAGAATGAAAAGAAAAGAAAGGAAGAAACCAGAAATCAGTGTTCATTACGAAAATGAAATACTGTCCCCATACACAACAAATGGATGAACATAATATTGCAGACCACTTGTTCACACTAGGGACGTAAGTAGCTACGGTCCCTATTAACACTCATATGCTCTCTCTCTCTCTCTCTCTCTCTCTCTCTCTCTCTCTCTCTCTCTCTCTCTCTCTCTCGCTCTCTCTCTCTCTCTCTCTCTCTCTTCTCTCTCTCTCTCTCTCTCTCTCTCTCTCTCTCCCTCTCTCTCTCTCGTGGCACACGTGCATTTTGTCACAGTGATGTGTGTGTGTGTGTGTGTGTGTGTGTGTGTGTGTGTGTGTGTGTGTGTGTGTGTGTGTGTGTGTGTGTCTGTCTGTCTGTCTGCGTGTCTGTCTGTCTGCTTTCCTAACCTGTAGGATGAGTTTGAAAGCTTGACAAAAGCTCGGAAAGCGAGTTCTTATTTCCTCAAAACCATTTTTTTCCCTAAAAATGCTGTTTTTCGCATTACATCACATATGTTTTTACACTGGAAATCAGTTTCAAATTAATCTACACCTTCTGAATACTGAGTTGATTTGTAATATAAAGTCAAATTTTACAAATAGATTGCTGATGAATTGAATTTGAAAATGTAAGGAAATAATTCCCAAACAGCAGTTGTCGCAGCATCTAGTTCCGCTAATTATATTGATTTAGTATCAAAATGGTATAAACCTTTTTTCTCATGTATTATTATCTTCTTAGAATGCATCTGAAAATTCAATAAACCTCTAACACACATATATATTTTAACAATTTAGTGGTGGGGTAAACAAGGACAACTAACAATTCCTCCATCATTATAATGGCTCGACTAGGATTTGAAAGGACAACAAGTCGGCGGGCAGATGGGTGAGAGATAGAGAAAACAAGAATGAAAAACCATGGTCTACTAGTACATGTGGGCAGTCAGAACCCATTTGGAAGACAGAATTATTCATATGCCTGTTCCGGGGCCTTTCGTCCCCGGGGTCGGACTTATCAGAGAGGTAGCTTTCCTGTGTCTACGCTCCCATGGCATCAATTAGAGACATACTGCAGTCTACAATCCCATGGCATTCTCACCACCAAGGGCTCATAAACGGAATTCAACAACACCTTACCCCCCGAAGTCGGTGTGTGGCTGCCCACGTGGCGGGGGTAATCAAAAACGGTCACACACATAATGTTCTCACCCCAGCTGATGCATTTGTACCATAGTGTTCAAGTACTTTGGCTGTTCGGATGATCCCTGGAGGGTTTTTTAGCCAGAATACAACAACAACAACAACAACAACAACAAAAACAACAACAACAACCCCCCAACGCATCCACTAGGCTAAAGGATAGAAAAGTCAAACGAAAAGAAACTGTGGTGAAGAAATAAGTTGCTGAAAAACAAAAATCATACGCAAACCGTATAAAGTATAAGGGTAAATCTTTTAGCCTATGCTTGAGATCCATTTAAAGATCCAAGGGAGGTTAAAAATAATGTCAACAACCCGATAAATGAGGAGGGAGTGGAGGGCGGGGGGGGGGGGGTGTGTGAAAGGAAATGAGAATGAAAACTCAGGGAAACATAAATATAAAATCCCATGGCATTCTCACCACCAAGGGCTCATAAACGGAATTCAACACCTTATATATATATATATATATATATATATATATATATATATATATATATATATATATATATATATATATGGGGTAGCATGGGGTAAAACGCCCCCCTTAAGCAAAAAACGCTGCAACTTTCCTTGTTGAAGACACAGAGAAATGCAAGTAGGCTCAGACTCTGGAGAAATGCCTATGCTACAAACTGCCACTGACACAAATTGATACAAATAAAAGTGCTGGTAGGTGAAAAACTAAAAAATAATTTTGGCCTTCTTGCCCCACATACGGGGCAAAACGCCCGAAATCGCCCATAGTAGGCGTTTAGCCCCATGAGTGTAGGCGTTTTGCCCCACAATTAAAACTTACGGGAAACCATCAAAAACTGCCACCACTACATAGCTGAAGGAATTATATGCATGTTTTGTACAGCTATCATGTCCTTCAGCTGTTAGTGTCATGTCCGACAGATCAGTCATCTGAATAACAGTTGGGGCAGATGAATGTAGGAAGTCCTTCAGATGCATTCCTCATGGGCCCAGTGACGGCAGGGCTGGCATTCGACCACACTTCTCCTGGTCTGCTTGCAACTGTGTGGTTCACAGCAGATGTTTACAGGGCCGGTCCTCCTCTTCCTCACTGGTATTTTCCTCAGCTGTCACTGACCTTTTCTTTCTCTCCTGTCCAGTCTTGGCCTTGCTCATCTGTTTCCACGATTGTTTTTTGGCTGATTTCTTCTCTGCATGCTTTTCTGCCAGAGTAGCTTTGCATTGCAATGAGGTCAGCAGTGCTGCAGACTGTTTTTCTCGATCTTGGCCTTTTTCACTGGTAGCTTTGGAGAGGGATAAGCCGTGGATGGTTTCCCTTATACCCTCAGAGGTTGCTGAGGCAGAGAGCTGCTCCTTTTGGACTGGAGAGTGAAGGTAAGATGCGGCCGTAGTCGGGTGTTTGGTTTTTCCCGTATGCGTTGATGGTTCTCTTAACTTGAGGCAGATCACAATTGTGGTAGCCAACATCGTGGCCAACGCGGTGTCAACTGGACGGTCAGGTGTGGTGCGAGTGGTTGGTTTGTGGAGTTCCATCCAGTTGTACCACCTGGTGCTGGTTATCTGTCACCACAACGGACCTGTTGAGGACTTTGCTGGCTGCTATGATCTCCAACTCCCAGGCAGGGAGGACGGCTCTGCCATGGCAGTGATCCATTTTTCCAAGGCGGAATACCACAGCCATGCAGGTAGATCAGCATTGATGGTGGGCATAATCACTGTAGTGGTCACACATGTAGTTCTTCATGCAGGTAGATCAGCATTGATGGTGGGCATAATCACTGTAGTGGTCACACATGTAGTTCTTCATGCAGGTAGATCAGCACTGATGGTGGGCCATAATCACTGTAGTGGTCACACATGTAGTTCTTCATGCAGGTAGATCAGCACTGATGGTGGGCATAATCACTGTAGTGGTCACACATGTAGTTCTTCATCTGGCAACAGTCTGGTAGAGGTTTCGTTTTCTGCTGGAAAGCCGTCAGTTGAACAGTCTGCACTGGGTGGCTGGTGGAAAGTCGTCTGTTGAACAGTCTTGCACTGGGTGGCTGGTGGACAGTCGTCTGTTGAACAGTCTGCACTGGGTGGCTGGTGGACAGTCGTCTGTTGAACAGTCTGCACTGGGTGGCTGGTGGAAAGTCGTCTGTTGAACAGTCTGCACGGGGTGGCTGGTGGACAGTCGTCTGTTGAACAGTCTGCACTGGGTGGCTGGGGGAAAGTCGTCTGTTGAACAGTCTGCACTGGGTGGCTGCTGGAAAGTCGTCTGTTGAACAGTCTGCACTGGGTGGTGGACAGTCGTCTGTTGAACAGTCTGCACTGGGTGGCTGGTGGACAGTCGTCTGTTGAACAGTCTGCACTGGGTGGCTGGTGGAAAGGGAAGTGTTCTCACTGGAGGCGTCAGCTGTTGTTTCTGCTCATTTGTGATTGGAGGGCTCCTCTTCTTGCTCATCTGTTCCCAGTGCCCCTTTGTGGTCGCGTCAGTGAAGGCGTTGGGATCAAACGGCCACAGACCGCAGGTCTTGAAGCCGTGGACGGCTCTTTCAGGCCAAGCTGTCCTCAGGAGGCCTTTCCAGTAGACCAGCCATGTCATAGATCGAGATCCGTCGTCCTGGATTTGACACCATCCAACTGTCAGCTTCAGCGTTGAAAGCACTCTTCAGAGGCTTGAAACAGGGTCTGTCTTTGACACCATCCAACTGTCAGCTTCAGCGTTGAAAGCACTCTTCAGAGGCTTGACAACAGGGTCTGTCTTTGACACCATCCAACTGTCAGCTCCAGCGTTGAAAGCACTCTTCAGAGGGTTGAAAACAGGGTTCTGCTTTGACACCATCCAACTGTCAGCTTCAGCGTTGAAAGCACTCTTCAGAGGCTTGAAAACAGGTCTGTCTTTGACACCATCCAAACTGTCAGCTTCAGCGTTGAAAGCACTCTTCAGAGGCTTGACAACCGGGTCTGTCTTTGACGCCATCCAACTGTCAGCTTCAGCGTTGAAAGCACTCTTCAGAGGCTTGAAAACAGGGTCTGTCTTTGACGTCATCCAACTGTCAGCTTCAGCGTTGAAAGCACTCTTCAGAGGCTTGAAAACAGGGTCTGTCTTTGACACCATCCAACTGTCAGCTTCAGCGTTGAAAGCACTCTTCAGAGGCTTGACAACAGGGTCTGTCTTTGACACCATCCAACTGTCAGCTCCAGCGTTGAAAGCACTCTTCAGAGGGTTGAAAACAGGGTCTGTCTTTGACACCATCCAACTGTCAGCTTCAGCGTTGAAAGCACTCTTCAGAGGGTTGAAAACAGGGTCTGTCTTTGACACCATCCAACTGTCAGCTTCAGCGTTGAAAGCACTCTTCAAAGGGTAAAAACAGGGTCTGTCTTTGACACCATCCAACTGTCAGCTTCAGCGTTGAAAGCACTCTTCAGAGGCTTGACAACAGGGTCTGTCTTTGACGCCATCCAACTGTCAGCTTCAGCGTTTGAAAGCACTCTTCAGAGGCTTGAAAACAGGGTCTGTCTTTGACACCATCCAACTGTCAGCTTCAGCGTTGAAAGCACTCTTCAGAGGCTTGAAAACAGGGTCTGTCTTTGACACCATCCAACTGTCAGCTTCAGCGTTGAAAGCACTCTTCAGAGGCTTGACAACAGGGTCTGTCTTTGACGCCATCCAACTGTCAGCTTCAGCGTTGAAAGCACTCTTCAGAGGCTTGAAAACAGGTCTTTTCTTTGACACCATCCAACTGTCAGCTTCAGCGTTGAAAGCACTCTTCAGAGGCTTGACAACAGGGTCTGTCTTTGACGCCATCCAACTGTCAGCTTCAGCGTTGAAAGCACTCTTCAGAGGCTTGACAACGGGTCTGTCGAACGGTTGTAGTTGGTGCCTGCTGTGACGGGACAGAATTAGCAGTTCTGTTCTATGCTCTCGACAAAGTATTGCTTCCAGAGTCCTGTGGCTATGGTGTCCGTCCAGCAGAATGAGGTGAGGGTCATGGCGAGAGCAACGGTGACCATGGCGAAATGACAGAGCCATTTTAAGAACAGTTCAGAATCTGTCCATCCGCTTTCAGGAGTGTGTCCACCATTCGCTTCCTAGGAAAAATAGACACAGGTGGCAGAAAGACGCCTGCTGCGCTGCAGGCACACACGCGTCATCAAAGTTCCATGTCCAGCACTCGTGGCTTTCCCGACCTGCCACATGCCTTTCGAGGCCAATATCTTCTCGGGCTTTTACACGGTTGTTAATTCAGTCTCATCCATGTTCCAAATTCAGGATGGTGTGTAATCATGATTTGCCAAGCATTCTTTGTACAGTTGAAAACCTGATGCACTTGAGGTGTGTTGAAACCTACAGTGCGAGCTAAGCTAGTTGCCGAATGCTTAGTCTATGGCGCATGAGAAAACCCTGCACCCAGTCTTGTCCTGCCATTCGTGACTCCTTGTTGAATGGGCGGCTGACCCCACTCTTTCTGCGACATCAAAGGCAAGACATTGCATGTCCCGCATCTTCAGACCAGAGAGTCGTCTCTGCATGTCTAGAACATGGGTCTTCAGCTGTGACTCCGCGTCAGACGGCAGGCCACTGCAATATCTTCCAAAATTCAAACGTTCCAGGTTCAGTCACTGACGGTCCCTGTGACGCCGAAGAGTACGTGCAGAACACCAAACTCTTTACTGGCTCGAACCAGGGGAACTCCCTCAGAGACGGCTTTTAGTGTGCTCCCAAGTCGTGCTGGCTTTACTTGCTCCTCTCAGATTTCCTTTGGTAGTGTCTCACCATTTTCATCTGAAAAAGAAAAAAAAAAAAACGTAAGCAACACTTTCAGTATTGTCGTTACCACAAAACTAGTTCCATACAATTTTCAAAATGGAGTGACTGACGGCGGAGTCGAAGCAAAACAAAACTTGAAAGAGAGGGTGTTAGTTACCGCCAATGACATTGACAAACAAAGCACATGACAAGACACGTGCATTTCGACTCCTGGGTCTTCTTCAGGTCAACAAAACAGATCACATTTGACATTTAGGACAGTACAAACAAAGAACGAAAAATGACTCATCTGTGGTCCATGTGGTCGGGAGAGTGGCCGCCAGGCGGAAGTGACAGAGGGGATTATGGGAGAGGAAAAAGGGGGGGGGGGGGGGGTTGCGTGGGGGAAAGGAGGGGGGGTGGATACGATAGGGTTGTGTTTTCTAGTTTTGGTGGGGGGGGTGGTGTATTTGTGACGGTTGTGGTAATGGTGGATTGATAATAATGGTGGTGGGGGGGGGGGGGGGGGAAATTATAATATATATATAATATATAGAGAGAGAGAGAGAGAGGAGAGAGAGAGAGAGAGAGAGAGAGAAGGGATAAATAAGTAGATGTAATCCAAAAAAAAAAAGGTTCAGGTGAATAAAACAAATGATTTCGCTGGGTGATGAAAGAGGTTGTAGTAGTTATGCGTGGGTAGTTGTGAAAGGTGTGTGGGTAATGTTAATAAGGGAGGGAAGGGGAGGAAGATAAATGGGTGATAAGGTATAATTGGGGGGGGGGGGGGGAAGGGTGAGTAGGGTGAGTGGGGAGGAGGGTAATGTGTGTAGGGGGGGGGGGGGCGGCTAGAGAAGGAGAGCTCATATCTCTTGATCCACTGTGGGGGGGGGGTGGGGGTGGGAGGTTGGGGGGTTCATATAAATAGTGTTGGGTTAAAAAAGGTAAACAATGCTGTGGGATGATGTTCATTGTACAGGTGAAATAATGTGTTGGGACAATATGTTGGTGTTTGTTGAGAGAAGATAGCAGTGATCAATGAAAAACAGAGTATCATGTGTTGCAACACACACACACACACCCCCACACACACACACACACACACACACACACACTACTAGTTCCATACAAGCATACATACCTAGACACTTAGATGCATATATTCACAGAAACACGCATGCTCAGGCATACACACACACACACACACACACACACACACACACACACACCACACACACACACACGCACGCACGCACGCACGCACGCACGCACGCACGCACACACACACACACAACACACACACACACACACACACACACACACGGTTAGGTTGTGAGGTATTTTTTCGGAAAAAAATGAAGAGCATCATTATGGGGTATACATTGTGAACAATAATGCTGCATAACTCCTTTCAGATTCATGTCTTGTTGGTTTTTTACTGTATCTATAGGGGGGGTTGCTAATAATAACAGTGGTCAGCAGTAAAATTAAGAGAAAAAATTTGGCCACCATTGTGAAGTATTATGCATAATGAATATTCATTATTTTCTAGATGGTACCCTTAAGTCTAGCACAGAAAATATTCGCACTTCATGTTCAGATTTTAAAGTATTTGATAGTAATTGGCTCCTAGTCCTAGATCGTTTGAAACTTTGCTTCTCTTTTTCTATGGCTGCGTTTGTTGAGCTGCCAATGAAAGCTACTTATTACCAGCTATGAGGTCAGCCCTGCTCTTGCAAACAATGTGATTACGGTGCTGCTATCAAATCCAAATATATAGTGAGAGAATCATTTATATCTATTTAAATATTTGGTAGTTTTGAAATTTACAAAAGTTTCATTGATATTCACAAAAGCAAAACAAAAGGAAAGCTACCCCGATAATGTTGATAAGTTCATATACCCATAGCTTTAATTGAATTAGTTTCACAAACGAAATCTTATTCTTAAACTGGATGCTTTTTCTCTCAGCAGAGCTGTTTCATGTCTATAGCAGCTATAAAACCTTTCAAACACAATAATACTTTGAGAAGTTTTACATACGTGTATTTCTTTGCATTTTGCTATTGATATATAGAAGTAGAAAAGTCAACTTTTCAAAAAGTCAAATCAAAATAATGAGTAGTTCAATGAGACGATGAACCGAGGTCGTGTGTGCAACATGCACTCAACGCACGTAAAAGAACCCATGGCAACAAGAGTTGTACCTGGCAAAATTCTGTAGCAAAACACAAACCTCTGCGGAAAACATATCCACAAGCATACAGGGAAAAAAAGGTGGCGCTGTGCTACGGCGACGCGCTGTCCCAGGGGAAAGCAGCCCGAATCTGTGTAATATTTGTTGTGTACATGTAAGCTAACTGGTATCTACGACATGTACAGGACATTTTGCAAATGTAATAAGCTTCCATGCATGTGATTCAACTTGCCTCTTTATCTCAGCATGTGAATGCCTGCACACATCCACACAGGTAGAAATCTGGTACTGATTATTAGGCCACTCACACCAGCCTACTGATATTCAAACCAGTTGTGATGCGTTTCAACCGGCTTGTATGTCAGTTCGGCGAAACCGTATTCTTTTAGGTGGTATGTGTGTAAGCTTATAAGTGGGGCGCGAGCGCGCGCGCACGCGTGTGTATGTTGCGTGTGTGTGTGTGTGTGCGTGCGCACGTACGCAAGCGCGGGCGTGCATGTGTGTGTGTGTGTGTGTGTGTGTGTGTGTGTGTGTGTGTGTGTGTGTGTGTGTGTGTGTGTGCATGTGCATGTGTGGTTGTTGAATTTCTAGTGTGTGTGCCTGAATGCACGCACGTGTGGGGTGTGTGGGGTGGGGGGGGGGGGGGGGGCGTGTGTGGGCATGTGTGTGAGGGCGTGCATTGTTATCGCTGTTCCTCTTGTTGAAGTTGGTGCGTGTGTGTGTGTGTGTGTGTGTGTGTGTGTGTGTGTGTGTGCGTGCGTGCGTGCTTTGCGTGCGTGCGTGCGTGCGTGCGTGTGTGTGTGTGTGTGTGCGCGCGCGCTCGCGCGCGCGCGCGTGCGTATATTCTTGTATGCAAACATGTGTGTGTTGGGATGTATGTGTATATATACATCATAGGTGCGCACACGTGTCTGTTCGCTCGTGTAAAATGGATCTGGCTGTGCTGCGGCTTGAATGCAATGTGTGTAGTTTTGTCAATTCAATGCTGTTCCCCACCTTTTGTGTCAGGAGATGAAACTGTGTTTGAATGTTGTTCAGTATTCATTCCTGAATAAATTGTAGAGGTGTGTGTGTGTGTGTGTGTGTGTGTGTGTGGGGTTTTGTGTGTGTGTGTGGTGTGTGTGTGTGTGTGTTGCTGTGTGTGTGAGTGTGTGTGTGTGTGTTCGCGCGCGCACACACACACACACACACACACACACACACACACACACACACACACAACACACACACACACACACACACACAAATGAGTGGGCACACACGTGTGTGTGTGTGTGTGTGTGTGTGTGTGTGTGTGTGTGTTGCTGTGTTTGTGTTGCGGGTGTTTGTGTAGGTATGAACATACATGAATTTACGCATGCATACACGCGGATGTAGAGAAAGAGAGGATGGGGGGGCTTGTGGTTCACCTAAACATTGTGAGCATAAAACAGAGGAACATATGTTCAGGAGTGGCTGACGGGTGAATGCGAGCCAAATTTCAATACTGAGCTTCCATTCAGTGAAGAAGACACACAAATCACGCTGAGCGGCTGGCCAAACACGCATGGCTATGTCTATTCATTCTGTCAGGGGAAAAAGACATACCCGACTATGTTTTCTGAGGACCGCAGGATTATTATGGTGTATAGAAATGTGTTCTTTACACCCTTTGTAGTGTCAAAGCTGCGATAACACAGCCCAATAAGATCTTTAGAAATGGCTGTACTGCCCACTGTGGAACGCACAGGCTAAGGACGTCTTTGTTACCAGCTCTGCCCTGCGGCTAATGAAAACAGAAGGAAATGAGAAAGGAAGAAATGAAGATTTCATACATGCGATAGGTTCGTTACTGTATTTAATATCCCCATGTTACTGGTTTTGTCACTTGTGTCACGTCAAGAACAGTCACATTTATCATGTATCACAGTGCTCCAACTAAATCAATCACTGCAGTCTGCTCCACGATCGAAACGTCATCTGTTACATAGTTCTCTTTATGACAGGAATTTAAGTTTATGACCATAGAGATTTACAATGTTTCGTTTCAATGAGCAGGATGCAAATGAATCATAAAACACCTATCTCACAAGTTGAATAGCGAGATCAGCCAAATGGCGGAAGGTCCACTCGATCAGAAACACGTGGGGGAGGCTGCTCCACTTTCAGGATGTACGGCTCATGCGCAACACTCACAAGTTTGTAAGCGTGATGCCAGTATCACAGAATGATATTAACAGGGGATATGTTCATACACACACACACACACACACACACACACACACACTACGCCCCCGATTTTGAACCACAGGACTATAAATGAAGAATAACGGTCATTGCTGCTGCCCATGGGCAAACGTTGGACCTTAAAGCGTCCTGATAGTTAAGGCCTGCGATCACTTCTAACTGTCCCACAATCGGTGAGACAGCATGTCCTCCAGTTCAACGGGTGGAAACTCCTCCAACCTTCCATAACCCCTCCTCCCCCACCCCCACCCCAACCCAGGTAAACGACACTGGTCAGCCAACCCGTTCTTCCATAAAACATGTAAACACTATCAACGTGTCCCAGGGTGGGTAGGTCCAGCATTTCTCCTCCTCCAGCTCCAAACGTCAGAAGCATCAAAACACGTTATTCCATCGATCAGTAGGGTTATTCAACATAAAAACCAGTCACAAGCTATATCTCTCTTCTGCGCACGCAGGCTGATACTCCTGCGGACATTCCCTGTATAGAGAGGCAGGTATTAATCCCATCTGCTCAACAAAGGGAGTGGAGTTTTGTGTGTATGACCGTTTATTATATCCCGCCATTAAGGCAGCCATACTCCGTCTTCGGGAAACAAGCTATATTATTCTTATATAGTGGACATTCAGGCTCTCTCAAATCCCTGGCATCTCTGATTCGGGGAGGGTGTTGCTGGGGGCCTCTTGGCCTTTGGGCCTGGCCATAGTGATTCTAGAGGAACGCGGCTTCTTTTTTGTGTTTTTTGTTTTTATTAGTGTAGATAGGGAAGGTCTTAGTTAACAATCATAATTCTTTGGAACATCTTTTAAATTTGTCGTCAAAATAAATACATTTGTGAATTCTAATGCCTGTTCACTGACAGAATGTTGTAGCATATTCTGCCCCGCTCTATGCTCTGTCTAGTATATTTTGTGAACGTGTATGAAAAACTTCTCTAACGTCTCACACTATCATATTACCTTCACACTAGTTCATTTTCAGCCTCAACTCTCTGTTTGAGTGAACGATATGCTCTCTCTGCCCCTAATCCTTCTTCCTCTGCTGCTGCTGCTGCTGCTGCTGTCGATTTGTTTTTGGTTGACTTCAGTGTGGTAACAGCCCTGATATGGCCCTTTCCGGCTGGCTGGGCTGTAAGCAACATCACCAACTTAATTATTTCTTCTTGTTCTTCTTCTTCTTCTTCTTCAGCAGTTACTTGCCTATTCTGGGCTATCACCTCAGAATGTATACGTCGCTGTGTTGGCTGAATTAGATATATGCACGGTACATATCAATCTAAAAGCCAGTAGTTAGCTACCGAGTTTATTTAGTAACATCTCACAATTAATACAAATAATCCATAAACATCCCCAAATACTCTCAGTAACATCCAACAAACCCCAACCAAATAAGAACACAAGCTGCTTGTGTGATAGTGTAAACACACACGTAAGAATACACATCTACTATAGAGTTGGCGGGGGAACGGGCCGTGTAGATTATGTTCATAGTCTGCACCTTTTGAATGCATGGTAAAGCTGGCTAATAAAGCAATGATTATGTAAGTAACTGTGATTCTCAGAGGAGCACGTTGCCTAGTTACTAAGATCATCCAGAAAAGAAAGAGGTGCAAGCGGCAAGCAAATAAGACGAAAAACTCAAGAAGAGCAGACAATTGGATTTAGTTTCCCAGCCTGCTTGAAACATTGAACAGCACATGCCTAAATTCCAAATGTTTCCCTTCTCTTTTCAGTATTTGCTTCCTGCAATAATGATGAAAATAGATTGATATGCCATACAAGTAACAAAATGAAAAAAAGACACAAACATATCTTTTGAATCATCGTTGACATTGTTTTCAACAATGACGCCCCGACGCCATAATTTACGTCTGTTCACAGAAAGCGTGCGCATAAATGACGTCATCTCATTATCTCCTGCCTGGCAGAGAACGAGAGCAAGCTGATCTGTGTGTGTGTGTGTGTGTGTGTGTATGTGTTCGGTTACCTGGGGTTGTGAGTTAGTGTGTCATAGCTTTTGCCGGGGGTTGTGCGGTAGCGACAATTTGTGGGGTACTATTTCCCTACACCTCACAACTTTGACCCTACAGACTGTTGCCAAATGCTATAGGGATGTTGCTGATGTATCTATTTCATTTACTGTAGAAGAACGTTTTCCTGCTAGGATCAACACACACACACACACACACACACACATACACACACACACACACACACACACACACACACACACACACACACAAATACACACACACTCACCAGTTGTCACTTACCTAATTTACGATAAAACGAAGTAGGGGCAAAAGGCCCGATGAACGGGGCAAAAAGCCCACCCTAGGCGTGAAGGTGTGGGCGTTTGACCCCCAGACTGACCTACTGTGAACAGAACGGTCAGACAGCGGGAAGGAGGGGCGACAACTGGCGCCAGCGTCACTAGCATCGAGTTGAAATATTCTTAATCAGTATGAATACAAAGCTTTTCCATTTCATTTGTTACACGTATGAACATACTTAAACTGTATACATATAAGAAATTACTGAAAACAAGCCCCAAAGAAACAAATAAGTCTGTAAAACTGACCGTTTAGTTAGGAGTTCTCTTTCTCCAGTCAGAGACGTCGTCTTTATTCAGGATTCAGGTCAAGCATCACGTGGTTTGCTACATCACATGTTCTCCGAAATACGGGGGGATGGGCGTTTGACCCCACCCAGGCGTTTTGCCCCATGCCACCCTATATAAATTATATATATATATATAGAGAGAGAGAGAGGAGAGAGGAGAGTGGAGTGCGAGTGAGTGTGTGTGTGTGTGTGTGTGTGTGAGTGAGTGTGTGTTTGTCAGTACAACACTATGTTAATCTGACAGTAAAATGGTTTCAGTCAGTCAGTCTGTGTGTGTTTGTGTGTGTGTGTGAGTGTGTATGTGTGTGGTGGAGTGGTATGTGTGTGTGTGTGTGAGCGTGTGTGTGTGTGTGTGTGAGTGAGTGTCTGTGTGTGTGTGTGTGAATGTGTGTGTGTGTGTGTGTGTGGTGTGAGTGAGCGTGTGTGTGTGTTTTGAGGGCATATGTCATGCATGCAATGAGCGCGAACGCTAGAAAAAAAAGAGGTAGGTCAGTGTAGGCTATATTGTACTATCCGAACTTCTGAGCATGCATAAGCACGTATGCACACGTACGCTCTCTCTCTCTCTCTCTCTCTCTCTCTCTCTCTCTCTCTCTCTCTCTCACACACACACACAACACACACACGTGCGCGCGCGCGCGCGCGCACACACACACACACACACCAAAAACGCGCGCGTAACGTCAGTGCGTTTCAAGTTTTTTGTCGACTCTCTCTCTCTCTCTCTCTGTATAAAAAATGTAACAGCTGCGTCGCGTTGGCCAACGTGGTAGATTTCGTGGCTCTTTCGCTCCTAGGATCAATAATGTTGTCGCCTTGCAGGCCCATGTTCATCAGTGAGTCACTGCGTTCAAGCAATCTGACACGCACGCACTTAAGACACCCCTTTTCGCTTCACACACACACACACACACACACACACACTGGTCATCAACCTGCGGCGAATAGTCTGTCTTTACTTCTCGTGGGTGTGTTCCGCATCAAGTGTGCTCCAGTTTTCATTGGTCCAGACGCAGCTAACATACCCCGCCACGTTTCGAGCTCCATCATTGCGGCGACAGGTTGATCAGACCGATATTGGGCAGAAACCAGTTCCGACGGAGAGTCGACCTGTGCCGATACCGGTTTTAGCATTAGATCACGTTGACGTGTTTGGAAAAACACAAGAGATGCTTATAACCGACGGTGCGATGGGACCAAAGAAGTGCTCTCAAATGTGAACATCGAACGTAATGGACCGATTAAAGTGTGTTGGTGGAAGACAATAATGTTTGTATAATATGGATTTAAAAAAAATTCTTGCCTTTACAGACATTCATCGTGTGTATGGAAGATTAAAGTAATACCGAATGACATAAGCTGTATTTTTTCCAGTCACCTATGACATTGCTTTGGCAACGCGGCGATTCGCCCGACAATCAACGTTCTTGTGATTGGTACATAAGGCCAGCGAATTTACGCCTTTCGTCAGTATAGCAAATATACTCGCAGACAGAATGTAATCGCAGTAGCAGCACTGCTACGTGCAGTCGGAAAAAAAGTTGCATTAAGCAACCAATGTTTATGAAATAAGATGATTGGGACACAAAAAGCTGTGAGGCTATCAAAGTCCAAGTGAACTGAACTGAACTGAACTGAACCGTACACACATTTGCGGTGGAGGCAAAAAGACGCTGACGACCTTCAGCCTTTTTGGAAAGTTCATGTGCACTCTTTGATCCGCCCGCCCCACAACACCCCCCACTCCTCTTCTCCCCATTCCTTCTTCATGTCCCTCGCACCTGTGTACAATAATCGTCCCCCCTCCCCTCTTTCTGTCGACCAATTTTATGATGATGGTTGTCGCTACTGTTAGTATCAGCATGTTATCGTCATCATAAACATCAGCAGTTTGGGTTTTTTTTGTTTGTTTGTTTTTCTCTGTTTTAAACCACAGACATAAATCCGTGGTTTTAACTAACAATTGATTTCAATGCGTGTCAAACTGACGCGGCAGCGAAAGTGCACGAAGGGACATAAGCAATAGCCTACACATGGCTTACAGCATATATGGTAAGACTACTTTTCCTTTCTTATTATTTGCGTGCAGTCTAATAAGTATACCCATTCGGGATACACAATGAATCGCCATCAGCCAGAGAACGTCTGCAGCATCATGTCAGACAAGAAGTTTTTCTACAGCCTGTTTATCTTCTTCGCGCTTTTGGCCGCTGCAGGATCCCGTTCAGATGAAGAAAATCAGGTAACATACTTCAGGGAGACTGTTGCAAATGTTGTTGTTGTTGTTTTTTATAATACATCTTTGCATTTATGAATGATAGCGGTAGGTTGCCTTTCTGATTTGACCTAGTCCGAAACCAGTACCGCTTCAGCGCTTGCTGTTATCTGGACTGCGAGGTGGGCTGATAATATCATATCATATCAATGATTGACTTTATCAGCCTTTTGCGTCAATGTTCAGGGATAATCCAATGATTTTTTTTCTCTTTTTGTTGATTTCAATGGATAAAGGCAAATTGGCATGAGAGCTATATTAAAATTAGTTCATCCAGTTGCAAAGTAGGCCTACTACAGAAATTGATGAGTTGATGTGGTGGCAATATCATTAGACAGATTGTTGCACAAGATAAGATAATGTTGCTTATAGCCCAGCCGACCGCAAAGGGCCACATCAAGGCTGCACAAGTGTATAATTCAGTTAAAGGAAAAGAGTGTGCAAAAATGTTAGATGTAGTAAAACGTTTTGACATTTTTAGTGGGTGGCTCGGTGTGTGTACATTGTCTAAAGTTGAAAGTGAAAAGATTTTGTGTGGTGTTCTTATCATAATGGCTTTGGAGAATGCCATAAGTGTCAGAACCTCAGATACAGAAGCTTGGAAGTTGCAGGTAGGTTGTAATCTCACTTCATGTGTCAGATTTCTCATTTATTTGGTAAATCTTCTCACAACATTTACTTTTTTAAGTTTATATCATTTTCAGGGTATGCGGACCATACCACATTTCCATGATGTTTTAGCATTGGTCACATCTGTGTTTAAACTGGATAAAATGGGCAGCCTTTCCACCTGTTTTATTTGCCTTTTTAGCTGCAGCATTAATATGATGCTCAAAAGTTAGATTTGTGTCCACCAGAACACCCACATTTTTTCTTCTATCTTGGTGTTTTCCAGGTCAACAGAATTAATATAAAAAGTATGGTTGGGGCTATTTTTTACCAACATGTAGCCTTTTGAGTTTATCACTGTTGGATTTTATCTGCCACCTCTCTGTCATCAGTCTAGTTCATTTGAACTGTCTTGGAGCAGAATTTGCTTTTCTTAGTAATCTGCAGTATATGCTTTTGTGTCAACAGCAATGATTTTAATTAAACATTGCATCATATCAGATATACCACTGATAAAATAAACACCGCAGATCACAGTTGTTGAACCTGACTTTTCATCTGCTATGTTAACAGACTGGCTTCTCATATGTCAAAGTCCTCAGTCAAGTTAAGCATGGTCTTCTCCACTCCCCTAATGTCTCTGTCTGCCTGTTTATTCATATCAAAGACCACACTGGTTATCAGAGGAAATGAAAAAGAGGGAATGAGAGTGGTGGAGGTATCCCACAAGATAAGATAATGTTGCTTATAGCCCAGCTGACCGCAAAGGGCCACATCAGGGCTGTATCCCACAAGCACAGACATTTGAAAAGATGTGTCCACTATTACTTGAGAGTGGGAGAAAGAGAGAGAGAGAAAAGAACTGTTTGCTCTAAGAATATTAGACTTGACCACAACTCAGTGGCAGAATACAGCAATGGAGAGGGAGAAGTGTGTGGTAGGCTGGAAATTCCTGATGGCAATTTTGATGTGATGCAACACAAGCTTTATTACTTCTAGAGTCCCTCTTTACAAACTAAAAATAGCTCAAAGCAGGAATGGATGTAGCTGGCTTAATTGATTCATGTTAATTATTCTAATTTGGATAATGTGTGCGCTTGGCTACTGAACATTGCATGCTCAATTGGAGGCCCATGTGTACAGCCGCTTTGATGTTATCCGGTGGCAAAAAGAAATTCTTGTCTACAAACATGTTTGAAAAGGACAGCACGTATAAGTAATTTTAAGATGCGACAGTATCAGCAGTAGCAGATGACATCAGAAATTCCTGCTTCTGGGAATATGATCACGGCCTCTTTTTTTTTTACCTGGTACCCTTCAACCAAACCATCCACTGGGCCTCCACTCCACCCTTCCTCTTTCTACCCTCCCTTCACTTTTCCCGCTCTCTTCTCGATCCACTTGTTGACTTACTCATCTGTCCTTGCCCTCAGCTTGCTGTAAACAGCAGTAGCCTGATGTCTCCAGACCTTGATTATCTCTGTTCTGTCTGGCTAGCATTATGCAAGAGGCACCTGTGGTTTTCCCCTTCAGGTGAAAACTTCATCCCTAGTTCTAGATCAGTCACTCATTTTGGTGTCAGTCCCCAGTCCCTTCCCCATCCCCTCCCCATCCCCCTCGCCCTTCCTCTGTGTGTTGTGTGTGTGTGTGTGTGTGTGTGTGTGTGTGCGTGCGTGCGTGTGTGTGTGTGTGTGTGTGTAACAGCTTTCTTACATACTCCAAGTATTAATTATCAACAAATTGAAACATAACACATATTCAGGGCTCCCATTGAAGTGCAGTTTGTGTGTCATCACACACACAGAAATATGATTCAGGCATTAGTCAGTCCTTTGAAATTGGAAAAAAGCAGTCACTTCAGTGAAACTTTGAAATTCTTCAATCCACCTGACCACGGCAGATCAAAACTATGTCCAAAAATGAATTGTATCTCTTGTGATTTTACATCCTGACTGGGAAAACGCTGTAAAGGACTCGGGGCTCATGCTGCAAAGCTTGATATTCTGTCATAAAGCAGTGCTCCAGAGTTTCAAAAGTAACTCAGTTTCAAGTAACTGCTATTTTTCAGTTTCAAAGTGATGCCTGATACTTGAAGCTTGATTTTAAAGGGTGTTCTGTGCGTCGGGATGCTCAAAATATGCATCATCCAGAGCCAGGTGTACTGATTTTCCCATGTCCTTTCAGATGAATTGTTATGATCAGTCAACCCAGCCATGTGATGAGCAACAATGGCCTAAAAGTAAAAAGCATTGAAATGCAAATTAGACAGTCTGTTCGCATCACCAGTCAAACTGGATAATCTGCATTCAAACAAATAGGTTATCAGAACTATGCATTATGTACGAAAATGGGGCGCCTCTCTTCAAACTCTGATGCTGTCACTTGTAAAAAAGGAATTAATTCAAGTTTGTAATTGGCCTAAATCATGAACTTTGGCCCATATATGAATTCTCTCTCTCTCTCTCTCTCTCTCTCTCTCTCTCTCTCTCTCTCTCTCTCTCTCTCTCTCTCTCTCTCCCCTGAAGGAAAGAGAAAAACTATAAGAAAGACTTTTCCACTACCCTATTTCTTTTTTTTTTCAAACTTCTCACAAATGAAAATAAAGCATATGTTTTCTTTGGAGCTGGAAATTGGTTTTGTTTTTATCAGTTTATGTGGTGAGCTGTCGATGAATAACTTGACAGACAGGCCCCCACTCCCACCCTCCACTTCACTTTCTGTTGTTGGAAATCAGACTTTTCATTCATCACCCAAGTTGAGCAGGATAAGGGGAATCCCCTTCATGTGATACTCCAAAGATAGATACAGCAGGCAAAATCGATGGAAATGACTCTTTCTTGAAAGGACGTTGAGACACAACAGTAATCATACCACACTAATCAAGTCCTGTGCTGAACAAGCAGAGAAGGAAAAGAAAGCATGGAGAACTACAGCATGGAGAAAGAAGTGGTTTGGCTCTGGAGGGAAGGGACTGAGCAATTACAAAATGATTTTTTTTTTTAATGACTGAGGAGGAAGGTGGAGGAGGATGTTCATCAGTGCGTAAATATTTTGATGTAATAAGAAATCGGCCGGCATCATATTCATTTGTTCATATATATTGAAAAAAATGTTCAAATGTATTTAAGACATGAAAAAGGTTGTTTCTGGTCACCAGCGAACTTAAAATTTTACCGTCAACCCTTGTGTTTTTTTAACTCCTGGAGAGAGTGTACACAACAATAATGCACACCATGAAGTTATGGTCAAGGACAGATAAACTGCATGACAGAAGTACTCAGATAGAGATTCTTTCAGGGGAAAGCTCTAGTTAGAACCAAATTGTTGTTGGTCATGTGAATTCACACAAGTGTTCTGGAATCATTTAGAAAGACATATGTGACCTTCCACCATGGAATGAGTCGCTTGTCATCATTCCTGGTTTTCAGTTAGCAGCCAAAATAGGCAGTAGGGGTGTCAGGAGTCGATTTTGAGATTTTGACCCTAGCTGATACTACAACTTTTCCTGCACAAATTACACTAAGTGAATTGTTTATATTTGACTGCTTTCTGTATTAAAATGACATTTTAAAACACCTAATATGTTACTA
Organism: Conus ventricosus; assembly: GCA_018398815.1. Classification (NCBI taxonomy): domain Eukaryota; kingdom Metazoa; phylum Mollusca; class Gastropoda; order Neogastropoda; family Conidae; genus Conus; species Conus ventricosus. Next base: position 5,724,547 of record CM031601.1, read on the forward strand.
TTATGCTGAATGTGTGCATCTGTTTTTGTTCATTTTCTCAAAGGCGCTTCTCAGAGGGTTACCATCTTCAAAACACTGTATCTTAAAAACTAAAAGCCCGATTTTAAAATGGTTTTCATCATTGAAAAGAGCAGAAAAATACCTTAGAAACACTTAACTACGACAAGCGACTCATTTTGTGGTGGAAGGTCACATATAAGGAATTGGTGTGGAGACATGAAATCTTTTAAACTTAATGAAAAATTGTACCATTTCGACATGATATTAGTTCTAAATCTGATGAAAATATTCAACAGAACTGTGCTGTATGCAAATGCTTTTTTTAGTCTGCAAATATAAAATTGATAAAGAAGCTCCAGAGCTGTACCTTTTCAGAAGATACCCAGAATATTTGTAGGAAATACAAAATCATATATCTGTTCGTAACAAGTTTACATGTTCAGTAATTATTCTTCATGCAAAACAAATAGTCAAAATTTGAAGATGTTAGCAGAGTATAATATGATATTTTACATTCATGGAGTAGGGCTTGTTTTATGTAGAAAATAATTTCGAAACATTTTGGGTTTGATGGGTTATTTAAACCATACTGTTTGATGTTTAGAGTGTGACGTGATCATTTCATTATAGTGATGATGATGACGACAGTAGTAATCATTAAAGTGGATCTTATTTGTAACAGTGGTAGTGATCATATATCTTAGACCCTAAGTACATTTTGCACAGTGCAGTAAGTATGTATGTTTGCAGGTATAAGTATTTGTATATTTCAACATGATACACACAATGTTTGTTGATACCTGAATTCCAGTAAAATGATGTCATTTAGATATATGTGCTTTCTATCTGTAATTTGTGTGTCTGTCTGTCTGTCAGTCTGTTTGTCTGTGTGTTTAGATGTTTGCTTTCTTATTGTGTTTTATTTATTGCCTGTAAAACAGAAAGTGTTTGAAAAAAAAAACTGTTGTATAACAAGAAAAAGATCAAGTTGGTGAGGAAAAATGCAGTCACTATTCAGCGTGGGTTGCTTAGTCTACGGCAATCTTTTGTTTCAGAAAGTTAGATGGGGGCAGAAAAACAAATGCTGACAAAGCAAACCAATTTTACTGGCCAAGCTACCTGAAACAAACCTTTATTTTCTTTTAGCTAATAACCAATGTGAACAACAATAAACATACAGCAATCAACATGTGAAAAACACACCAGTATTAAGTCTCGTGAGCCATAGTCTTTACAAATGTATAGGACGTTAAACATTTTTCAAGACTTTTTTGCCACATTTTTTTTGTTTGTTTGTTGTCGTGTTTTTATTTTTCCTATTTGTTTATTCTCAGAAGGAATGTATGGTTACTTTGATTATGAATACTTTTCATTCATTTGTTCTTTTGTTTTACAAACAGGCTTTGCTGGATGGGAAAGTAATGAAACTGACAGAATTGTCCAACAAGGAGGGTGTTATCCATCTGACTGGAGACAGATTCAAAGAATATGTCAGAAAATCACCTCGCAATTATTCCATTATACTCATGCTGACAGCCCTGGCGCCTCATAGACACTGTTCAGCTTGCGTGTAAGTAGCTTGTCCTCCTTCAACAGAAAGAGTGACGTCATTATCTTGTGTGTGTGTGTGTGTGTGTGTGTGTGTGTGTGTGTGTGTGTGTGTGTGTGTGTGTGTGTGATTGCTAATCCATGCGAGATCAGTCAAGGTTCTTGTGAAATTATATGGACAGGTGTCACTGTCATCATCATCATAAGTACAGTGTGAATTTGTTTTGTTGAATTCTTTCTCTCTCTCTACCCGTTCCTCATGTGTCTCTACCCGGGACACAGTCCTCTCTTCATCTCTCCTCTTTCTGTTTCCCTCTCTCTATCCTTTTGTTTCTATTTTAATTTCTCTGCCCCCTTCATCTTTTCTGTTTCTCTTTAACTTGTATTTGAGTCTTAGCGAGTGAATGTGGAGTGAAATACTGAATGTATTTGGGTCCTAGGGAGTGGATGTGGAGTGAAATACTGAATGTATTTGGGTCCTAGGGAGTGGATGTGGAGTGAAATACTGAATGTATTTGGGTCCTAGGGAGTGGATGTGGAGTGAAATACTGAATGTATTTGGGTCCTAGGGAGTGGATGTGGAGTGAAATACTGAATGTATTTGGGTCCTAGGGAGTGGATGTGGAGTGAAATACTGAATGTATTTGGGTCCTAGGGAGTGGATGTGGAGTGAAATACTGAATGTATTTGGGTCCTAGGGAGTGGATGTGGAGTGAAATACTGAATGTATTTGGGTCCTAGGGAGTGGATGTGGAGTGAAATACTGAAGGTAGTTTAAAAAAAAACAGGAATGTATGACATTGCAAATCATATCTAATGTTTTTGCTTAAGAAAAACAATAATGGTCCAGTGCTGAGTATGTGTGTGCATGCATTTGAACATGTGTCTGTGGGGGTGTTTATTCATTGTGCTGCTTAATGTTTTTTTTTTACAGGATGGCTCATGAGGAGTACCAGATTCTAGCCAACTCATGGAGGTACTCTCCAGAGTACTCCAGCGAACTCTTCATCACCATGGTGGACTTTGATAAAAACCCAGACGTCTTTCATGAGGTGAGTCTTTTTTAGAGTAAAGTCCTTTTCTCTGACGACTCCATGGTCAGACTGCTGCCACTACTTTATTTATTCTTCAATACTGCGTGGTGCCCAAGAAGGATTTATGGTATGTTTTTGGGGCGTCCATCGTCAGTTATCCACCTGCACCCCCATCAAGAGCATGACACCATGTTAGTTCAGAGGATTTGAGTGAAAGTAACCTACTAGCTATGCAGAGTTCAAAATCGGAAAAGGAAAACTGGTTGCACAGTTTTGGTGGAATTGTCAGTCGGCATGAAAACCCACAAAGATAACACTGTCTTTTTCTCACTCTTTATCTCTTTAAGAAGTTTTCCAGCTTACATTGGCAGTTAATTTTCTCATTTTATTGTTTGTTTGGGTTTTTTTTTTAGGATTTCCCCCCCTTTAAGTGATGTTTTGAAAATGTTCTTTTCCTCTTAAATTTTATAATGGATGTAACTCATGCAGTATCCTTTCCACTGAAGAGAGAAGATGGTTTGGAAGAGATGCTGTACTGGAACCACACAGTGGGCGAGTGAGGCCTAGTTTGTAGTTGAGTGTCTTCACATTCTGGAAATTCTGAGCCAGACGAGTCTGTCTCTGACCAGCCTCTGTTGCAAAGTAGTTAGCATCGTGGAGTCCCAGCTAGGACTAGGAAGTGGTAGGTTCGACTCCCATCAGAGTAACCTATTTGTTAGATTTTTTTTTTTACTCCGACAGGCGCCCACCCAGAGTTGAGTTTGCTGTAGACTCAGTTGGAAAGACTTGGATCACACAGTCCAGTTTCATCCACTGAATAGATGCATCTCTGAGAGTGTTGCTCAAATTTCCTTACCAACTCTTCAGGTATTTGGATCTCTCGAAGCTAGTTGATGCTGAGATATGTTAAGAGCATAAGCAAAGAGTATGATCCTGTCATGCAGTCTCCGACCAGAATGGAAGTCTGTGGCATCATCTTCACCAATAATCGTCAACCTCATCGATCAGAATTTTTTCGTAAAAAGTCTCAAATTCTGTGGCCCTTCATGTGATGCTCTCATGGTGACCTCAGTTTCGATTGCTTATTCACATCTATGGCCTTGTTTTGATTCTGTTGGGGCCACTGGTAGCAGCAAATTCGTGGGAAGTATTGCTGTGTGGAGGATGTGATGCCGTCCGGAGGGAGAGCTCACTCATGGCAGCTCCTCAACTAAACAATAATTGTTGTCAGTAAGGGGTTTACTAGGTGGTGTCCCAGGTATGCTGGATGAGAATAGGTGCCATTGAACTCCATAGAAGTGACTCAGCAGCAGCGCAGTGTCAGCTCTGGTGGGGTGCCTCATGATGACTTGACACTGACTGCTCCATAGGGATTGCCAGTGCAGGGCTGTGGTAAGGCAGGCCAGGCTGTGGCTGTGACAAGGCATTCATATGAGCAGTATGGGTGCAGTGCCACTGAAGTGGAACAGAAGATGGGAAAGACAACAAAGGACATTTTTTTTTCTCTCATTGACCACCTGTTTTTTTTTGTTTGTTTTTTTTAAATTCTAACAACGCTTAGTTCTTTCTGTCTTACTGACACTTGACTCACAAGTATTGCAAAGTTCCTGTGTGTGTGTGTGTGTGGTCATGAGAAACTTTAATGTTGACTTTACCACAGCCAGACTTGGCAGAACAGTAATATTTGTGACACCTTTAATGCCATCCTCCTCATGAACATGAAACCAAGGGAGCCATCCTCAGTGTAAAGATGTCATCAAACGGTATAGGCTGCTAATCTTCAATGAACTTTTTCAGAAATATTCTCAGTATTACAATAATGGATATCTCTTTTAGCGTTAACAAGCAGAATGGCTGGTGCTCTCAGCACACCCTGGTGTAGCCCGCCTTAAAGGATGTTAGTGATTCAGCCACCAATTCAAGGATGGCTGTTATAGATGTTTTTCTTCAAGCGCATAATCTTTCCTCATGATCTGACCTGTGCAGGACGTGTGACCCTTCTACCCTAAAAAGGTCCCATGGGGTCAGCTGTGGCTGTGATGATAGAAACTAAACTCACATGTGTCACTAGGGGGCCAGATTGCTGTGTCCTGTGCTTTCTGCAGTTGTTGGAGGCCGGAATAGCTCAGTTGGTAGAGCGCTGGACTCGTAATCTTGGTGATCCTGGGGTTGCGGGTTCGAATCTCCGCCGGGCTGTTTCGGTGCAGGGGGATTTTCCCTCAGAGTTAACATTGGTTCTGACTCCATTTCTCATACAGTCCTTCAAATGAGACTATAAACTGAGGTTCCGTGTGTGAAGTGAACATACACATAAAATCCCATCACCAACTTTCGAAAAAGAAGGCCAGTTTGGTCGTTGGTATGGATGACACGTTACACATAGCATGCACCCTGCATGAGAAATGGAAAGAATGAAGGAAATAAGGAAATTGAGTGCACGATATTGATCGGGTGACACGGGGAAACGACTGAATGATGCGCCGGCAGGCAGCTCTTCAGTTGGCACTACCAGGTAGGCGGCCCGTTGCGTAAGCGAGAGTTTTTATTGTATTATATGTAAAGCGCTTAGAGCCCTAAACTTTAGAGAATACGCGCTATAGAAATTAACATTATTATTATTATTATTTGTTGTTGCCATGTTTTCCAGATGAAAGTCAACAGTGTGCCTGCTTTCTTGCATTTTCCCTGCCAAGGGCAACAGGAAGAAGGGAGACACCATGGAAACGAGGTAGTGATGGGTTGGTTGTTTTTTCAGTGATCAGTCTGCTGTGGATGGTTTCATGCTGTCAGTGAAGAACAAAGCTTTTAGATAGTGTGTGTGTGTGTGTGTGTGTGTGTGTGTGTGTGTGTGTGTGTGTGTGTGTGTGTGTGCTCTGTCTGTGTATGTGTGCTCTGTCTGTGTGTCTGTATGTGTGTGTGTGTGTGTGTGCTGGTCAGAGAAAATACTGAATGGAAATATTTATTGTCAGATTAACCATAGGTTGTACTGACATTTTAAACAAAATGAATAACCCCAAATTCAGAAAGTGAATTGAAAATAGATAAGTTAAAGATGAATATACAACACACTGTCAATTTATTTTTTCAGAGATGAGAAAATTGTCAAGAAATGATTTATGATACTTTAATAGAATTTCCCAAGGCGACCAAAAGTCCAATGAAGACCAAAAACACCCCTTTTTCCTCTCTTCAACTCCAATTTAAAACCCCCCCCCGAAAACCCCTTCTTACCCCTTTTTTTATATCCAAAATTTAAAATTGTTTATGGGTTTTTTCTTTTATCTCTTTTTCCTCTCTCTCTCTCTCTTTTCTCTCTTCTTCTCCCCTCTCCCCTTCTCTCTCACACCCCCCTGATGGGGGCCCTTTTTGCGGTCGGCGGGGTATAAGCACATTATTTCCCTTTCTCTCTCCTCCCTCTCTTCTCGCTCTTCTCCTCTCTCTCCCCTTCTTCTCTCCCCTCTCTCTCTTTATCGGGCGTGTACTCAGGAAAACACACCACACACAACCCCTCCACACAACACAACATGCGCGGGGGCAAAAAAAATACATGTGATATATGCCACTCCCCTAGTTTTTATTTCCTCTCCCCTCTCTCTCCCCCTCTCCCCCCTCCCCCTTCCTCTCCCCTCTCCCCCTCCCCCTTCTCTCTTTTCCTTCCTTTCCCCCCCCACACACAACACACTCACACTCACACACCCCACACACACACACACACAACAACACACAGAAAATATATGTCAAAGGGACAATTTCACATTTGGATTAAAACCGTTGAAATTTACATGTAAAAGTCAACACTCAAAAAAGGGTCCCTTTTCACTTGAAAATCTGACCAATGCCGCAGTGAAATTATAGTTTTTAAACCCCACAACCCATACTAAACAAAAGCGCTTTCCACCTCCATCCTCTCTTACATCCATTTTTTAAATAGTGTAATACATTATTTTTTTTTTTTTAAAAAAAAAAGAAAAAAAAATTTACTTTCACTAAAAGGGAAAATATACTAAAGGGCCCTATCATCATGGTTCCCAACCTACAGTTTTTTAAGGGAGTTAGTCGCCCCACTCGTTTTAAAGACATGGAAAAGGGGCGGGAAAAGAAGCATGGCGAAAAACCCCGGCTGTGCATGAAAGGTTTTTCAAAGGGGGTTTTGGGTTCACCCTTTCTCAGGCAAAATCAAGGGTTTTTTTTATCCCCATCTTAGTTTTTTAAAAAGGATACCGGGAAATTTGGGGCCCAGTTCCCCCCTTCCCCCTCCACCCTTTCCCCCTTCCCTCTATCAAATTGACCTTAAAAAGTTGGATTGATGTTATTTTTAAAATTTTTCCATTCTGATCTTTTTTCCTAAAAAACGTGAAACGCACATTTGTACAGGAGTGCCCACAGTCAAAACACCCACACTTTTGCGCGCGACGCACGCACGCACACGCACAAAACACGTCCCGCGCGCGGGCCCAAAACACACACAAAACACACACCACAACAACGCACAAAACATATCGCTTATACACAAAAATGAAAGCAAAAAAAAGGGGGGAGAAAAAGAAATTTTTTAAAACAATTTTTTTGAAAGGGGAAAAGGCTATTTTAAGGGAATAAAAGTTTTTAAAAATTGGACTCAGCTTTTTGATAATAAATATTTTACATATCACCCTCCCTTGGTTTAAAGGGCTTTTGTCGGGGCTAATTGACATAGGTTTAAAAACCCCAAAAGGCTCATCAAAATGTTGTTAGGCTCCCCAAAAGTTATGGGGATTGTCTTCATTTGGGTTGGATCAAGTTTCCTTTGAAATAACTTTAAACAGCCCCTCTAAAATCCCCCGAAGTCGGAGTGTGGTCCCCATGTGGCGGGGAAAATAAAAAAGGGTTTCAAAACACGTAATTTTCCCCTCCCCACTGATGCATTTGTACATAGTGTTAAGTACTTCGGTTTTTTGGTTGACCCTGGGGGTCTTTTGGGCCAGGGAAACGAAAAACAACAACTTTACTTTATCACAAAAAAAAGGGGCCCTTTTTGTTTGCATTGTGTTTTTACTGACCATATGTTATTTCATTTTTCTTCATGGTGATTTTTGGAAACCAATTTTTTGATTTTTTTGCCCCTTTGTTTTCAAAAAGGGTTTCCTTGTTTTAAATCCTTTTACATGAAATTAAAAAACTGGGCAGTGCAAAGACCGGTTTTTCATCACATCGGGGGAGTGTGGCGGGAAAAACCGGGCCCCCTTTTTGGACCCCACCCTCAACTTGAAGTTGCGCCGGGTTACGCATTGGTGTAAATTTTGCCGCGTGTTCGGGGGGAAGGGGGGGGAGGGGGAAAGCAAAAAAGTTTTGCCGTCATCAGCCGCCCTCGTTCCTCCCAAAACCCAAAAAAACCCCCCCCCAAATTCTGCTTTTGTTTTCCCAAAACCTAAATAACTGTGCCCCTTCTCAAATCTCCTGTCTAAAGTCGTCACAGCAAAGGGCTCTGGCTTTTTTTAATGCCCAATCATTGGTGCAAAAGGAAAAAAAAAGGACAAAAAACCCAACGTTTTTAAACCCGCTGACAATCACGTCAACATTATGTGCATCACGGAGCCCGTGGCTTCTACCAAGCGGGGGACGAAGCGAATGCTTTAAATTTTCCCCTTTGGATACACCCCCCCCTCAGCTTTCCCCCCGGGCCCCACCCCGTGGTGGGGCATCGCTTTTTTTTTTTTTTTTTTGGGGGTCTGACACTATACCCCCCTCTGTTTCCCAAACCTCCAACTTCCCCTTGGGTTCCACCCTTTTTTGAATATTTACAACAAAACGGGTATCTTCCCCCCAAATCCTCTCTTCACGTTTTCTCCCTTTTTAACCGCCCCCCCCCCAGCAAAAAAAAACCCAAACCCTGAAAGACTCCATCTTTCTGGAAAATTTTTCCAATCTGCTGGATCCCTAAAACTGCCCAAAAAGGCCCGTTCTTTTACGGTCGGCGATTTAAAATTTAAAAAGGGGACAACCCAAACAAATTTGGCAACACGCAAAAACTGAGGGATTTTTTTCAGTCCTTTGGTCTGAACCAGCCTTTCACCCCCCCCTTTTTCCCCCTTTTCGGGTTCACATCCTTGACTGGGTTTCCATTTGATGATGCCCTGGTCGAGCCCCCCACCCCCACTGCCCCTGATTTGACCCCATGGGTCCTGGCTAATCTGAACACATTGCCCCATTAAGCCCCCCAGGTACGTCGATTTCCAGGGCCCTTGTTTCCATCGACCTTGACATTTTCCCGACTGCCCTGCTGTCCCCTTCAAACTGTACCTTCCCCTGTTGCCCCGGGGCAATTTTATGGCCTCCCTTTAAGATGTTTCCTTGATCACCATGCCCCGTTTTAACGCAAGATTTTCCCGCCGCCCCCCTCACCCTGGTTCCCAGGTTGGCCATGTTTTTTGATGCTAAACGTGTTAGAAAGAAAGGGGCCCAAAGGGAGTGGCTAATGGGCAAACCTCAGATTCCCAAAACAAAATTTTGCCCAATTTTCAGTAATCTGTGAATGAAATTGTTTTAAAAAGCAAAATTTACCTTCTACAATGCAAAAAATATTTCTGCACAACAACCAAGAATTTTTTAAAGGGACTGATACACCATGGGGAGAACAAAATTTATCTCCCCCTTTCCCTTTATCTGCCTGTCCCTCCCGAAAATTCCCACAGAAATTTTTTGACTTTTTTACTACAAAATTTGACTTTTTTTCCGTGGGAAAGGGCGGATGCTCAGGGCAGTATTTTGAACCTGATATTCCATACAAATCCTTTTTTTTGGATTTTATTGAATGACTTTGAACCTTGAAATGGCTGTTGTCAAAAATGTCATCGACAAGACTTTTTATCCAAAAAAAAGTGTATGGATTCCCCTTCCATCTACTTTATTATCGCATGCATGGATGTTTTGTTTCCATATAAACAAATAGTGTGGTAAAAGAATCTCTAAATTCTGGTTGTTTCCCACCCGCACTGAAAGCTGCTGTTGTCCGACCTCTTTTGAAAAAACCCCCTCCTTTTTACCCTGAAAACCTAAAAAATTACCCACCCGTCCCAACCCTTTTCTTTTCTTTCAAAGATAAATTTAAAAAATAAACCTTTTTCCCAAATCCAAAACCCCCTTGACCCAAAAAAATTGGGTCTATTCGTTGCAGTCCCCCTATCGCACTGGAAAAAAGTACAGAAACTGCTCGGGTGAAAATAAAAAAACGATCTTCCTCCCGCTCTGGATAATGGGGCAGGTTTTACCCGCTTTCTTTCTTGACTTTGGGCCCTGCCTTTGTACCATTGGGTCACTCCACCCCCCCTTTTCCCAACTTTTAAATACTTTTGGCATCTCTTCTCCCAAACTTTGGGATGGTTTTATTCCCTTTCCTTTTTGGTCAACCCAAACTGTCTCTGTCAATGGTTTTTTTTTCAAGCTTGCTGCTTGAAATTAGGTGTTCCCCCAACTCGGTCCTTGGGCCCATTTTGTTTGTTCATATACCCAACCCCTCTCTGACATTGTAGCCCCTCATTTACATTTTTAAAACCACTGTTCTCTTGACAAATCAAATGTCATTTCTGGTACATTTTTCCCCTTTCCCCTCCCCCATCATTGATCCTCAGCTCTGCATCTCTGACATAAAAAAGGATTGGGTGGGCTTGCAAAAAAACTTCAGTTTAAAAAAAAGACAAAACTGAACGATCTTAAATTTTCCCAAAACCTTTATGTTAAAAATCCTGTTCCCCTTTTTCGCTTTTCCCAAATTGGGAACCCCCCCTTATTTAAACCCCTACCAAATGTGCGAAATTTTTAAAGGGGTTGTACTTTATCCCAAAACTCTCTTTTCAAAATCAGAATTTTTTTCTATCGCCGGGTTGCTATTGGGGCTTCGGCGAATCAGTTCTGTGGGGCCCTTCTGTCTGAAAAAAGCCCCCCAAGACCGGTTTTTTTGCTTTTAAATTTTTTCAAGGGCTTGACTACTGTAATTCTCTTCTTTTGGCTGGCCACAGGGAAACTCCTTGCAAAATTGCAGAAAGTCCCAAAAAAATTTTGCTCGCCTTGTTTCGAAATCTCCGAAAAACCCCTCATTTTCTCCCTTGCTTTAAAACCCTTTGGGATGGTTCCTGTTTAAAAACCATCAAGTCCCAAAATTTCTTTGGGTTGCTACAAAAGGCCCTTGGATGGGCCCCCGCTCCCTTACCTCTTTTAAATTCTGTCGACCTTTTTCTCCTTCCAGACAGCTTTTTCCTTCTTCGACCCTTTGCATTCTCAGTCCCTCTTTCGAGCCCGAACACTTGGTGAAAATTTTTTTTTTTTTTTCGGGGTCCTTCCTGTGGAACCAAACTCCCTTCTGCACTCCGAAAAAAAAACATCTTTTTCTTTCAAGTCCTCCCTCAAAAAAACTCTCCCTTAAAAAATTTAATTTTTTTGCTCCCCTTTGCTGGGGTGTGGGTGGGTCGGGTGGGGTGTGTGTTTGTGTGGTTTTGTGGGGGTGTGTGTGTTTTGTGTGGGGTGTGGTGGGTGTGTTGTGTGTGTTAGGGGTTATTGGGGGTAACCCCTTTGGGGGTTTTTTTTAAGATTTAAACCACTAAATGTTTTCCCTTTTTAATTTTTATTATTATTAAGTTTTGGGAAAAGGGGTAGTCTGAATAGCAGTGACCAGGAAATTCCCTTTTTCTGTAGAAGAGTTTGGGAAACCCGAAGTTCAAATTTTTCCCTTTTTGTAGTGGTGGTGGAGGGGGGCCCATGGGCAAGGGGAAATCAGAATTGCCCGGGTTTTTGTTTTTAAAAAGGCATCTAATTTGCACTAGCTCTGACAGTACCTTATGGCCCGATCAAATACCAGTGCAAAAAAACCTTTGGGGGTCGCAAAACTAAATACTATAGATCTGTTGTCAGTCTTCTGGGTTTTTGGAGCACCTAGAAAACAAAGTTTTAGGGTTTAAAAAAAAGAAACCCAAGCATTTTTTTAAATTTTTGGGTGCTTCCTTACATAACCCAAAAAGTTTTTTCACACAAGCTTTTTAATTTAAAGAAGTGTGAATACATTAATATGACCTGTGATAATGGGTAAAGTCAAAGCCAAGTTTAAAATGTCCAGGGGGTTTTTTTTCCAAATTTTAAAGCATTTAAAATTTCGCCCCAAACCCCTCCGTGAATGGGGGGCAAGGCAAAATATTATTTGTCCTTGTTTTTTCTTTCAAAATCATTTTGTAATGTAGCTTCCTGAAAGTTTGTGTGTTTGTGTTTCATTACAACAAAAATCATATTAGTATATTAGAAGAGTTCCAAAGATATAGAGGGAGAGAAGGGAGAAGAATAACGACAAAATCACAGAGATACATGCAAACAACGGAAAACCCAGACTGGTTTTTGTGTTCATTGTCTCGCCAAACACAAAAATCATGTCAAGACTGAAAAGAGATGCACATGCACGCACTTATCCACACGAACCCACACACACTCCACAGAGATGCGAGAAAGAAACACCATTTGTATAGATAAAAGAAACACCATTTGTATAGATAAAAGAAAGACCATTTGTATAGATAAAAGAAAGGGACCACAAAGACAGAAAAAACAGTGGATAACAGCAGGGGAAAAACAGAGTAAAACAAGGCAAACGTAACACTGGCAGTGAATTTTAACTTTTGGTGTTTGTATGTTCTTTTTTTTCTGCAGAGGTACGTTCACAGCGGAGACCATGGCAGCATGGATATACAGAGAACTGAGATTCTGGTGAGTTGATCAGTGCAAATCGTAACAGTTGAGGAAAAAAAAATCTTACTTGATTTTATGGAGTTTCTTTTTTTCAAATAATGTTTTTGACTCATGGGATCGTGTTCTTATTTATTTACATTCAGTACTAACTGGTGTCATGACTTTGACTTTTTTAAGAAAATGGAGAAGCGTTTACAGAGCTGTTCCTAATTTGGGTCACGCAAGAAACAAGGATAGATGAAGTTATTCCTCGAGCAGCCAAAATTAGAAGAGATCACAAAGAGAGACAGAGAGGGTACTGTGTGAATAAACCCACAGAAGGTGCTGTAAAGTTTGGTGGATGTTTTGAATGTTGTTCAGATCAAGGTGTGTTGTGAGGAGGTGCTGTAAAGTTTGGTGGATGTTTTGAATGTTGTTCAGATCAAGGTGTGCCGTGAGCAGGTGCTGTAAAGTTTGGTGGATGTTTGAATGTTGTTCAGATCAAGGTGTGTTGTGAGCAGGTGCTGTAAAGTTTGGTGGATGTTTTGAATGTTGTTCAGATCAAGGTGTGTTGTGAGCAGGTGCTGTAAAGTTTGGTGGATGTTTTGAATGTTGTTCAGATCAAGGTGGTTGTGAGCAGGTGCTGTAAAGTTTGGTGGATGTTTTGAATGTTGTTCAGATCAAGGTGTGTTGTGAGCAGGTGCTGTAAAGTTTGGTGGATGTTTGAATGTTGTCCAGATCAAGGTGTGCCATGAGCAGGTGCTGTAAAGTTTGGTGGATGTTTTGAATGTTGTTCAGATCAAGGTGTGTTGTGTAGGAGGTGCTGTAAAGTTTGGTGGATGTTTTGAATGTTGTTCAGATCAAGGTGTGCCGTGAGCAGGTGCTGTAAAGTTTGGTGGATGTTTGAATGTTGTTCAGATCAAGGTGTGTTGTGAGCAGGTGCTGTAAAGTTTGGTGGATGTTTTGAATGTTGTTCAGATCAAGGTGTGTTGTGAGGAGGTGCTGTAAAGTTTGGTGGATGTTTTGAATGTTGTTCAGATCAAGGTGTGTTGTGAGCAGGTGCTGTAAAGTTTGGTGGATGTTTGAATGTTGTTCAGATCAAGTGTGTTGTGAGCAGGTGCTGTAAAGTTTGGTGGATGTTTTGAATGTTGTTCAGATCAAGGTGTTGTGAGCAGGTGCTGTAAAGTTTGGTGGATGTTTTGAATGTTGTTCAGATCAAGGTGTGTTGTGAGCAGGTGCTGTAAAGTTTGGTGGATGTTTGAATGTTGTCCAGATCAAGGTGTGCCATGAGCAGGTGCTGTAAAGTTTGGTGGATGTTTGAATGTTGTTCAGATCAAGGTGTGCCATGAGCAGGTGCTGTAAAGTTTGGTGGATGTTTGAATGTTGTTCAGATCAAGGTGTGCCATGAGCAGGTGCTGTAAAGTTTGGTGGATGTTTGAATGTTGTTCAGATCAAGGTGTGCCATGAGCAGGTGCTGTAAAGTTTGGTGGATGTTTGAATGTTGTCCAGATCAAGGTGTACCTTGAACAGGTGCTGTAAAGTTTGATGTATGTTTGAATGTTGTCCAGATCAAGGTGTATCGTCCCATCAACTTCATCTACTGGGGTACGGTGCTGACGGTGCTGGCTGTAGCTGGGGCCTTGCTGTTTTACCTGCGCAGCAAACTGCGTTTCATCTTTGGCCACACCTGTGCCATACTCATTCTGGTCAGTTTGCCTGACAGGGCTTTTCTGACAGGAATAGTGTCATGGGGGACAACTTTTAAGAAGTGGAAAAAACAGTAAAAATCTGGACACACGACTCTTGGATGTAGTTCTCCAGTTACCACGCTGTTTTATATAAAGTATACCACACTACTAAATTGGTGTTATAAAGCACTACACCAAATAGAGCACTGTTCTAAGAAAAATTCACAGAGAAACCTGCAAGACCAAATCGCACCAAATTTTTTAAAGAGAAAAAAAAGAAGAAAAACCCAGAAGTGGATGTATTTGGGTGTAAATGTGTATGTGTTACTGATCTTTATAAATAACGTTGATCATTCCCATTAACATTGTGAAAGTCTTTGACGTTGCTCCGGACTTACCTTCTTAAAATGGTCTGCTGCCTGGAAGACTTCCCCAGTTGGATGAAAATTTTCAGGCACAAAAAAAAGCAAAAAACACCATGATTTCCACCAAAACCCAGAAAAAAAAGGGAGGGGAGGATATCCACTTAGAATACACCGCTACTTGCGTGGATGAATATTTCATGTGATTTCTCTCACAGTGGGCAGAAACACCGAAAATAAAAGAATGACCTGCTTAAGAAATATACCAGACCAAACAGTGTTGTGGTTGGTCATGGACAGAGTCTGAGCAAATTTCAACGGTTCCGGAGTGAAAAATTGTTGGAAATGAGAAAGGATGGAAACCGTTGTGAAGGAGGATAGGTAAGGGAAGCATTCAAGAAGGATGGAAACCGTTGTGAAGGAGGATAGGTAAGGGAAGCATTCAAGAAGATGGAAACCGTTGTGAAGGAGGATAGCTAAGGGAAGCACTCAAGAAGGATGGAAACCGTTGTGAAGGAGGATAGGTAAGGAAGCATTCAAGAAGGATGGAAACTGTTGTGAAGGAGGATAGGTAAGGGAAGCATTCAAGAAGGATGGAAACCGTTGTGAAGGAGGATAGCTAAGGGAAGCACTCAAGAAGGATGGAAACCGTTGTGAAGGAGGATAGGTAAGGGAAGCACTCAAGAAGGATGGAAACCGTTGTGAAGGAGGATAGGTAAGGGAAGCACTCAAGAAGGATGGGAAACCGTTGTGAAGGAGGATAGGTAAGGGAAGCATTCAGGAAAGATTGCAGTGCCAGGACATGCAGAGTGTGTGCTGTGCTAGCTGGACAAGCTGTCATGCAGTTTTGGAGAGCCCCGTGACAATGGACCACCAGAGGGTTACCAGGAGCATAGAGGAGAACGGTTCCGATGCACAGAAAGCTCATGAATGATTTTGTTTGTGTAGAATTGGAAAGGCGGAGCCGAGTCTCTGTGTGTGTTTGTGTGTAACTGGAAGAGAGAGAGAGCGTTTGTGTGTATTTTTGTATGTGTATGTGCAAGAATGAGTTTGTATGTGTCAATTTTTTTGTTAAGAAATTCTTTCTCAGTCTGTCAAGATGCACCCAGAATACGCCTGATTGCACTGGGGTTTTTTGTTGTTGTTGTTTGTTGTGGTTTTTTTTTCTAATTTCTGTACATACCCTAAAGAGACATGTCAATTGTGCAGGCATACACTTGTGCCTTTTCTTCTTTTTCCGGTGTAGACCATTTTACCCCTCGATCAAAGCTGGCCATGTAAATCACTGCTACTTAATTCTGAATCAATTTCAGTTATGTTTGTGTAGTCTACAATCATGTCCTGAATCTACAATCATGTCCTCAATCTACATCAGTCCTGCAGTGCCTTAGCCGCTAACTCACCCACAGTCATGGAGAATCTGCTGTCTCTATCTACAAAGAGTGTAAACTATCGCTTATATGTGAGAAGATCTTTTTAAGCATACTTTGTGTAGTTTCACTCGCACATGCAGTCCTCTCTCTTCTTTCATTCGCCATGGTTGCAGTTCTGTCACCATATTCTCTGGGTCTCTTCTGCCGTCCCAACCCTAATCTCTCTCTGTCAACCATTGGACAGGATCAGAACCAATGCCCCAAAACTAGTCACTTTTTTTCTCTAGATAACAAACTCTGAAAGACAATAAAAAAAAAGAAAAGTAGAGTATCAACATGGATGATTGTGGAAACTTTTGACCAGGTGTAATGAAAGGCCCTGAGAGAATTCTTCAAGTCTTTACACTGTTACTGTCATTTTCTTTTTGTTGTTCAGACTTTTAACAGTGCAAAAAAAATATTGTAAGCCTGCTTTAAAGCAGTGCGAATAGCATCAGCAAGAATTAAGGCCAGGTGTTGAAAATGCCGTTTCATAAGGATCAGCACTTCCCAGACAGCCAGGATCAACACTTCCCAGACAGAC
>CM031601.1:5743318-5808318 GCA_018398815.1 Conus ventricosus
ATATGAAATAAAACGAAGTATATAGGAATGACAGTTTACACCAGGAGAACCAGGAAGGCTATACTGGGATCAGCATTAAGATTTTATATGACATTACACACTGTTTGGAAAGAAAGAACCAGTCCAGCCTTTCGGCTCAGGTCAAACTGGAGTGGAAAAAAAACCTTGGTTCTGTGATATGGAACTATAAGTAAAAGAATGAGGGAGTCTGAGATTGTAAAAGACGAGAGAAAACAGATTGTTGCCTTCTAATAATAAGATATAGCCTTATGTTCTAGCACATTGAGGAAATGTGCCAAAGCTTTATACTTTAAAGGGGATGCTGTGGTGCTGTCCCAATTTTGCCTGTTGGTTTGTTTGTTAAGAATGCTAACTTGTGAAATTCAGCAAGATACAGAAATAAAGGAATGTGCTTTTCAGGTACCATCTTTAGAATAAGTCAGTTTGCCAGGCACTGCAAGTTGGCTGGAACCAAGTAAAAGGATTAGGTGAACAATGAATTATTTTTGTTAAAAAAAAAAGAAGAGAAAACAGTTTCAAATATAGTATCGATTTGAAAGCATTTTAGGGTTCAAGCTCTCGGTGAAGGGGGAAAATCACACCACCATACACAAATGTTTGGCTAGAACCATAAGAATGCATGGATCTGTAAGTAAGTTTGAGTTCATCTAAATCCAAGAAAAATATATGCCCTTTACAAACAGTCCATCCAATAAGGGGAATTGAATGTAACAGATAAATTCGGAGAGAAGTCCTCTGTGTGTGTGTGTGTGTGTTTAATAATGGGAAAGGATATGGTCACCTTTTGGTAGAATATGAAATCTCCTATAAACATGAAACTGATACTTTTTTTCACATGTTGACCACCACCACCCTGTACCTCCCTGCAGACACTTATCAATGCAGAGAGTATATCACCCCCACCATACCTCTCCCCCATCCCCCCACCTCCCTCTTCATGAAGTGCTGCTACATCCACCTAGTACGTTCATTCATTTGTTCAAGCCATCAGCTCCCACTGGAGCCAAGGCCATCAACAACAATCCGCCAGCGCGCCCTGTCCTGGGCTGCCCTTTCCAATTCTCTCCAGGTGTATCCCGCTCTCCTCCTCGCTGCATCCAAGTCTCTCCTCCATGAATTCCTAGGTCTTCCCCTTCTCCTCTGTCCCTGTGGGTTGCAGCGCAGAGCATGTCGCGTAATGTCCGTCGATGGGCTTCCTCAGTGTGAGGCCTATAATCTGCGTAGTGCATTATCCCCATAAACTTTCCCAGTACCATCATTTTCAACACAAACTGGCCATAGGTGTGGCCGTGGAGAGGAATGTTACAGTGACGTCACCATGAGAGCAGGGCATGATGGGCCACAGAATTGGACACTTCTTTGCGGTCAATAGAAATAATGAAGGTGATGCTGTGGAGTTGCCCAGGAGTTGTTGACCACATGATAGGGCTGTAGTCTCTGCTGAAGTGACCACGTGATAGGGCTGCAGTCTCTGCTGAGGTGACCACATGATAGGGCTGCAGTCTCTGCTGAGGTGACCACATGATAGGGCTGCAGTCTCTGCTGGGGTGACCACATGATAGGGCTGTAGTCTCTGCTGAAGTGACCACGTGATAGGGCTGCAGTCTCTGCTGAGGTGACCACGTGATAGGGCTGCAGTCTCTGCTGAGGTGACCACACGATAGGGCTGCAGTCTCTGCTGAGGTGACCACACGATAGGGCTGCGGTCTCTGCTGAGGTGACCACATGATAGGGCTGCAGTCTCTGCTGAGGTGACCACATGATAGGGCTGCAGTCTCTGCTGAGGTGACCACGTGATAGGGCTGCAGTCTCTGCTGAGGTGACCACGTGATAGGGCTGCAGTCTCTGCTGAGTTTCATAATAACCCGGGTCAGTCAGGCCCCACTGCCCTGATACAACCCCTTGCTTAGCTTGGCTATAAACAGTATAAATTGAAGAAAAAAAATTAGGCCATAGAAATACAGGGACCTGCAGTGTTACGCAGAAGAAGTGAGCAACGCTGTTGCGAACACATCTGTCAAGTGAATAAAACCCTGGACTGTGCACATGTCTTCCTGGGACACTTCCTGCTCTGGGAAGCAGCCGGCTGGTGTTGAAAAATTTCACTGATAAATGCCTTTGATGGGATTCAAACCCCGACCTCCAAGGCTACAGACCACCAGCATTTACCACTGCATCACAGCAGCTACGTTTTTTGTTTGTTTGTTTGTTTCATTTATGAAGGTACACTTGTTGTCAAACATATTTGTTTGCTTGCAGATCTATATTCATCCTAACCGAGGGAGTCAGTTAATCATGGAGACGTACGTCATCATGCTGCTGTGTATCCTTTCAGTAAAGGAGTGTTTATTCCCTGGTGAAGTATGGCTGTCGGTTTGACAGCTTGTCACTGGGTCAGTTTTGATGGGTTTTTGACTTTGTCTGTATATATATGGGTGTTGATGGTTTGACCTGAAGAGTGTGCGTGCACTAAAAACATAACTTCATGATGGATAGGTTATCACCTGTATTATGCTTACTGTCACCTTCCGTTTTTCACTCCGTAGCAATCTTTCTGATTTATACCTCTTTCTTGCATGCACACACCCCCACACCCATATCATTTTCTCTCTGTGTGGCGCTCTCTCTCTCTCCTGTGTCTCGGTCTCTCTCTCTCTCTCTCTCTCTCTCTTTTCCTGTCACATGCTTGCACAGGCACACAAACAATACAATACAATACAATATTTATTCCTTCTGCCCCTTTTGGGGTATGGAGGAAGAGTGTGTTTAAAGCAATAACAGGAAAAGGAAAAAATAAATTGCTGGTCAATGCTGACATAGACCAACAATTTACAACACTTCAGATAATCTTATATACTTTGACAATAGAAGCATTTGTTTTCGATCAGTAGAAGACATCATTTGTCAAAAATTCTAGACAGATTTTGGGGAGAGAAATCTTTTTGGCAAATACATGTTGCGCAAAGTAACGTATGATGAACATTCCATGATAAAATGAAATTTCATCACCTATTGCAGACATGTCACATTTATTACATAACCTTTCTTCTTTTGGAATAGGAGATCACATTCACCAGTTGCTACTGACCTTAACTCCCAGCAGATGGTTCAATAGTTGTAGGCTTCATCCTGATGAACGAGATCGAGAGCCTGAAGAAGCGCTGGAGCAAGAGCTGTGAGTTGATTGTTACACAAAGACTCTAAGTGCATTGTTCCCTGAGCCCGGTTTCCCTTTGTCCCGTGGAAAATTGGTCATTTTGTTCAAGATCACCTGAAAAGGAATACCTTAATTAAGTAATAAACAGAAACACATATAGGTTTATTGCAAAGTTCAAATTGTTAGTTTTTGCTGTGTTGTTTTTGCAAAGGGTTCTCCTTTGATAACAAAGGGCCCTTCAATAAGTGATGCAATTCAGAGGAACTGTTGACGTCACAACAATCTTTATTACATCATGTATATAGCAAGGTCGTGAATGATATGACATCAATTAAATTCTGTAGTAAAACTCTTCTTTGGATACAAAACGTCATCTCTCTCTCTCTCTCTCTCTCTCCTCTCTCTCCTCTCTCTCTCCTCTCAGGGCAGACTGAGAGGAGGTCTGATTGGTCACAGGACTTCTAGACTCACAATTTCCCCATCCCTTCCTCTATCCCTGGCTAGACAGACAGAATTTTAAGTCTAAAAGGGCACTACGGGGGAGTCACAATTTCCCCATCCCTTCCTCTATCCCTGGCTAGACAGACAGAATGTTAAGTCTAAAAGGGCACTACGGGGGGAGTCACAATTTCCCCATCCCTTCCTCTATCCCTGGCTAGACAGACAGAATTTTAAGTCTAAAAGGCCCTACGGGGGGAGTCACAATTTCCCCATCCCTTCCTCTATCCCTGGCTAGACAGACAGAATTTTAAGTCTAAAAGGGCACTACGGGGGGAGTCACAATTTCCCCATCCCTTCCTCTATCCCTGGCTAGACAGACAGAATTTTAAGTCTAAAAGGGCACTACAGGGGGAGTCACAATTTCCCCATCCCTTCCTCTATCCCTGGCTAGACAGACAGAATTTTAAGTCTAAAAGGGCACTACGGGGGGGAGTCACAATTTCCCCATCCCTTCCTCTATCCCTGGCTAGACAGACAGAATTTTAAGTCTAAAAGGGCACTACGGGGGGAGTCACAATTTCCCCATCCCTTCCTCTATCCCTGGCTAGACAGACAGAATTTTAAGTCTAAAAGGGCACTACGGGGGGAGTCACAATTTCCCCATCCCTTCCTCTATCCCTGGCTAGACAGACAGAATTTTAAGTCTAAAAGGGCACTACGGGGGGAGTCACAATTTCCCCATCCCTTCCTCTATCCCTGGCTAGACAGACAGAATTTTAAGTCTAAAAGGGCACTACGGGGGGGATCACAATTTCCCCATCCCTTCCTCTATCCCTGGCTAGACAGACAGAATTTTAAGTCTAAAAGGGCACTACGGGGGGAGTCACAATTTCCCCATCCCTTCCTCTATCCCTGGCTAGACAGACAGAATTTTAAGTCTAAAAGGGCACTACGGGGGGAGTCACAATTTCCCCATCCCTTCCTCTATCCCTGGCTAGACAGACAGAATTTTAAGTCTAAAAGGGCACTACGGGGGGGAGTCACAATTTCCCCATCCCTTCCTCTATCCCTGGCTAGACAGACAGAATTTTAAGTCTAAAAGGGCACTACGGGGGGAGTCACAATTTCCGCCCATCCCTTCCTCTATCCCTGGCTAGACAGACAGAATTTTAAGTCTAAAAGGGCACTACGGGGGGAGTCACAATTTCCCCATCCCTTCCTCTATCCCGGCTAGACAGACAGAATTTTAAGTCTAAAAGGGCACTACGGGGGGGGAGTCACAATTTCCCCATCCCTTCCTCTATCCCTGGCTAGACAGACAGAATGTTAAGTCTAAAAGGGCACTACGGGGGGGAGTCACAATTTCCCCATCCCTTCCTCTATCCCTGGCTAGACAGACAGAATGTTAAGTCTAAAAGGGCACTACGGGGGGGAGTCACAATTTCCCCATCCCTTCCTCTATCCCTGGCTAGACAGACAGAATGTTAAGTCTAAAAGGGCACTACGGGGGGAGTCACAATTTCCCCATCCCTTCCTCTATCCCTGGCTAGACAGACAGAATGTTAAGTCTAAAAGGGCACTACGGGGGGAGTCACAATTTCCCCATCCCTTCCTCTATCCCTGGCTAGACAGACAGAATGTAAGTCTAAAAGGGCACTACGGGGGGAGTCACAATTTCCCCATCCCTTCCTCTATCCCTGGCTAGACAGACAGAATGTTAAGTCTAAAAGGGCACTACGGGGGGAGTCACAATTTCCCCATCCCTTCCTCTATCCCTGGCTAGACAGACAGAATGTTAAGTCTAAAAGGGCACTACGGGGGAGTCACAATTTCCCCATCCCTTCCTCTATCCCTGGCTAGACAGACAGAATGTTAAGTCTAAAAGGGCACTACGGGGGGAGTCACAATTTCCCCATCCCTTCCTCTATCCCTGGCTAGACAGACAGAATTTTAAGTCTAAAAGGGCACTACGGGGGGAGTCACAATTTCCCCATCCCTTCCTCTATCCCTGGCTAGACAGACAGAATTTTAAGTCTAAAAGGGCACTACGGGGGGAGTCACAATTTCCCCATCCCTTCCTCTATCCCTGGCTAGACAGACAGAATTTTAAGTCTAAAAGGGCACTACGGGGGGGAGTCACAATTTCCCCATCCCTTCCTCTATCCCTGGCTAGACAGACAGAATTTTAAGTCTAAAAGGGCACTACGGGGGGGGAGTCACAATTTCCCCCATCCCTTCCTCTATCCCTGGCTAGACAGACAGAATTTTAAGTCTAAAAGGGCACTACGGGGGGGAGTCACAATTTCCCCATCCCTTCCTCTATCCCTGGCTAGACAGACAGAATTTTAAGTCTAAAAGGGCACTACGGGGGGATCACAATTTCCCCATCCCTTCCTCTATCCCTGGCTAGACAGACAGAATGTTAAGTCTAAAAGGGCACTACGGGGGGAGTCACAATTTCCCCATCCCTTCCTCTATCCCTGGCTAGACAGACAGAATTTTAAGTCTAAAAGGGCACTACGGGGGGAGTCACAATTTCCCCATCCCTTCCTCTATCCCTGGCTAGACAGACAGAATGTTAAGTCTAAAAGGGCACTACGGGGGGAGTCACAATTTCCCCATCCCTTCCTCTATCCCTGGCTAGACAGACAGAATGTTAAGTCTAAAAGGGCACTACGGGGGGAGTCACAATTTCCCCATCCCTTCCTCTATCCCTGGCTAGACAGACAGAATGTTAAGTCTAAAAGGGCACTACGGGGGGAGTCACAATTTCCCCATCCCTTCCTCTATCCCTGGCTAGACAGACAGAATGTTAAGTCTAAAAGGGCACTACGGGAGGGAGTCACAATTTCCCCATCCCTTCCTCTATCCCTGGCTAGACAGACAGAATGTTAAGTCTAAAAGGGCACTACGGGGGGGAGTCACAATTTCCCCATCCCTTCCTCTATCCCTGGCTAGACAGACAGAATGTTAAGTCTAAAAGGGCACTACGGGGGGGGGGGGGTCACAATTTCCCCATCCCTTCCTCTATCCCTGGCTAGACAGACAGAATGTTAAGTCTAAAAGGGCACTACGGGGGGAGTCACAATTTCCCCATCCCTTCCTCTATCCCTGGCTAGACAGACAGAATGTTAAGTCTAAAAGGGCACTACGGGGGGAGTCACAATTTCCCCATCCCTTCCTCTATCCCTGGCTAGACAGACAGAATGTTAAGTCTAAAAGGGCACTACGGGGGGAGTCACAATTTCCCCATCCCTTCCTCTATCCCTGGCTAGACAGACAGAATGTTAAGTCTAAAAGGGCACTACGGGGGGGAGTCACAATTTCCCCATCCCTTCCTCTATCCCTGGCTAGACAGACAGAATGTTAAGTCTAAAAGGGCACTACGGGGGGGAGTCACAATTTCCCCATCCCTTCCTCTATCCCTGGCTAGACAGACAGAATGTTAAGTCTAAAAGGGCACTACGGGGGAGTCACAATTTCCCCATCCCTTCCTCTATCCCTGGCTAGACAGACAGAATTTTAAGTCTAAAAGGGCACTACGGGGGGGAGTCACAATTTCCCCATCCCTTCCTCTATCCCTGGCTAGACAGACAGAATTTTAAGTCTAAAAGGGCACTACGGGGGGGAGTCACAATTTCCCCATCCTTCCTCTATCCCTGGCTAGACAGACAGAATTTTAAGTCTAAAAGGGCACTACGGGGGGGAGTCACAATTTCCCCATCCCTTCCTCTATCCCTGGCTAGACAGACAGAATTTTAAGTCTAAAAGGGCACTACGGGGGGAGTCACAATTTCCCCATCCCTTCCTCTATCCCTGGCTAGACAGACAGAATTTTAAGTCTAAAAGGGCACTACGGGGGGAGTCACAATTTCCCCATCCCTTCCTCTATCCCTGGCTAGACAGACAGAATTTTAAGTCTAAAAGGGCACTACGGGGGGAGTCACAATTTCCCCATCCCTTCCTCTATCCCTGGCTAGACAGACAGAATTTTAAGTCTAAAAGGGCACTACGGGGGGGAGTCACAATTTCCCCATCCCTTCCTCTATCCCTGGCTAGACAGACAGAATGTTAAGTCTAAAAGGGCACTACGGGGGGAGTCACAATTTCCCCATCCCTTCCTCTATCCCTGGCTAGACAGACAGAATGTTAAGTCTAAAAGGGCACTACGGGGGGGAGAAAAGGGCACTACTACGGGGGGGAGAAAAAAGAAAGTAACGAAAGGTAGAACCTGGAATGTGTCATGTTTTCATCTCTCATACTCATCAGCCATCTGCTCTGTGTCTGTTCATATCATGTGAAGTATCTTACACATGCATGTTACACTGGCAGCATCCCCTGCTCAGTAACCCTTCTGGCCGCAGATTAAGCCCCCCCCCCCCCCCCCCCGGAAAATAACTGAAACCCTGTGCTCCTATCCCTCGGTGAACTAAGCCAACCTCTTTCACTCTCTCTTGTCTCTGTCTGTCTGTCTGTCTTTCTCTCTGACTAGAGGTTGGAGGATAGGGTGATGGAGGGGAGGAGAGGAGGATGGGTAAAAGAGTCCTCAAGAACCACAGCCTTTACCTATTTTCAGACAGCAGATCCAGAAATGCCTTCCGAATGAACATTGATCCCCCTCCCCTGCCCAGTTTGAAAGGTCGTAAAAAGGCCGGAATAGCCTAGTGGTAGAGCACTGGACTCATAATCTTGGTGATCTGGGGGTTGTGGGTTTGAATCTCCGCCGGCCCGTTTCGGTACTGGGGGATTTATCCCACGGAGTTAACATTGATTCTGACTCCATTTCCCATACCGCCCTTCGAATGACGCTATAAACCGAGGTTCCATGTGTGAACACACGCACAACCTCTTGCACACACATACTATCCCATCACCAACTTTCTGAAGAGAAGGCCAGTTTGGCCGTTGGTATGGATGACATGTTACACATAGCATGCGCCTTCCCCGAAGTTGGAGTATGGCTGCCTTAATTGTGTGAGGAAAAAAAAAACAGTCATACACACAAAACTCCACTCCCTTTGTTGGGCAGATGGGATTAATCCTTGCCTGTCTATACAGGGAGTGTCAGCAGGAGTATCAGCCTACGTATGCGGGAAGAAAAAAAAAAAGATCGTAACGTTTTCGGCAGGTTATCCAGTTGCTTTCTTCCTCTTCCCTGTTCATAGGTTCCATTTTTTTAGTTCTTCTTCTTCTTTCTTTGAGTGTCCACCTTCATGGAGTTGAAGATTCTGACACTTTTTGTGTGTGACCATTTTTTATCCTGCCATTAAGGCAGCCATACTCCATCTTCGGGAAGGCGCATGCTATGTGCAACGTGTCATCCATACCAACGGCCAAACTGGCCTTCTCTTCAGAAAGTTGGTGATGGGATTTTACATGTGTGCAAGATGATGTGCGTGCGTTCACACACGGAGCCTCGGTTTATAGTCTCATTCTATGGCTGTATAGGGAATGGAGTCAGAACCAATGTTAACGCCAATGAAAAATCCCCCTGCACCGAAATTCAAACCCGTAACCTCAGGATCACGAGTCCGGCGCTCTATCAACTGAGCTATTCCGGCCCCCAGTTGGCTTCTATCTAAAGAATGAGGTGGCAACATGTGCCCTATCATCAACACTCTGTGGTGGGTTAGGTATGTTTGTAAACAACGACTCCACCCTCCTTCTGAATAATCTGATTGGCCGTGGTTGTCTGTCTTATACAGTGCATGAAGTGTAGTCTTTGGCCATGGTTGTCTGTCTTATACAGTACATGAAGTGGTCTTTGCAGTGAGTGAGGCTGAGTGGCACTGTGCTGTTGTTTCAGTATTGGCACTGGCTGGTCTGGCTTGTCTGGTCGGCTTCTTCTTCACTCTGCTGCAAGTCTTCAAAATTAAGTCTCCATATTATCCTTACGGGTAATGAAAAGAACGTTTTTTTCATTTCGTTGCACAGAGGTATGGTATCAGTGTTTCAAGTAAAATTTGAAAGCATTACATACACAGATGTTCAAGAGGATATTTGTGCTTGAAAAAAAAAATCATGTGCATGTACATATACACCGTCACACTCATACGTGCACGCACACACACGTACATGCACGTGCACGCACACACACACACACACATATGCTCATTTAAAAACAAACATGAATAAGTCTGTATGTATTTATCATGTGAGGACAGTTGTAATTACCGTGTATCAGAAGCTACATAACTCCGCTAAAGCTGCGTGGTTTTGCAACCTATATCTCAGCAGTTCTCACATAAAGTTTAGTTAACAGGTGTGATTTATCAGTGGCTTCTAACAAGTCCAGCTGGTTTAAGAATGAGTCCATAGTGGATGGTAGTTCTGCAGTTCATAGTGTTTTGTCGAAATGTGATATTCAAGTAACATTTCTATCACATGAAGTTATTCCTTCACCTGGAGTGCCTCTTTATTCTGGTCACTATTTACCTGGACAATTTAAAATATGAACCACATCTTTTGGAAGGCAGCCTCTTTGCAGGCTACATTTCACTGATGGACGGCAATCTCATGGGAGGGAGTGGACTGGACTGGAGAAGGCAGAACAAAGAACATATCAACTGGAAATCAGGATACAGTAAACTCCTGCTGTCACATAGAAACAAGCATCAGCTGTCAGCAGCACATTGAATAGGCAGAAACAGGGTCCACTCTTATTGAACAGAGAATGGCATCAAAGGCCAAGGTGAGGCCCAGCCTGTGCATGACATCTTGACAAGACTTCATCATCTGAAAATCTACCTCTGTCAGCTTTCCAGTGAAGTCAGAAGTCTGCACGCTGGGCTCCTAA
The DNA here is from genome assembly GCA_018398815.1 of Conus ventricosus. Lineage (NCBI taxonomy): Eukaryota > Metazoa > Mollusca > Gastropoda > Neogastropoda > Conidae > Conus > Conus ventricosus. Next base: position 5,753,734 of record CM031601.1, read on the forward strand.
GGCCCTTTCAGGTCCTTTAGCCTTCACCATATCTAGTGGGATAGAATTATCCACAGTCATGATTTTTACGTGATCAGCAAGTGGTTTATCTCCACAAATCAGATTACTTTATCAAGGACGCAGGGCCCCACATTTGTACCAAGCTGTTTTTGTCAGTAAAGGAAGGAATGAACAAAAAACAAAACTTGTAGTACAGTGTGAGTCTGAGCAAACCAATGCTTTGAAATAAGATATCTTGAGTGCCGTTGGTCATGGGTCTGGCCATTGATCAACAGTGGCCAGTCAAAAGGAAACGGGTCCTTTTGAGCTGTTGTATCAGGAAATCTAGCCGTGCTTCATAGTAATCAAATTCGTTTCACACAAATCCCGTCAGAGTCAACCGACTTAATTCAGTCCCAGGCACATCAGACAATCTCTGTATAGATCACATAGCAAAATGGTCAGTCTGATGAGCCTTCAGAACTAACTTCATTTTGGCATGTCTTTATTTACATGTGAAAGAGAGTTTTCAGCCGCTTCTGTTGGTTTGTGTGTCTTGTCTCTGAGCAGGATTATGCAAAATCGTCCGAATTTATTTTAATCAAACTTTCGCCAAGAGACCAAATGTGGTCCAGAGACACACTCATTACATTTTGGTGCATATCAGAAACAAATAACAGCTCCAGACATCAGTAAGATGGAGAAAATTATTACACCAAAACTGTGGAACCAGCTAAAACTGAACATGGAAAGATGGAACTAGTGGCGAGGACAGACCTAGTCTATTTTGATGCGAGCCTGAATAATGGCTGGTCCAGAATCTGTTCTTGTTGATAAGATTATTACAAGCTTTCCGCAGAACATGAACAAAGTGAAGTCACTGTTACAAATATCTGTAGTTGTCATGGAGGATTAAAACTTTGTAGTGATATGAACGTTATTTTGCGAAACTTTCGCAAAAGACAAAACACACACACAACTGGGAGTAACTTGTTCAGTCAGTGCCAGAGGATGGGATCCACGACTGATTTGATTTCAGTGGAGGTCTGTGCTCTCCTCGGTCCCTGTCTCAGTTTTCTCTGATTTCCATGAGTTTTCAGTGGTTTGCTTTTTGTTGTCAGAGGTGGGAGGGACATTCTGAATGTTCAGCGGTAAACAGAACTCGAGAATTTTAGGCCATCAGTTCTGATTCTGTATGCCAATTAGTGTGTGTAGTCTGTGAAACTGGTGCCACCACAACTGGAGGGAAAGGGAGTGGGTGGAGGGGGTGGGAGAGGGATGTGGGGTTTTGTTTTAATCTGAGAATTTGTTGAATTTCTAATCTGAAAATTTGTTTTCTTTCTTCCAGTTTCTTTGACCTTGTGAATGACTACATTTGGAAGTTTTGATTCATCGGAAAGGGACGTGGACGCCAGATGGACCATTGACGATGTGAATATGCACAAAGGGTGAAACTGGAAAGGGCACCAAAAAAGTGCTTTCAAACGTTTTCTCATTTGATGATCATTTAAATCTTTTGGCATTCCTTTTGATGTATTATCTGTGTTTTTCATTCAGCCATGCTACAGCAGTCAGCTGGTCTCTAGGCGACATGATTTTATTTGTGTTATTCATTCATGTTAAACGTATGCTATGAATTAGATTGAAACTGAACCACTGAACAGCTGTCCGGTATTCATGGAAAAACAAAATGACATGACTCCCATTGATGTGCACTGTGCACATTTGTTGACCCTTTAAAATTGTAGCAGTGATTTGTCCCTCTTGGCCTCTGTGGTGTGCATAGGCATAGCAGATCAAAGTCTGCTGCACAAGCTCACAAATCATTCACGGGGTGGCATCGGCGGGAACGAAATGGTTGATCGTTTAGCCAAGAACGCCACAAGAGAGAAACTGTCCAACATTTATATCCCCTGCTCAGATGTGAAACCCAAAATTAACGATTATGTGAGAGACCTCTGGCAGGAGGATTGGAACACACAGACGAATAACAAACTCTTTCAGATCCGTCCAATACTTAAGGACTTCCTCCCATCTACGTCGGGAGGTCGTAAAGAGGAAACGGTTCTGTGCCGGCTGCACACCGGCCATTCGTATTTTACCCATTCTTACCTTTTAAAGAGTGAAGAAGCTCCGTGGTGCATTCCATGCCATGCGCCACTCACAATGAAACATGTTCTTTTAGAGTGTTGGGACTTGCACGATGTGAGACACAAACATTTTACAGCGGAGTCCATGAAGATCCTGTTCAGGGATGTCCCGCCTGATGTGATCCTTGAGTTTTTGAGAGAGATTAACATTTTTCATCTGATTTAAGATTTTACGGAAGAAAGATTTTTAACGAAGTTTCTGGTACGTTTCTAGACGATGTCATTTAAAGAGATGTATGAAAGGGTTTGTTTGTTTTTTTTTTAATTTATTTAAATGACTGGTGAGTTGATTTTAACGTGGTGACAGCCCTGATGTGGCCCTTTGCGGTCGGCTGGGCTATAAGCAACATTATCTTATCTTATCTCATTCACGGGTGTTCATGGTGAGTGTGACGCGGAAAGAGACATTGTTTGGTTCTTGACCCAGCCAAACACATAAGCTGTGCACGCAGCTCATCTTGCAATTCAAGACTAACATGTTTAGCGAGATATAGAAGTGTTTTCTCAAATGATTTCTAATGAAATGGCCATCTTCATTTCCATCCTCAAATATTACAAACACTGCGATTATGAAATGCTGAGAATTCTCTCTCTCTCTCTCTTTTCACACTGATTATGAAACGCTTAATTCTCTCCCCACTCCCCCCCCCCCCCCCCCCCCCCCTGCTCTCTCCTCATGTATACATGCGCGCGCGCGCACACACACACACACGCACACTCAAAGATACCAAAGCAACACATTCATTCATAAGGGAAAAGATGTCACTTACCATACCTTATTGCATGAAACAAGACAGTTATTTTTAGCCTAAGGTTTGTTGCAAAAGCAGAAGTGACCTAAGGCAGAGCTGGGGACAGTTATTTTCAGTGTATTGAAAACTCAGTGCAAGTCAAGTAGCAGAGGATCCATAATGCCTATCGGAGGATCAGGAAGCAGATTTTTGTTTGTTTGTTAAAGAATGGGAGTCCCGTTTGCCTCTTCTTCAACAGGAATACACAGGTTTCATTGATGATTTAACTTGGTATCAGCTTTAGGAGACAAAAAGTACTGGCATCGGTGTAGTATCTTTTGAAGTTCTGATATAAGATCCTTTGCGTCTCTTTTTTGTTTGGTTGGCATTTTTTAAAGCAAAATTACAATGCTGTGAATTAATCCTAACTTCTGGGTGGTGGGGCTGTTCAGAATTCATTGTCCTTTGTTCTCAGACCATTTTAATTGGAAACACTAACAAAGGCATACAACTTCCTGTTTGAGTATATATTTACCCAGTACACACACAAAAGGCATACAATTTTTTTTTCTTTGCCTTTGTGAAGGCAGTTCCAACTTGCTCTTGATCTGCCCCATGTACCTGCACGCAAGACTCAAGCCATAAAGCAGGCCGAAGAAAAATAAGAAAATTGTCACTGTAGTTGAGATAAGACATTTAGTACTCACGAAGAGCATGAAAGAAGAGATGGTCTTAGCTTCATGAGTATAACAGTCAAACATGTGACACACATTGAACAGAGGGTGCCACTTCTCAGGCTCGGGCCAGAATTCTAGTATGTTGAAAATCTGAAAGTTGCTTTTTTGGCTTCGAGAATTTTGTTCTGGTCAGTTCAGGCCAGGAAACATTTTCCCTACTTTGATGTGTGTGTGTGTGTTCTTAGAGTGCCACTTTGCTTTCAGCAAGACATTAAAAGGCCCAGTTTTTCTTGGCTTTGCGAGGATTTTTTTTTAGAGTAAACAACTGATTGACTTGCACACAGCAAGCAGTGATTCTCATTTGGATTGGTCAAAACCTGATAGTGGCATCGTCGTGACCATCTTTCCTTTAGCAATTTCTGCTCTGTGCTATGCAGTTTAGTATGTCAGCGGGCAAGGCCTCAACAATGGCACTTCTTCTGCGTATGCAGGCTGAAACTCTTGCGGGCACCCCCTGTGTAGACAGGCAAGGGTTAATCCCTTCTACCCAACAAAGGGAGTGGTGTTTTGTGTGTATGACGGTTTTTTTATCCTGCCATTAAGGCAGCCATACTCCAACTTCGGGGAAATATTGGCACGAAATTAAGTGAATGAGGCAAGATGCTGAAGCACATGAGCAGAGCATGAAAAGAGACAGGAAGGTGATCATGACTTGAAGAAGTGTAATGATCAGGCAATGAACAACAAAACTGGATTAAGAAAATAGAGCATACTGTCGTACACATGCAGGTGCTCACACACACACATACACACACATGCATGCACACACACACACAAGCATGCACCCACACACACATATACACATACTTTTAGAAACATTTGGAAAATCAGAAGCCACCCACCCTGGTCAGGGTTCCACTGACTTTTTAGTTTTTGCGTCAAGAAACGCACGCCTCCACAAAAATTGCGTCAGCGCTGAAAAAAATGCGTAACAGTCTCACTCATGGAAGCTGGCCTTTGTTCTTTTTCCACATCAACGATCTCCTCGAGATTTCTTCCAGATTCAACATCTTCACATCGGCGCTTTTCTCCCCCACCGAAAAATGCAAACATGTTTGATTGTCTCTTTGCCATTTTTGCTAAGTAAGCCCGCGAAAACAAGCCGGGTCAGTCAACCTTGATATTATTCCTACACGCTGTGACCACGGTAAAGTTCCCATCAATGGGCGCACTCTGGCATCCAGAATCACGTGGGATGATCGTGTGTGCGTGGGAAGTCATAACGTATTCCGATTGGAAGATGGCACCATCGCAGACGCGGGAAAGATTCCATTTTATTTCGAGGGAGAAAGGATGAGGCGTTTGGAACATTCTTGATCTAGCAAAAAGTCAGCGAGTGCCACAGAGTAAAATGTGCACGCACTATCACTAATTGGCGGTGTCAAGCAGTCTGCTGTAGGTCTGTGTTTTGCCCCTCTGACATAGGCTTACGGTTGAGAACAGGGTCCTGGGAAAATTGCGTCGCTAAACGCACGGCCGCGAAAAAAATGCGTAGGAAGGCAGAAAAACGCAATAATTACGCAAAATTTTGCAATAAATGGAACCCCTGCTGGTGCTTGTACTCTCTGGCTTGGGAAATTTTGAGGATCATTTTTACAAGCGTGGAAACTCTAGAACTTTTTCTTTCTTTTTGCGTACACTGGCTGATACTCCTGCTGACACTCCCTGTGTAGTCAAGGATTAATCCCATCTAGCCAGGGAGTGGGGTTTTGTGTGTATGGCCATTTTTTATCACCCCATTAAGGCAGACATACTCTTACTTCGAGGAAGGTACATGCTATGTGTAACGTGTCATCCATACCAACGGCTGAACTGGCCTTCTCTTCAGAAAGTTGGTGATGGGATTTTACGTGTGTGCAAGATGTTATGCGTGCGTTCACACACGGAACCTCAGTTTATAGTCTCATTGGAAAGACTGTATGGAAATGGAGTCAGAACCAGTGTGAACTCCGAGGGAAAAACCCCTCTGTACTGAAACGGCAAAGCGAAGATTCGAACCTGCAACCTAAGGATCACCAAGATCACAAGTCTGGCGCTTTACCACTGAGCTGTTCTGGCCCCCATTTTTAGAACCAGTTTTTGTCTTTTTCTGGCACTGTCAGGTCAAGATGTACCCCTGCACTTAACTTACGATTTATGAAAAGGAAACAATCTCAAGTGTGGGGGTGGTGGTGGTGGTGGTGGGGGGGATTCTTCCCCTGTTGTTAATGTTTGTCGGGACAGAGTATACGGGTAAGCTTGAAGTTTTTGTCAGGAATTTTCCTCATTTGTTCTGTTTGCTTTGCCTCTTATCCGCATGTGTATTAGGTGAGTAGCAACCACAAAGTCAATGCCTTTAATTGCATTTAATTAGACCCAAAGCTGCCTCCTGTATCTGTTACCTACTGAAAGTGATTTTCCACATCACTGAACATTTCCTTTCAGTATCTTGTGACCCTGCTTTTTGGGGTGGTGGGGATGCTTTATTGAATTCAGCATCTTTATGGGTTGACTTCTACCATTGCAAGTAGCCCAAACCAGTGAAATCACACAAGTATGGGTATGCCTTGTCAGCGACCTATTGTTGTCAGTATCCCCTGTGCTGAAAGATGCTTGGGCAGAGGTCTTCACTGCCCTTTGTTCATAGTGTTGCCTTTCAGGTCAGAGGTGTTGTACCTAGTCCACTCCTTTACTTAGGGCAGTTTCTTGGGGGTTTTTTCTTCTGTACAACGAACAACAGGCTGACTGTTATAAACAACCAAATGAAATTCACTCACTCACCATCATTCGCACAAAACTCAGCAAGGCTGTACAAAGTCAACTCTTTCATTCCTGCTTTTCTATGAACCATTACTTCGTCTTGTTCCTAGATTCTTATAATACGAGTATTCTCTTCGTTCCTGGATTTAGAGAAAAAAAAGAAGTGTAAATGAGAACTACCACATATGCAGTAGCAAACCGGCCAGAATAGAGCGGCGACCACATTCCCACGCTGTAGGGGCCGTCTGGCATCCATTCTGTTCATAAACGCTTGAGCGACCTGATCATGATGTGTACAGATGACACAACTCACGCGAAGTTCAAAACGCTTACCACGAGAACCGTTTTTCCGGGCTATAGGAAGGAAAGGAAGAATTTTGTGCTGCCCAGTTTTCCGGGCTGCAGGAAGGAAGGGTAGGATTTCTGCAAACCGTAAAACCGGGTTGTAGGGATGAAAGAGTTAAGGCCCAAAGTATCAGCAGTCAGCTGGCTTTCACAAATAATTTCATGGTTGGAAACTAGAGCTGTCTGCTCAAGCTTCAGTGAGGCAAGCTGGCCACAGTAGTTTGTTACCTCTGCTTCAGAAAGCGTTGATCCCTGTCACACAGGCTGCTGGTTGGATGCTCCTTAAATGTTGGCAGCTTTGTATTTTTCTGTTTAAATACATAAGTCATAACATCTTGCCAGAGATTGAAATTTCTTTTGAATTTCATGATGGTGACAAACACATGCAACACTGATAGTCAGGGCAGCAAAGGTAGGAGCAGTCTGTTGACATGAAACTCGGAAAACATGTGGTGTAAAGAGCAGACCAGGTTGGGGATTCTGTTTCAAACTGCCATAATTCTGCTGTGTAAAACATGTGGTGTAAAGAGCAGACCAGGTTTGGGATTCTGTTTCAAACTGCCATAATTCTGCTGTGTAAAACATGTGGTGTAAAGAGCAGACCAGGTTGGGGATTCTGTTTCAAACTGCCATAATTCTGCTGTGTAAAACATGTGGTGTAAAGAGCAGACCAGGTTGGGGATTCTGTTTCAAACTGCTATAATTCTGCTGTGTTTGTTGTTATCGTTGTGTTCGTTGTTTTTGTTACATTGTTGAACTTTTGTTGTGAATTTCATTCACAGTTGGGTGCTTCGTATGACAGAAGGCATCAAGGGTCAAATTTGAAAGCACCAGGGTGACGATGAGTCTGGAAAGTATGGTGCTATGACAGTTCTTGATTAACTGCTGTGGGGTTTTGTTTTTCAGTTTACATGCTTTTCCTATTTATTGTGTTCTATACAGAACACTGAGATTGCATTTAATTATTTTACCTAAGTGGAATAAACTATATGGTTGGAAGTTAAATCGTTTGTTTACATTCTGTAAGAATATTGTGAGGCATGAATGTGAACTCCGGACTAGAAGGTTGTCTTCTTTAAAAGCCATTCAATTATGTGCAAATCCTGGGTGTTCAAGGAAAACCTGGCCTCTCTTACTGATTCTCTTGAATTGACATTAACATTTACTTGCCAATCCAAATATATCACAGCTCAAGGCAGTTATGTCACGACATGTTGTAGCCCATTCGAACATGGAGGCCACATCAGGATCACAAGCAAGTTAAAAGCACAGCTATACATAAAGAAAAAAGCCAAGTCAAAATTCAAAGGCATGTTAAGTCTATACGAATCACCATACCAGTCAGATCCCCGTCAGTACCTCGTACACAGCCCCCCCCCCCCCCCCAATCCCTATTGCTTCAGACACTGGTCAGCTGTTCTTAGTTGTATTTCAAGAACTGCAACCAAGCCCCCTTACAGGAACTTCAAGAGAATTTTTTTTAATGTATTTTGACTGCATTGAAATAATTTTCAGCAACTGTGAAGTGAATAGAATGAATGTAGTGCACTCAGCACTGCCTAGTGTTATAGGCTTTAAGGACAGCAACATTCAAATTAGATGATGTGTATACTGTACATTTTTTTTTTTCATGTGATGAAAGAGACTTGTCTTTTCTCTTGCATGGTGACAGCATTGACAGAACCCTGTGTGGCTGGCTGATGTGTAAACTTACTACCCGTATTTGGACGGAATGCACTGCGCACATGCTGAGAGTCGTAATTCTAACACTGGTCCGTTTCATTGCCAGCCGTGACTTCAAGCACCCTCAACTTCTGAAATCATCCAAACTGTACACCTCTCCCTTCAACACCCTGGCCCAGATCTGGAGATCAACAGCCCTCTCACTCTGCAACAAGATCCGGATTTTTAACACAAACATGAAGTCTGTTCTTCTATATGGTTCAGAAACATGGCGGGTAACCAAGACCCAACACCGACAAGCTACAGACATTCATCAATAGATGTCTCGGAAACATCCTCAACATCAGGTGGCCGGCAGTCATCTCCAACGAACATCTGTGGGATAGGACGAGACAAGTCCCAATATCATCTCCAACGAACATCTGTGGGATAGGACGAGACAAGTCCCAATAGAAACTGAGATATGGAAATGGGGATGGAGGGGCCACACGCTACGGAAGCCTGTATCCAATGTAACCAGGCAGGTCTGGATTGGAATCCACAAGGAAAGTGGAAAGTGGGTCGACCAAAACAGACTTGGCGCAGGAGTGTCGACGCCGAGGTGAAGGCCGCCGGAATGACGTGGGGCGATCTAAGGAGGACCTGCCAAAATTGAATGCGTTGGAGGAGTGTCGTCGCGGCCCTGTTCCTCAAGGAATCAAGAGGCATAAGTAAGTAAGTACACCTCTGAAATCAGATGGATACAACAAAGTTTTTGCTTGGGTTTCTAGACACATAGGCATTCAAGGCAATGAGGTGGTTGAACAACTTGCCAAGAGTTCTACAAAGAAAGAGTTGAGCAGGTTGTCTATCCCTCACACAGATCTGAAACCCAAAGCTCAGGCTAACATCAAAGGCCTCTGGCAAGAGGAATGGAACTTGCAGATGGGTAACAAACTTTCCAAACCTGAGGTTTTACTATGTCCCAGGGCGGCCTTAAAGAAGAAAATCTTGTGCCACTTGCACACAGGCCACTCCTTTTACACCCATTCTTATCTTTTAAAAGGTGAAGAGGCTCTGTGGTGCATTCCATGTCAGGTACCACTCACAGTGAAACATGTTCTTTTTCAAGTGTCGGGACTTGCATGATGCGAGACATAAACACTTTACAGCATTCTTTTTAGATTGTCGGGACTTGCATGATGCGAGACATAAACACTTTACAGCAGACTCCATGAAAACCTTGTTCAGAGATGTGTCCCACCTGATGTGATCTTTGAATTTCTGAAGGAGATCAACATTTTCATCTGATCTAAGATTTCAGGGAAGAAAATGCTTTTAACAAAATTTCCGGTATGTTTTTAGAAGGTGTATTACAAAGGGTTGTATGAATGAGATTTTGTTTTGTTTTTAAAAAGACTTGAGTTGACTTCGATAAGGTGACATGGCCTGATATGGCCCTTAGCTGTCGGCTGGGCTTATAAGCAAGATTATCTCTCTCCCTTACGATGACAAATGAGGATAGACGCTACAGAAGTAAAGACACCTTTTCTTGATTTGACTTCATGATGATAAATGAGGATAGAGGCTTCTGAAGACATTTTTTTTTTTTATGTAAGATGACAAATGAGGATAAAGGCTACAGAAGTAAAAACACTTTTTCTTGACTTTATGATGATATATGGGGATAGAGGCTACAGAAGTAAAAACACTTTTTCTTGACTTAATGATGATAAATGGGGATAGAGGCTACAAAAATAAAGACATTTTTTCTTTATGGTGACAAATGAGGATAGAGCCCACTGAAGTAAAGACATTTTATCTTAACTTTATGATAACATTAGAGGTTACTTAAGTAATGACTTTTTTTTTTACTTCATAATGACAAAATTAGGAATAGAGTTTGTTTAGAACTTACCGCCAATGACATTGACAAACAAAGCACATGACAAGACACGATGCATTTCAACCACTTGGGTCTTCTTCAGGCGAAAAAATAAATCACATTTAACATGTGGGACAGTACGAACAAAGAACGAAAAAAGAAGAAAGAAAAATGACTTATCCGTTTTCTTCCATGTGGTCGGTGGGTGGAAATGACATGGGGCCAGGGGATTATGGGAGAGGAAACGGAGGGGGTGGGGGGGGTTGCGTCGGGGGAGGGTGTGTGTGTGATATGATAGGGTTGTGTGTCTAGTTTATTGGGATGGTGTGGTATCTTTGTGATGGTAGTGGTAGTGGTGGATTGATAGTAATGGTAAGGGAAAGAAGGGGGGGGGGGGGAGAGAAACTGAGGGGGAGGAAAAAAAAAAAAAAAAAAAAAAAAAAAAAAGGAATTTAAGGGAAGGATAAAACAAAATTAAGATTAAATAGATGGAGGGTTGCTGTAACTACTGTATGAAGTGAGTGAAGGGGATGTGGTGGTGGTGTATGTATGTGTATGTGTGTGTGTTGGTAGGGGATATTGCCAACTGATGTGGAAGTGGTGGGTATGTGTGTTTGGTTATTGTTGGATGTTGATGCCTTGGGGGTGTAGTGTGCCCAGTTTGGCAATGAGATGGGATTCTTGAGTTGTGCGTTCAAAGCTGTCACTCTGTGACTGCCAGAGTGCCATGACTTTGACATGGTCGATGTTGTGTTGGGTGTGGTTGAAGTGTAGGGCGACGGGTTTGGGTCGGTGGTGGCGGATATCAGCCAGGTGTTCAGAGATGCGCGTTTCAAGTGTGCGTGACGTTTCCCCTATGTAGATTTTGCCACACAGCTGGCAGTGGATGGCATATATAATGTTGCGGCTCTGACATGAGAATGTGCGTTTGACTGTGAAGGAGTCTTTGGGGCCCTGTAAGATGGTGTCTGGTTTGGTGAGGGGGCAGATTTTGCAGTTGGGTTTAGAGCAGGGGTGAGTACCTGGTGGTGTAGCTGTAGTTCTGTTCAAACTGGACCGCACGAGGAGGTCTTTGAGGTTTTTGTCACGTTTGAATGTGATCATGGCTTTGGTATGGAAGGCGGGTTTGTGGTTATGTACAATGTGCCAATTGGATTTGAGGATCCTACAGATGGGGAGGGTGTGCGGGTGGTAGAGGAGGTAGGCTGTGGGTCTGTCTGTCTTGGTTGGATGCTGGGTTTCCAGAGCAGATGTTCTGGATACAGCTATGGTGCGGCGGAGTGCTGCATTGATGATGGAAGTTGGGTATCCGCGGTTGGTGAAAAATTGTGACATTTTGGCTGCTTGTATTGTGAAGTCTTCCTCGCTGGAGCAGAGTCTGCGAAGACGGAGAAATTGTGAGTATGGGATGCTGTCTTTAGTGTGTGGGTTGTGGGAGGATGAGTAGTCTAGGTATGCATGTGCGTCGGTGGGTTTGTAGAAAAATGGAGGTTTTGAGTAGGCCTTCTTCAAGGGAGATGGTGATGTCTAGGAAGTTGACTGACTGCGAAATGGTGTAGGTGAGTCGGATAGATGGATGGAAGGTCTGGGCAAAGTTGAGGAAGTTGAGGAGGTCTTGTTTTGGCATAGATGTGGCTCCAGTCCATCATCGATATACCTTTTGTACAGTTCAGGTGTGGGGCCTGTGTATGTGTTGAGTAGGCGGTGTTCCAAGTGTCCCATGAAGAGGCAGGCATAGGCTGGTCCCATTTTGGTACCCACTCCATGATCACATTCAAACATGACAAAAACCTCAAAGACCTCCTCGTGCGGTCCAGTTTGAACAGAACTACAGCTACACCACCAGGTACTCACCCCTGCTCTAAACCCAACTGCAAAATCTGCCCCCTCACCAAACCAGACACCATCTTACAGGGCCCCAAAGACTCCTTCACAGTCAAACGCACATTCTCATGTCAGAGCCGCAACATTATATATGCCATCCACTGCCAGCTGTGTGGCAAAATCTACATAGGGGAAACATCACGCACACTTGAAACACGCATCTCTGAACACCTGGCTGATATCCGCCACCACCGACCCAAACCCGTCGCCCTACACTTCAACCACACCCAACACAACATCGACCATGTCAAAGTCATGGCACTCTGGCAGTCACAGAGTGACAGCTTTGAACGCACAACTCAAGAATCCCATCTCATTGCCAAACTGGGCACACTACACCCCAAGGCATCAACATCCAACAATAACCAAACACACATACCACCACTTCCACATCAGTTGGCAATATCCCCTACCAACACACACACACACACATACATACACCACCACCACATCCCCTTCACTCACTTCATACAGTAGTTACAGCAACCCTCCATCTATTTAATCTTAATTTTGTTTTATCCTTCCCTTAAATTCCTTTTTTTTTTTTTTTTTTTTTTCCTCCCCTCAGTTTCTCTTCCCCCCCCCCCCCCCCCCCCCTTCTTTCCCCTTACCATTACTATCAATCCACCACTACCACTACCATCACAAAGATACCACACCATCCCAATAAACTAGACACACAACCCTATCATATCACACACACACACCTCCCCCGACGCAACCCCCCCCTCCGTTTCCTCTCCCATAATCCCCCTGGCCCCATGTCATTTCCGCCCACCGACCACATGGAAGAAAACGGATAAGTCATTTTTCTTTCTTCTTTTTTCGTTCTTTGTTCGTACTGTCCCACATGTTAAATGTGATTTATTTTTTCGCCTGAAGAAGACCCAAGTGGTTGAAATGCATCGTGTCTTGTCATGTGCTTTGTTTGTCAATGTCATTGGCGGTAAGTTCTAAACAAACTCTATTCCTAATTTTGCTTCGTTCGCCGCCACCAGTCACTCCATTTTGAAATTTACTGAGCTTCATAATGACTGATACCCTTTGTCGTGTTGTACTCCACGTCTCGTCTTCCACACTCTATTTTACGTCACGTCCCCTGTTCTAGATATCTTTGTGCACGCTGACACCCTTTGTTGTGTTGCATTTCACGTCCTGTTTTCAACCTTTTTGTGTGTGTGTGTACCTGTCAACCCTGATACCCTTTGTTGGGTTGTATTTCACGTCACGTCTTCGACTCCCTACCATGTACTTGTGAACGCTGACTACCACTTCTCACTCCCACTGCCCCCCATTTGATTCTATTTTGTTCTGTTTTGATTTTGACTGTCCCACCTTCCATTCTCCGTCACCTCCACTTCCAACTACACACTTTCAATCGTCATTCTGCATTCTTGCTTCCCCACTCGTCTCTGTTCCACTACCTGCCCAACAACAACTAACACCACAACACAATGCCAACTGCCCAAATTTTCTCCCGTACCCATGAGAGAACAGAGAAATGTCTGTTCTACCTCACTTGCTCCTCCACCAAGTTTTTGGGCGAAAGTGGCCTAAAAGCCGCCTTTTCCTGTTCTCTGACAAGTAAAAAATAACGATTATCTACAAACAAACATACTGTGTAGGGTTATCCGTTTTCAATACTAATTTACTAAACTTTTCAGATTTTGAACAAGTAAAACTTTAATAACCAAAAAAATAACGATTATCTACAAACAAACATACTGAACAAACATAAAGTAAAAAATCCTGCTTAAATCTAGAAATTATGTATGGCTTGACCGAGACACTGTGCACGCAGGCCTAATTACAGTGGTCCGTGCGGCTCCTGTGGTGCTTGTAATTAGCCACGGGCGGCTTGCCAGTTCTAGTCATGTTTACTGCGCATAAGCCTCTTATCAAATCAAGTGCCGAGCTTAAATCACGTGACATTTTGTGTTGTGGCTACCATACACAGCCGCCGCCATTTTACATTGGACAGGCGGGCTGTGTGGTCGTATGCTGTGTGGCTAGCATTAGAACTTGTGGGTGTTAAAAACATGGCGAGTCAGGGAAGTGATGTTTCAATGCCTTCTGCCAGTGCTGGAAGTGACGCTAATATTACTCAAGAAACGGCTGAAATGTTGTTATCTTTGCAAGGAAAACTTTCTGATCAACAGACCGATCTTGTGGAAAAATACATTGTTTATCATGAGGCCATGGCAAATTTTTTGTCAAAGAAATTGAGTGGCGAGCCTTGTTCTCCTCCCTCAAAGCCAAAAGGAAGCATTTCGTTTTTGTTTCCGCAACAAAAAACGGAACTATCAGTTGAAGATCTTGACAAATATTTGAAAACACAGCTTTGTGAGCTACCTCCGAACCATTTGATGAAACCAAAACCTTTGAAACTGTTCAAGAAATGACTCCCATCTTACAGAGTGCTTGTTACTCTGTGAAAGATGACGAAAGGAAATCTCTTTCTCAGGCTCTTTTTTAGGGCATTGGCTTCAGAAAGCAAAGACAATTTTGAAACAGTCAAAAACAAAAAACTGGGAGTCTTATCTGAAAGAAGTTTTGCTGGTTGATCTAACTCGTGCAAGAAGACTAATTGAAGTGTCATTTTGTTTCTATTCTTATCCAAAATTTCACAAACTCGCGATTTCTTTCAATGAGTTATACAACAAACGAAAACTCATTCTGAAATACATACAATCCAACCCCAACTTTAAAGCATTCTGGCATGATACACATGACGTGTTAGAACCTGCATGGCAGGAGTAATTTAGTCACTTCCATACTCTCCAGCTAGAAAGCACCCAACAAAACTGGGTCAATCAGGCAGCTTCGCCTGATTGACCTACAAAGCCCACCTCTACCCCACCTATCCCGCTGAACCTCAACTGTCACAGCCCTAGTCATACAATGTTTGTTTGTGTGGCGTTTTAGCAACAGTGCGCGCGACTGTAAGACCGCTGCAGGCCTACCACTGTCGGGCTCTAAATATAGTAACGCTCATGCATGAACGGTCGGTTTTGTTTAGAGTTGACTGCCTTGAATTTCACCAAGCACTTCATGACTTTGTATATATTGCTGTGATTACTGGCTTCACTGCTTCGCTTCAACGTCCTGCTTCAACTTCTTCACCTGCTCCAGGCTGCCTTTTTAGGCGGCCACAGAGTGCACTTTATTCAACTGTCTTGTTTATTAAATCAAGCTTTTGATAAATGCACTTGGTGGCTGCTTTGAATCATCTTCAGTTGACAGAGAGACTGACAGCCGCAAACCAGAAAATCCTTTCACATTTCCCTATGCAAGCACTTCCCTATTTTTTAAATGTTTGTGCGTGTGTGCTGTTATTGTTGTTGTTTTGTTGTTTTACTGATAATAACTATATTATATTCTGAACATTCGTTTCTTATAAATAATCAAAGGTGCGCTCCACCTAATTGTACACTTTCTATAACAATTTGTAGACACAAAAACTTAACCACCTTCTCCCACTCGATCAGAGAACGCACTGTGAGCGCCACTCTCATGGTCCTGAACAGAGTCGTTTGTTGGTTGCGCTCCAAAATGGGGCTTGAAGGGCCCACTTGGGCATTGAGCCAAGCGCCCCAGGCAGAGGTGGGATAAACAGTTGGACAACGTCACTCCCACCCACCCCACGCATGCACACACTCAAGTCACTTTTAAGTTCTTAACTTAATCACTTCAAGTCACCCTAAGTTCTTAATTAAGTTCTTAATTAAGTTCTTAATTAAGTTACTTCAAGTTCTTAATAAGTTCTTGATTAAGTCATCTTCAAGTTACTCAAATTACCTCAAGATCATAACTAAGTCATCCTTTAAGTACAACCAAGTTCTTATTTAAGTTATCTTATAATTATCAAAAAAATCTATGTTTTTATCTTAAACAGCAGATGTCTAATATAGTACACACACGCCTCAAAAAACGCGTCATCGTCGAGGATGTCTTGCTTAACGCCCTTAGCGTGAGATCGGTCGGCATAGATCTTAATGAAGTTCTTACACCCTAAGCAACCGCATTGATTACAATTCTGGTCTATGGAAATGTCTTTTATAGACTCCATGTCTTTATTTATTGACTTCATCATTTTATAATACGCCATGATCTATTTTTATTAAAAAAATTTAAAATTAAGTTCTTAAAATATTATTCCATCTGAAATGGATCAAAATGATCTTTTGTTATTGGCGGTGCTGGCGTGCTGTTGTTTTTTGTATTTAGCGTTCAGATTTTTTTGATTGCTTTTGTTTTGGCTGCCATTGTTTATATATTTTATAACAGTAATAACCGCCCCCAGCAGCAGCAAGGGCGCCAAAAATGGCAACAGTTTTAAGTTCAGTATACCATGAAGACTTTGGTGCTGTAGGTCTTGAATCACATGGAGTTTTTATAGCTGGCATTGAATCAACTTGTTCTGGCGTTGGCGGTGTTATGTTTTCATGATGAGTTATATTCTGTAACATTAATTTTTTTTGTCTGTTCCACTCTGCTAATTTTTTTCCTGCTTCAACGCGTCCAGGATTTTTACTGGTCTCCACCAGATTCAGTGTTTTCTGCTGGTTTTCTGGCTTGGTTACTTTCTCCACCTGATTCAGTGTTTTCTGATTCTGCTGATTTTCTGGCTCGGTCATTTTGAAGGGAAATAAAATCTATATGATTAAAAGTTATTAATCCCATGATTAATGGCGATAACAATGTTCCAAATCTGTAATACAGATCACACCCTAGAGACTCTAATGACTTTGTTAAAACTGGATCTTGCGTTAAATCATACGTAAGATCTTGTTCAGAATCAATGGGAGCAAATCTACTGACTAGTTTAGTGTACAAACTAAGAACCGTTTGCCCAACGCTTTTTTACCATTCTCGACCCCAACTGCGCCTCATACCTGTTATGATACTTTATAATGTCTTGTGGCGACATCTGTTGAATCTGTTCAATGCTGAATTCAGTTCCGAGGAACTGTTTTGTTTTTCCACATGCTGCCAAAGAATACAGCCTCTCCTTTTTGGGCATAATAGCTTGGTCATCAGCTTGGTCATTCATAAGTTCAGGAAGGTTTAGGCTGCCTTGTAGCTGTAGTAGATCATCACTGTTCATGTTTTTTATTAATTATAATTATTTTATTTTCTAAAAATGAGCACCGAAAAAACTGTCGCTAACCTTGTATACCATTCTGCTGTTATTGGGGGTCTAAGTGTAGGATACTCAATGCTTGGTAAAAGCTTGTTAAGAATTAAACCAGCAGATCTTGGCAAACTAGACTTTGAGGATTCAGCAAAGCTGATTGCTATTATTGCAGCTTCGTTTGCCACGAAAGATTTTCTAGTCAAGCAAGGAATAATTCCGACAATATAAATATGTAAGAAAAAAATACATTTATAAAAAATGGCTTCACTCGTAATGATGATAGGCGGCGCTGTGGTTAATGCGCTCGCTTTTAGTGGAAGTAATTACGCATTTAGTAAACTGCGAGATGAAGGCGAGAGAAAAAGACATAACAAAGCTATGGAGCAACTAGCCGCAGCACAAGATCGCTATGAAAAGCAGAGAATTGAGCAGTTAGATTTTATTAATAACACACTGAAAAACAGGGCATGCAGCTTACACATTTAAAGATGTTGATCAAGCAATAAAACAATATTATCTAGTAACAGGCAAACCAATCGAGACATTGCCCCCACCAAAATTTAGCGACTTTTATCATCCATCAGAAAAACAAAAGATGCAAGAAATCGGGTTTATTGTCTTTGGTATGACCGTCGTGTATTTTGTTGCGCATAATATTGGCTGAATAAAAAATGAACAAAATCTATTATTCGCCCAAAGGATATTGGAAGGGTATCACAGCAATACAAAAGCTAAGCCAAGCGGCAGAGTCAGTGAACAAACAGCAAAGGAATGGTTATCTAAACAAGCGATTTGGCAAATTTATTTACCTGCACCTAGACGAATACAGAGACCACACTTTGTCAATACAACTCCAAACGACACCCATCAAATGGACCTTCTATATTTACCCTCTGATACGATTAGACGAAAAAGATTTAAGTACGCACTCACAGTCATTGACGTAGCTTCAAGATACAAAGACGCGGAACCATTAACACAAAAGAGTGCTTCTGCTGTTGCTGTTGCCATACAACTGATATACCAACGAGGCCCCCTAACTTATCCTCGCATGATTCAAGTCGATGATGGAAAAGAATTTAAAGGCCAAGTGAATAAATTATTGTTGAAACATAGAGTTACCATCAAAAGAGGCATTCCAGGAGTTCACAGATCACAGGCTTTAGTTGAAAACTTTAACAAACAGTTAGCCGAAAGACTTTTCTCCTACCAGTATCACAGAGAGCTGATTGGCAATTCTCGCAACACAGAATGGGTTAGAAGACTGCCCTCAGTTTTTGCGCGCAATGAATAATGAAGAATTTAAAGGGCTAAAACCAGTACAAGCAATCAAAAGAAAAACAATAAATGTTGCTGAAGACTCCAGTACACCCAGCAAACTATTACCGTTTGGTTTAAAAGTAAGGTACCTTTATTTACCGGGAGAAGCAGAAGGGGACACTCGCATCAGGGCAACCGATCCAGTTTGGAGTGTTGACCCGTATGAAATAAAAAGAATTGTAAAGATGAATCCGCCCGTGTATTATTTACGAGAAACTGGCACAACAAAACAACCAGCTCCTCAAAGATCTTTTGCGAAAGAAGAACTGCAGATAATCCCACCAGACACAGTTCCAGTTGCTTAGTTAATTTACGTAAATATATTTGAGTTTAAAATGGAAGCTCAGAAGGAAGCGCAGAATGAAACAAGAATGACAAAGGAAGAGACCTTGAAAATGATACGGGAATCATTTCATGCGTGTAATGCTATTAAGGAAACATTTTCGAGGATTAATCAATGCATGCTAAATCATCCAGATTGCCTACAACTCAAACCCCCAAATTGGGAAAAAGAATATCTTGAAATAATAAAAAAAATTCGAACGCGTCAAGCAAACATGAGAAAAGATTTAAATGAATTGGATGAAGCTATGATCGATCTTATAATAAAAGTTGATGAAAAATATAAACCCCCCTGTTTATGCGGTCCTCCAGTGCCCGATTGCATATGAAAACTCTGGATTAACAAACACACGTTTTGTGTTTGTTCTATCTAACGACTTCTTTGTTACAACCGTTGTGTTGATCTCATGTAGATTAGATCGCAGTTTTACGTTGTCATGATGAAAAGTCTTATTGCCAAACAATGCTTCTTTGTAGTTGTCATGTGATATGTTTGACTGCACAACGCTGCGTGATATTCCCTTTGCTTTCTTAATGATTTTCTCCTGGCTCGAAATACTGTACATTTTTGACCTTAAACCAACAAACTCCTTGATCACCTTTCCAGATAATTCATCCTTCTCTTTCCTAAAACCTTCTTATTAGTAATTGAATGCAAAGGCGAATCTTAGGATAATCGGACGTGTCATACCACCCGCATGCCCTTTGGGCACTTGGGTTTCCATGTCTTTAATGATGCCCTTCAGAAAGGGATATCTATAACAAAACTACGTACTGTGTAAAGTACTCTGGACCGGGATCGAGGGTTTAAAGTAGCATATAAGAAACTCAACACAAAAGCTTTGATAATTCCTAAAACAGTAAACCTGATAAAAACAGTTTTGTCCAATTGACTTTCTTTTTTTTTCATCATTAATGCCAAAAAGGTGATCATGAAATTTTCTAAAGTCCCTGATAATTAGGTTTTGAAGTCAGCTTAATTGCTTCGTTCTCTTTGGTAACTAATCTGACATCTTTGCGCTTGTGGGGATTCTCCATAGTCTTTCCGAAACAGCTGTTGTTCATCAACTTGAAAAAGTCTTTTCTGAAGCATCTGTGGATTTGGTTCTGAGATCAGTGTTCTTCATGATGAAAGGGGTTTCATGAACTGTTCTTGATCAAAAGCAATTATGCGATGAACTGCTGTCAACTTCAACCATGTCTTAAATAAAATTGTAGAAGTCTGTAATGACAGACATATTTTTTTTTTGCCGCGAAGATTAGGCACAAGTTTAGGTGGTTCTCTTGGACCCAAACTTTAGACTTTCTGCTGCTAATGGATAGTCATTATGAAAGGTCATGGATTTTCCGAGGATATTCTAAGTCAACTTCTAGAATGAAACCACGCTGTTGATCAGGCCTTAAACTGCCCAACCACTTTAATGCCTTTTGAATATTATTCGAATCGCCGCCTGTGTACATTTTAAAGTTCCGTAATGGAAGCGATTGCGCCATGCCCAACCAAAACAGATTGTTTGCATCTAAATACATAAGATAGTAGACTTTTTACTCGATCATAGTTGTCCAAGTATTTGTTGGTTTGCTTTACAGTAATGATGCGACGCCAAAACTAATTCCTCCACGCAATCCTTTTCAATCATCTGAATCATTGGTAAATCTGACAATAAATCAATCTGTACTCCAGTAAAACTTAAGAAAGCATCCCAACTCATCCCAGGCGCAGAAATGTAATGCGCGGGATCCAGGCTATAATGTTTCATGCAGGTCTTTCTATAATTTTCAAAGACGTCCGCCAACAAACAGACATCACCCTCAAGTAGGAGTCATGATAGTCTCCCTTTGTTTTACAATCTAACTTCTGCCACGCATCTTGAGCATGCTGGTAATCAGAATCACTGATGTCCTTTCCTCTGAGACTAGAAAAGAACGCCCCTTTTAGGAGGAAGTGTATCTTCGTCAAACCTTCCCAACTGTTCATGTACCATAAGGGTAAACCCCTTTCTAACAAGAGTTGGGGTCAAAATATCTTCCGTTATTGGGGCAGGACTTTAAGGACATAGCTAGTGACTCTAATGAACCCATCAGTGTTGAAATAGAGTCATAAAAAACATGTTATTTAGATTAAAGCACATGTAACTTTTCTGATGACTGTGCAATGCAAACACCCTGAAAGCATCGTCCACTGCTTTCATTATAAGATGAAGTCGTAACCTCGCAAGTTGTGAAAGAATACAGGCAGCTTCCATGTCTTAGGATCAAACTTTAGTTGAAGATTGCTTTTACTGTGCGCGCTCCTCTGAAACTTTCCGCTAATGTGATCATGGTCTCTTACGTTGGATTCTCTGCGTCTGATAAGACCTAACCACAAATCCAGCATGAGGGGCTGCGTCATAACTGTTTCTTGGTCTTCAGGCGTCATCTTGATTTCAGATAAGTTTAGATTATTAGAACAGCATACCACTTGCTGCTGCGTTCTAAGAATATTCTGCGCATTTGGCCCTCTATAAAATTCTGGTGCTGAATGAGCGCCAAACCGACCTGACAATAATGAAGCAAATGAACAAATCTGGTGATTACTCACTAGGCTTTTTTAGGAAGTCTCTGTGGGTTTTGGGTCCTTCATAAGGAACAATGAGTGATTCGAAGTCTGCGAAACACGTATGGAGAATTTTGCAGTCGTTTCCATTTTCTTAAAACTAACTTAGATCCGGGTGGGGCGTAATTAGTTCTGTATTACAGTCAACTGGGTTAATACAATGTTTTATATGTTCACTCGCGGCTTGAAACAGATGGAATTCTTGTTAAACATTTTCTGCAGAATTCTTGTTTGTTATGTTTTTTGAAGAAATGCGCCAATAATCTGCTCATTGTTCGTACAATGTGTAATGCGGTGCCCCGCTGTTGAAAGCATCAGTAGTAGTCAACATGATTTTTGCCTGGATCACCTATTGTTGGGCTGTTCTTGGACATTTTAAATTTGGGCAACCAATTTGTTTCCTCATCCCATGTGTATACATTAACAGTTTTTTGGGTTTGTTTGTTCTTCAAACTGATCAATTTGGTCTACTCTAACAGGAAAGGACACCCCACTAAAAGTTGAGATCATTGCTGTAAGGTTCATAGTTAGACACTCCTCTGCGTTTTTTGCGATAAAAATGCAGTCTTGCGAAACACACCCCCATAAAACATTTGTCGTCTGAATTCCTTATTTTTAGAACTGCTCTTTTTGCGACTAATGCTGGAGGTAGTGGAATGTAAGCCTTGCCTACAATCGGTGCATACTTAGCCTGTTTTAATCTGATCTCTAAGACTTCGCCCTCTGACCAACCAAAGCCTCTCATTTTGGCTTCTTCAGGGGCAGCGCAAACGTGCAAGCAGTTCTCTGCCCAACCGGGGTTAAGTCATTACGAGAAAGAATAGTCTGTTGTTTAGTCGAGACCCAGACTTCTAGATTTTCTTCATTTATTGTTACATAGTCGATTAAAACAGCTAACATTACTTTAACTGGGGGGTCTATTGTTAGTTTACTTGGAACTTGAAAAATAGCATGAACAACGCTTGCCTGTACGTTTGTTGGATCAATGACTTCTAGATCAATATCATTCAGTGCTCTTGATAAACGCTCCCCCTCTCAAGCATTCCTTCAAACAATTCGTCCGGTCCTTCATATATCTTATCCATGCTGAGTTTTCTTTTCTAACTCAAAATATTTATTTAAATTAAAAAAAAATAATTAATCCGAATCAATATCAAGGGTCTTTTTGTGCTTGGACTCATAAACTAAAGTATAAACACCTTTTGGTGTTTTTAATGTGAGCTGTTTAGAACAGAGTTTAATGTTTCGTTTACTTTTTTAAGCATTCCTTTTTTATTCTGCTCTGGCGTCTGGCTGTTGAGAAAAAGTTGCCCTCGCCTTTCTTTGAAAATCAAACTTTTGTCTTTTTAGTCATCAAAATCGGCCTGTAAACGATTAAATTCTTCATCCGTGATGTTTGAGTCAGCTAGTGCTTTTTTTATTGTCAGTTTAAACGAGCTAAGTTTAGCCGTTATTAGTTGAACCATAGCTGGTGCTTTGGAGTTTAGTTTTTAATTTTTTTTTTTGGCCAGCCGCACTTACAGCTAATGAACATAGGCCAAGAGCTAAAGACAAACCTCCTAGAGGTAAAGCTGCGGGTGCGCCTATGCCCTTTGCTAAAGAGCCTACACTTGTTCCTGCCGATGCAGCACTTATAGTTGATGCTCCAGAAATAACATATGTAACAGCATTACAGGCAGCAGAATCCCTTTCGTTTGGTTTGCTGTATTTTGAAAGGGTCTTGCTCAAGTACTTGCTGCATTTGCGTAATGTTTGTTAATCAAAGGTTTTATTTAGGGTTTCAAACTATCTCTTCTTTGGCGGCGCTGTAGGCACATTTGGATAAACCTGAACAGACATGCTTTTTATAAAATAAAAATAATTTAGTATTGGTATACTTTTAATCTGTTATCTTGAATATTCAGCTGCGCATCATATATTAAAAACAAATGTACATTAAGGGGTTTATGGGCTTCTTCTTCTTTATCAATTTGAATGTTTTTTACGTCTCTCACAGTTTCTCCCGCTTCCATCCCAACTGATTATCCTCTGTTGACCTTAGGTCAATCCATAAGCCGTATTTCGTTGTTAAATAATCATCGAGTCTAACATTGTGAAGGGGCAGATCTTTAGACACAAGGTCTACTGTTGGATTTCTACACCTCCCGCCTCCAAACATTTTTTCTTATTTCGTCAAAATGCTGATAAGGTTAAGCCCGCTAGCGTAGATTTGGTTAGGACAACCCTCAATCAAACATTGTACTTAGTTATTTTAGATTAAAAATTTTTCCCATTTCCTCTTTGAACGGTTCTTCATCTTCGCACAGCAATAAAATACCTTTAAGCGATCTTGCTGCGACACTAAAACTAAAATTCATATAGCTCGCCCTGCTTCTGGGATATGTTGTATGATGAATCACTCTTTCGTAATAATTGCTAATTTTGACTGATATTGGGTTTCTCAATCAGCCTTGGGTAAATTAGGGTTGCTAACAACGTCAAACTCTAACGAGATGTCAAAATGCTGTACTTTGCTTCGGGGTCTGATGATCTGATAACACGTTTGTATTCATTAAAATTTTGTTCATATGACAATCTGTCTTTTAATGCTCCTTGAAAGTAAGGGGCAGCGCTTTAACAACTCAAAATCTAAGGGAATGGAAAAACGATTTCCATACGCAAAATTTACAGCTACAGCCTTTTTTCTGCTTTTAGCATCTGCGGCGACTGCGGCGCCTATTCTAAGTTTTAGTGCTTCTTCATTTTCGATTCCTTGAAACGCAAGATCATCCCTTTCATCCCGGTTAGCCATAGATCAGAATAGGTTAAAAAGATGTCTGCATTGGTAAAGAAAATATTTCTTGCCCCTCAAGTTTTTTAGAAATTTTCTTAAAGATTGCCCGCCCCCAATTCTGGACAACTGTCCTGTTTGGGTCTGTTTCTGATTCGAGTACATTTTGAAAGTAAGACGCGCAGAGCCTGCACAAACACTTCATCTGCTCCTAGGTCCGGAAATTTGACAGTAAGAATTTGATCCGCATCAATAGTAGAATGGAATATTTGGAACAGTAATAAATTCCGCTTATTTCCCTTCACGCCAAAGGGCTCTTTCAGTCTTCTATGCGGGGTCAAGAACGAGCCATATGCTTGTGACATTTTTTTATAAAACAAATAAAAAAATTAATTATTAAAGAAACATGGCAGGCATTGAAGATGAAGATTATGATATTTTTGATCCTGGAGACGACATGAGTGAAATGACTCCTTTGGGACAACATCGCTCGGGCTCTCTTTGTGGCGTGAATTAACAAAAGTAAGGTCAGATCATTATACCAAAGTTTAGGCAAGAACCTCCCGAATTTATAACCCCCAAGATTTTGAAGTAAAAGATGACCATTTGTTTGTGAGGAGCGACCAAGGACAACTTGTTCAGCTTACATCTAAACCAGACTCATCAAAGTTTTTAAAAAAGAGTACAATTAGACAAAGGCTCAGTGTGAGCGATCAAAATCGCCTTGGCAAATTTCTAAACCAAAATTAGATAGGATGCAGTTGCTAAACTTCAAAACACACTGCAAGAACTTCCAACAGCTAACCAAATACAAAACATGGAACTTAAAGAATTAAATCAATCGGCAGATGAAATAAAAAAATGCAATAGAAGCAGAAACCAGTTTTTTCCGAAGAAACAGCATTAAAAACAATTAAAGATTCCCCGCTACCCATGCGAGAAATAGCGGCCCTTGATCATGGGTTTGAGAAGCATCAGAGGCGAATTAACAAACAATTAGCAAAACTGGTGAAATAGAAGAGCATATAAAAAGAGAAAAAGAAAACTCGTTGAGGCTGATGACGCCAACTTAGGGTCTGATAAATTTAAAAAAAGAATAACCCAAAGACTAAAAGACTTGAACAAGAAGATCAGCAAGACTAAAGTGTTGTCTACTAACTGAGAAGACTTACGAACTCAAGTGGGCAGAATAAGGAAACTATCAAAGAATTTTATATGAAGACACAACGCAGCAGAAGAATAAAACACTGGGTTAGAGAGCAAGGGGTCAATTACAAGCGTTATAACGGGCCCTTTGGATTTGCAATAAGTACACTGGTGTGGCTTTACAGGCGGCAGTGGTCAAAGTCCATGCCTCACACATCGCTCCACCGATAAATCAAGGTAAAAAACATTGAACTCTTTCGAGTTTATTAAAAAAATTAGCTGGTAAAGCTATAGACCTTTACCTGTTTTATTAGGGGGTTTGTTAGCTGGCTTTGTCTACTGCAAGCAAAGTAAGTTGGCTTTATGGCCGAGCACTTATGGGACAAATTCTCTTAATATTGGGTTAATTTTTAGTAAGATAAAGAAACCAAGTAATCCTAGCCATTTAATCCCAAAAACAACGCTGTCTTTTCATATTCATGGGCAATTTTTTTGACTTGCGAACAGAGCCGCGAGCTTTGGAGTCTTCAAAAGGTCCTTTTTCGGCTTTGGGGCCCCGGGATTGGATGACTTTATTCTTGAGAGGTCATCTGTTTTTTTACTGCTTGCAATTATTCTGGCTCAGAATTTTTTTTTCGTTTTTTTTCGACTTTCTGTTTCATTGCCTGCCACAAGGATTTCATTATTGTAGTTTAATTTTTGTTCCTATCTGGCCTGAGGTCAGAAGGCAGCATGTATAAACCAGTACCAACAGCAAAGTCTACTTTCGATCTTGCGTACGTAAAACATTTGGTACCTTTTAATACTTTAAGGCAAATCAACTGTAAAAATTAATGGCGCCTCTAAATTTTTCCAAGT
Source organism: Conus ventricosus (assembly GCA_018398815.1). Taxonomy (NCBI): domain Eukaryota; kingdom Metazoa; phylum Mollusca; class Gastropoda; order Neogastropoda; family Conidae; genus Conus; species Conus ventricosus. The sequence continues at coordinate 5,780,015 of CM031601.1, forward strand.
ACGTTTTTTGCGCGTCAAAGCCATTTGAAGGATCATTATGCTCGATCTCGTTTGTGCTTGCGAACCTAGCAAACACCAAACGTAAGTACGAACGAGTCGTTTATTCGTTCTATTCCTGCTTTAGTTAGGCCCTTAGAAGTGTCTAAGATAAATGTTGTCCATGCTGTTTTATGCTCTTGCTCTATGGACCCGAGGTGAACACCGTGCCTGAAGAGAAAGATGTGTAGGAGGATTCCAGTCATAGTTTTTACTCTCTGTGCACGCCCCAAAATATGGGGTGCCTAAGCCAGTTAAGAATCCAAATTTTGTCTAAAGTCTGTCTTGATGTTTAATATTGAATTCGTTACAGATTCTTTCAAAAGCCTTCATGTCTATTCTGTTGCTGAATGGATTAAACGGTTTGTCATTTGGTAATGGTGCTTGCAAGTTCAGTCAAAATACGTCTGAAGGTGTAATAGAAATGAAATCTGTACACGACCTCACCAAAGGATCAGGATGATTTAAATGATCAGCATACGAACTCCACAAACCCCGTTGTTGCACAAAACACAGCAAAGTTTAACTGGTTCTGATAAACTGCATCGGGGACTGAACCACACTTTTGCGATGTAGTCTTTTTTAACAGGGGGTTAAGATATCTGCTTAATGGAGTACTCACCTTTTTATGAAAGGCATCAGACGAGTCACAGAAATCAAGGGTGGTCAGTTGCTATAAATTTTAAAAATTGTAGTGCGGCCCAACAGATATTTTGCTCAGTATATTTGAATGCACTCATTTTAAAATTTTTTTAAAAAATGTTTGTAACAATAACAACTCAAGACCGTCCTTCGTTTTTAGAACTGCTATTGAAACAATGCGGAACCAGAACGGTCGCGCTCCATGAAATATTCTACAAAGTCGTATGGGTTTTAAAATAAGCAAAGCCAAGGAAATAATAAGATTAAAAAAGTTAATAATAGAGGCCAATTATTTTGCCAGTTAACCATACCTGATGGGTTTTTACGGGGTTTTGCTCGCTAAAAGAAGCAATGAGTAACTTTGACATTGCTCTCAAACTTAACAATGCGAATCTGAAAACAATGTTAACCTTCAAACCTGAAGAAGAAGAATAGGGTACTATTTTGATAAAGAGCTAGCTAAAATGTTAGGCTTTTACAACTGCCAATCGGGCCGTTCATAGTTTTAGAGTTACGTCAAACAAAACTACTTATGAGGGAGAAAATCCGCTCGATCTTGCATTACATTCATTACTCTATGTTCATTTGGATGAGCTGAGCACTGATGAAAACTTATATGAAAGGAAGGCCCTCAACTGTTTTAAGACTCTTCCGTCAGGGGAAAACTGCATATTGCGATTAAGAAATTATACAATTCCCAATTTACAGTTTAAAAGATTATTTGTGGGGGGTCGGGTCATTTAATATAAAAATCAAAGACCAAGCGGGGAAAGTTGTGAAATGTGATAACCTGCACATTGTTTTTGGGAAAAAAAATAATACGTTTCTAAAAAATAATGTCGCGTGGGCCAGAAGAATCGGAGTTACATTAGCGCGTGTAAGGTGTATAACCTAGAATTAAAAGACCTTGCAGATGTTGCGGACTTTGAACAGAACGGTGAGATAGGCGCTTTGTATGGTTTTGAGTACACAAAGATGGCGATTATAAACGCAAAGAGGTTGGCGACAGCAAAAAGTTTCCAAACTAGAACAACTGCGCAATCTAGAGGCAAATAATGTTGGGCCCGTATGAATATAAAATAGTTCGAAACCTGACCTCAAATGCACTTAGAACCATATTTAGAATGGGAAATAACATTTGAATTTATAAGCCCATTTAAAATATTTTAGCCGTCAAAAAAGTTTCAGAAAAGCATTTAACTCTGGCCCTTTACAATGTAAGTCTTATGCCGGACGACAATAGTCGGGAAAAAAATTGAAATAACGCCGAAAGGGAAAAAACAGTACAAACCTCCACAGAAAAGAAACAGTTTTTAAAAAAAGCTTCTACAAAATTTCAGTTTTTCCAAGCAGAAATTAGGAGACACTTCACAATAATATTTTAAATTTCTGTCTTTAAGTGAGAAAGGGATGGGTTGGGGCGTTAGGACGTCCCTTTAAAAGGAAATTTTATTAGCTGGCAAAACTTAGACGTTAAACGCCTAAAATTACCACGCGTTCTCACATGGTGGATATTTAAAACTAACGAAAACAAGGCAAAAAAAATTCAAAATGTTGAACTTAAAAAGGGAAAACAATTTACAGATAATTTAATCTGGGATTAATCTTTAAACTACAAAATTTTGAAAACCCTCCAATAGGGGTGGTTTTATTATAAAATTTTAAACCAAAGTTTTCTTATTTCGTCAAAATGTGATAAGGTTTAAGCCCGCTAGCGTAGATTTGGTTAGGACTACCCTCAATCAAACATTGTACTTAGTTATTTTAGGATTAAAAAACTTTTCACTTCCTCTTTTGAACGGTTCTTCATCTTCGCACAGCAATAAAATACCTTTAAGCGATCTTGCTGCGACACTAAAACTAAAATTTCATATAGCGTCTGCCCTGCTTCTGGGATATGTTGTATGATGAATCACTCTTTCGTAATATATGCTAATTTTGACTGATATTGTTGCTCAATCAGCCTTGCTAAATTAGGGTTGCTAACAACGTCAAACTCTAACGAGATGTCAGAAATGCTGTACTTTGCTTCGGTGTCTGATGATCTGATAACACGTTTGTATTCATTAAAAGTTAGTTCATATGACAATCTGTCTTTTAATGCTCCTTGAAAGTATGGCGCATGCGCTTTTAACAACTCAAAATCTAAGGGAATGGAAAAACGATTTCCATACGCAAAATTTACAGCTACAGCTTTTTGCTGCTTTTAGCATCTGCGGCGACTGCGGCGCCTATTCTAAGTTTTAGTGCTTCTTCATTTTCGATTCCTTGAAACGCAAGATCATCCCTTTCATTCCCGGTTAGCCATAGATCAGAATAGGTTAAAAAGATGTCTGCATTGTGTAAAGAAAATATTTCTTGCCCCTCAAGTTTTATAGAAATTTTCTTAACGATTGCCCCCCCAAATTCTGGACAACTGTCCTGTTTGGGTCTGTTTCTGATTCGAGTACTATTTTGAAAGTAAGACGCGCAGAGCCTGGCACAATCACTTCATCTGCTCCTAGGTCCGGAAATTTGACAGTAAGAATTTGATCCGCATCAATAGTAGATGGATTATTTGGAACAGTAATATTCCGCTTATTTCCCTTCACGCCAAAGGGCTCTTTCAGTCTTCTATGCGGGTCAAGAATCGAGCCATATGCTTGTGACATTTTTTTATAAAACAAATAAAAAAATTAATTATTAAAGAAACATGGCAGGCATTGAAGATGAAGATTATGATGATTTTGATCCTGGAGACGACATGAGTGAAATGACTCCTTTGGTACAACATCGCTCGGGCTCTCTTTGTGGCGTGAATTAACAGAAAGTAAGGTCAGATCATTATACCAAAGTTTAGGCCAAGAACCTCCCGAATTTATAGACCCTAATGATTTTGAAGTAAAAGATGACCATTTGTTTGTGAGGAGCGACCAAGGACAACTTGTTCAGCTTACATCTAAACCAGACTCATCAAAGTTTTTAAAAAAGAGTACAATTAGACAAAGGCTCAGTGTGAGCGATCAAAATCGCCTTGGCATTGCTAAACCAAAATTAGATAGGGATGCAGTTGCTAAACTTCAAAACACACTGCAAGAACTTCCAACAGCTAACCAAATACAAAACATGGAACTTAAAGAATTAAATCAATCGGCAGATGAAAATAATAATGCAATAGAAGCAGAAACCAGTTTTTCCGAAGAAACAGCATTAAAAACAATTAATGATTCCCCGCTACCCATGCGAGAAATAGCGGCCCTTGATCATGCTTTTGAGAAGCATCAGAGGCGAATTAACAAACAATTTAGCAAAACTGGGTGAAATAGATGAGCATATAAAAAGAGAAAAAGAAAAACTCGTTGAGGCTGATGACGCCAACTTAGGGTCTGATATTAAAGAAAGAATAACCCAAAGACTAAAAGATCTTGAACAAGAGAGATCAGCAAGACTAGAAGTGTTGTCTACTAACTGAGAAGACTTACGAACTCAAGTGAGCAGAATAAGAGAAACTATTCAAAGAATTTTATATGAAGACACAACGCTAGCAGAAAGAATAAAAACACTGTTTAGAGAGCAAGGTGTCACATTAGCAAGCGTTATAACTGCCTTAGATTTGCAATAAGTACACTGGTGTTGGCTATTACAGGCGGCAGTGGTCAAAGTCCAGTGCCTCCACCACCATCGCCTCCACCTGATAAATCATGGGTAAAAAACAGCTTGATCAACTTGCGAGTTTATTAAAAAAATTAGCTGGTAAAGCTATAGACTCTTTACCTGGTATATTAGGAGGTATTGTTAGCTGGCTTTTGTCTACTGCAAGCAAAGTAGTTGGCTTTATGGCCGAGCACTTATGGACAATAGTTCTCTTAATAGTTGGGTTAATTTTTAGTAAGATAAAGACCAAGTAATCCTAGGCCATAATCCAAGAACAAGCGCTGTCTTTTCATATTCATGGTCATTATTTTGACTTCGCGAACAGAGTCCGCGAGCTTTGCTGAGTCTTCAACGGTCTTCGGGCTTTGGGCCACGGGAATGGATGACTTATTCTTGGAGGGTCATCTTGTTTTTTTACTGCTTGCAATATTACTGGCTCAGAATTTATTTCGTTTTTTCCGACTTTCTGTTCATTGCCTGCCACAAGGATTTCATTATTGTAGTTTATTATTGTTCCTATCTGGAGCCTGAGGTCAGAAGGCAGCATGTATAAACCAGTACCAACAGCAAAGTCTACTTTCGATCTTGCGTACTGTAAAACATTTGGTACCTTTAATACTGAAGGCAAATCAACTGTAGAATTAATGGCGTCCTCTAAATTTGCCAAGTACTGTTTTTGCGCGTCAAAGCCAGTAGAAGGATCAGTTATGCTCGATCTCGTTTGTGCTTGCGAACCTAGCAAACACCAAACGTAAGTACGAACAGAGTCGTTTATTCGTTCTATTCCTGCTTTAGTTAGGCCCTTAGAAGTGTCTAAGTAAATGTTGTCCATGCTGTTTTATGCTCTTGCTCTATGGACCCGAGGTGAACAGCCGTGCCTGAAGAGAAAGATGTGTAAGGAGGATTCCAGTCATAGTTATACTCTCTGTGCACGCCCCAATAATATGGGGTGCCTAAGCCATGATTAAGATCCACTTTTGTCTAAAGTCTGTCTTGATGTTAATATTGAATTCGTTACAGATTCTTTCAAAAGCCTTCATGTCTATTCTGTTGCTGAATGGATTAAACGGTTTTGTCATTAGTAATGGTGCTTGCAGTTCAGTCAAAATACGTCTGAAGGTGTAATAGAAATGAAATCTGTACACTGACCTCACCAAAGGATCAGGATGATTTAAATGATCAGCATACGATACTCCACACCCAGTTGTTGCACAAAACACAGCAAAGTTTAACTGGTTCTGATAAAACTGCATCGGATGACTGAACCACACTTTTGCGATGTAGTCTTTTTTAACAGGGGGTTAAGATATCTGCTTAATGGAGTACTCACCTTTTTATGAAAGGCATCAGACAGAGTCACAGAAATGTCAAGGGTGTCAGTTGCATATTTTTAAGATTGTAGTGCGGCCCAACAGAATATTTTGCATCAGTATATTTGAATGCACTCATTTTAATTTGTTTTAAAAAATGTTTTGTAACAATAACAACTCAAGACCGTCCTTCGTTTTTAGAACATGCTATTGATAACGAATGCGGAACCAGAACGGTCGCGCTCCATGAAATATTCTACAAAGTCGTATGGTTTAATATAAGCAAAGCCAAGGAGAATAATAAGATTAAAAAAGTTAATAATAGAGGCCAATTATTAGCCAGTTAACCATACCTGATGGTTATTACGGGTTTTGCTCGCTAAAAGAAGCAATGAGTAACTTTGACATTGCTCTCAAACTTAACAATGCGAATCTGAAAACAATGTTAACCTTCAAACCTGAAGAAGAAGAAGTAGGGTACTATTTGATAAAGAGCTAGCTAAAATGTTAGGCTTTTACAACTGCCAATCGGCCGTTCATAGTTTTAGAGTTACGTCAAACAAAACTACTTATGAGGGAGAAAATCCGCTCGATCTTGCATTACATTCATTACTCTATGTTCATTTGGATGAGCTGAGCACTGATGAAAACTTATATGATGGAAGGCCCTCAACTGTTTTAAGAGCTCTTCCGTCAGGGAAAGCTGCATATTGCGATTATGAAATTATACAATTCCCTAATTTACAGTTTAAAAGATTAGTTTTGTGGGAGGGTCGGATCATTTAATATAAAAATCAAAGACAAAGCGGGGAAAGTTGTGAAATGTGATAACCTGCACATTGTTTTGGAAATAAAAATACGTTACTAAAAAATAATGTCGCGTGGGCCAGAAGAATCGGGAGTTACATTAGCGCGTGTAAGGTGTATAACCTTAGAATTAAAAGACCTTGCAGAGTTGCGACTTTGAACAGAACGGTGAGATAGGCGCTTTGTAATGGTTTTGAGTACACTAAAGATGGCGATTATAAACGCAAAGAGGTTGGCGACAGCAAAAGTTTCCTAAACTAGAACAACTGCGCGCAATCTAGAGGCAAATAATGTTGGCCAGTATGAATATAAAATAGTTCGAAAACCTGACCTCAAATGGCACTTAGAACCATATTTAGAATGGAAATAACATTTGAATTCATAAGCCCATTTACATATTTTAGCCGTCAAAAAGTTTCAGAAAAGCATTCAACTCTGGCCCTTTACATGTAAGTCTTATGCGGACGACAATAGTCGGAAAGAAATTGAAATAACGCCGTATGGGAAAAAACAGTACATCCTCCACAGAAAAGAAACAGTTGTAAAAAAAGCTTCTACAAAATTACAGTTCTTTCCAAGCAGAAAATTAGGAGACACTTCACAATAATATTTGAAATTTCTGTCTTTAAAGATGTGGAGAGGGATGGGGTTGTGGGCGTTAGTGACGTCCTTATAAAAGGAATTAATATTAGCTGGCAAAACTTAGACGTTAAACGCCTTAACGTTACCATCGTCGTTCTTCACAATGGTGAGGATATAAAGATCATAACAACAAGCAACAAAATCAATGTTGACTTAAATAGAAACAATCTTACAGAACTGAATTGGATTAATCTTACACATTTAGGCCTCATAGGGTTTTATTATACTGAACAAGTTTTGACGGAGAGTATGATAAAAATAATAACTGGATTAGATTAAATTCTGTTATAAAACTATGGAGCAGTTAAACTTTATGATAAAATCCCCTCATTGTTCAATGATTTGTGGGCAGACTGGTTGTGGAAAAACAATATTTGTCCTAGACTTATTACAAACAGTTTATCGCTATAATTTTGCTCATATTGTGATTTTCTGTCCAACACTTAAAAGGAACAAAGCATATCATGATAGAAGGTTTATATGGGCAGACAATGACGTATATTTAGTTAACCCTAGCACTAAACTGAGTGAGTGTTTAGAATACTTTTATAAAGTGTTTGAAGGAACGCAGACACTCTTTATTATAGATGACTGTTCGGCAGAAAAAGATATAGTTAAAAAGAGAAACACTTTGTCAAAGCTGGCTTTCAGCGGAAGACATGATGGGATAAGTGTGTGGATTTTATGCCAGAAATATAACTCGGTTTTAAAAGACTTTAGAGAACAGTTAAAGACTGTAGTGTTATTTCACATGAAAGACAGAGACTCATTTGAAGAATGTTTGCGCGAAAATGATGTTATTGAAAACGATCAAGAAAAACATAGGATTAAACAAAAACTAAAATCTGAAAAGTTTAGTAAATTAGTATTGAAAACGGATAACCCTACACAGTATGTATGTTTGTAGATAATCGTTATTTTTTGGTTATTGAAGTCTTACTTGTCAAAGAACAGGAAAAGGCGGCTTTAGGCCACTTTCGCCCAAAAACTTGGTGGAGGAGCAAGTGAGGTAGAACAGACATTTCTCTGTTCTCTCCATGCCAGCTTCTGCAGGTCCATTCAGTTTCTACCACCCACCATCCAACCATTCGCACAAGGCTATGCCAAAACACAGTTTCAGAAAACCAAATCAGCATCCCATTTCAACTTTCTCAAACAATGTCTTAAACTACACATCACACCTCGTGGCTTCTCACTTTCCCACACCCCTTCCAACCTCCATAACACCACTCTCATCACTACCACCAAAAAGATTCTCTTCCGGGCCAGTCGTAAACTCATGTTGGCACATATAAAAACACTCAGCTTCACCATGAAATCTCTCTCCAACCTTCTCCAACATTTCAAACAACAAACAACAATCATCATGCCCACAGCCCCTGCCTCCAAACTCAGACAACTCATCCATACACACAACCAACTCATTTACAACCACTGCAACCAGACCAAACAAAACAAACTATCACAATTACAAAACAGACAAACAACTACTCGCCCGGACCATTCTGCTTCCACAACCCACAATCCTGACCCCACTACCACATCTGATCACCACCACCCTCTTGTCTACTGCATCCCTGACAACCTCCCCTCTCTGACGATGAAAGATCAGTCTTAACAAAAGGACTTAAATTCATCCCAACTCAACCCACCACCACCAATTACCAGAACCACATTGATGTGGAAAGGTTTTTTAGGAAACTTCGTTGGATGGCAGCACTTGAAAACATACCCAGGCCCCCACCACCCCAAAACTCTGACACCTTCACTCAACTATTTCAAACCCCAATGCTCCGCCAACCACCCTCAAACAAATCCAGTGAAGTTGAACTCTACATAAAAACATGCAAAGTAACATCAGCCGGATCAAATCCAAACCTGTCCGACACTGCAACCTTTCACAAAACCAAAAAAAGCCCTCAAATCACTAAGAGAACGACAGGACATTGTCATCAAACCAGCAGACAAGGGTGGTGCAGTTGTAGTTTGGGACAAACAACTATACATAGCAGAAGCACAAAAACAACTGTCCAACACAAATTTCTACACACCACTCACAACATCACCCCTCCCTCAACACCAGAAACTCATTGCTAACTCAATCAAAGAAGAAATCAGACTCAACAATCTACCCACCACAGCCAAACTCCTCATTATGACAGACACCAAACAGCCCACCTTCTACCTACTCCCCAAAATACACAAAATGAACACACCTGGCAGACCCATTGTTTCAGCCTGCAGCTGCCCCACTGAACACATTTCGCAATACCTAGACTTCCTCCTTCAACCCATAGTACAAAGCCTCCCCACATACCTCAAAGACACAACCCACACACTCAACATGATTAACTCGCACAACACAGACCCGACTTTTCAACCCAGCCTCCTCTTCACACTTGACGTGGTGTCACTCTACACCTCCATCCCCCACACTGATGGACTGAGGGCCCTCACATTTTTCTTGACAAACGGCCCCCCAACCAACAACACCCTCCCACCACCACACTGGTCAGACTCGCTGAATTAGTCCTCACCCTGAACACATTTCAATTCAACAAGCACACATTTTCACAAATTAGTGTGTTTGCCATGGGTACCAAAATGGGACCAGCCTATGCCTGCCTCTTCATGGGACACTTGGAACACCGCCTACTCAACACATACACAGGCCCCACACCTGAACTGTACAAAAGGTATATCGATGATGGACTGGGAGCCACATCTATGCCAAAACAAGACCTCCTCAACTTCCTCAACTTTGCCCAGACCTTCCATCCATCTATCCGACTCACCTACACCATTTCGCAGTCAGTCAACTTCCTAGACATCACCATCTCCCTTGAAGAAGGCCTACTCAAAACCTCCATTTTCTACAAACCCACCGACGCACATGCATACCTAGACTACTCATCCTCCCACAACCCACACACTAAAGACAGCATCCCATACTCACAATTTCTCCGTCTTCGCAGACTGCTCCAGCAAGGAAGACTTCACAATACAAGCAGCCAAAATGTCACAATTTTTCACCAACCGCGGATACCCAACTTCCATCATCATGCAGCACTCCGCCGCACCATAGCTGTATCCAGAACGTCTGCTCTGGAAACCCAGCATCCAACCAAGACAGACAGACCCACAGCCTACCTCCTCTACCACCCGCACACCCTCCCCATCTGTAGGATCCTCAAATCCAATTGGCACATTGTACATAACCACAAACCCGCCTTCCATACCAAACCCATGATCACATTCAAACGTGACAAAAACCTCAAAGACCTCCTCGTGCGGTCCAGTTTGAACAGAACTACAGCTACACCACCAGGTATTCCACCCCTGCTCTAAACCCAACTGCAAAATCTGCCCCCTCACCAAACCAGACACCATCTTACAGGGCCCCAAAGACTCCTTCACAGTCAAACGCACATTCTCATATCAGAGCCGCAACATTATATATGCCATCCACTGCCAGCTGTGTGGCAAAATCTACATAGGGAAACGTCACGCACACTTGAAACACGCATCTCTGAACACCTGGCTGATATCCGCCACCACCGACCCAAACCCGTCACCCTGCACTTCAACCACACCCAACACAACATCGACCATGTCAAAGTCATGGCACTCTGGCAGTCACAGAGTGACAGCTTTGAACGCACAACTCAAGAATCCCATCTCATTGCCAAACTGGGCACACTACACCCCCAAGGCATCAACATCCAACAATAACCAAACACACATACCCACCACTTCCACATCAGTTGGCAATATCCCCTACCAACACACACACATACACACACACATACATACACCACCACCACATCCCTTCACTCACTTCATACAGTAGTTACAGCAACCCTCCATCTATTTAATCTTAATTTTGTTTTATCCTTCCCCTTAAATTTTTTTTTTTTTTTTTTTTTTCCTCCCCCTCAGTTTCTCTCCCCCCCCCCCCCCCCCCCCCCCCCTTCTTTCCCCTTACCATTACTATCAATCCACCACTACCACTACCATCACAAAGATACCACACCATCCCAATAAACTAGACACACAACCCTATCATATCACACACACACACCTCCCCCGACGCAAACCCCCCCCCCCCCCCCCCCCTCCTCCGTTTCCTCTCCCATAATCCCCCTGGCCCCATGTCATTTCCGCCCACCGACCACATGGAAGAAAACGGATAAGTCATTTTTCTTTCTTCTTTTTTCGTTCTTTGTTCGTACTGTCCCACATGTTAAATGTGATTTATTTTTTCGCCTGAAGAAGACCCAAGTGGTTGAAATGCATCGTGTCTTGTCATGTGCTTTGTTTGTCAATGTCATTGGCGGTAAGTTTCTAAACAAACTCTATTCCTAATTTTGCTTCGTTCGCCGCCACCAGTCACTCCATTTTGAAATTCATAATGACAGATAAGGATAGAGGCTACAGAAGTAAAGACATTTTCCTTGACTTTATGAAGGCAAATAAGGATAGAGGCTACAGAAGTAAAAACACTTTTTCTTGACTTCATGATGATAAATGGGGATAGAGGCTACAGAAGTAAAGACATTTTTCCTTCATGGTGACAAATGAGGATAGAGGCTACAGAAGTAAAAATACTTTTTCTTGACTTTATGAAGACAAATAAGGATAGACGCTATAGAAGTAAAGACCATTTTCCTTGACTTTATGAAGACAAATGAGCATAGAGGCTACAGAAGTAAGACATTTTCCTGACTTGGTGACAAGCAAGGATGGAGGCAATGACCATGATATCAAAGTGCACTTTGTATCAGGGGTATGTTCTAAGCTTCCTTCTGTCATGTATCCAAGCATTAACTAGAGTCAACTAATATAAAAGTAAAAACCCTGCAGTGCTGACAAGTTTACTCTGACGAGTTGCCTCCTGACTTGATAATGGACTGCTCCCCGAGGACTGCCAGTGCTGGCGCTGCTGTAGAACAAACCTGGGTGTGGCTCTTGACCAGTTAACCCTGAAACTGCTATTGGTATACTTCTCCAGAAGCGTTAAAATGGCAAGTGATGTTAATTACCAGAACAAGCAGTGCTTAAATCAGTAACTGCAATCAGCTCAGCTTCTTCCAGAATACAATTCTTATAATACTGGTTCACTGGCTCACTTTGGGAGTACTTCCTGCTCAGTCGCTGTCTTCTTTCTCAAATATTTCTGGGTCTGTGATGTTACAGCTGTTCACACATTTCAGCATGTTGCAGACTGAATGAAACTAGACTTTGCCAACAAGAATTGGCAAGAGCATCACTCCTTAGTCCGCTCTTCCCCACTGTTGTATCCTAGCTTGCATATGGTAGGCTTCTTTAATGCAATTACAGCATTCAGATTGGTGCAGCGAGGCAACACCATAGTCACAATCCGCAGATGCAGTTATCACTCAAGAACTTCATGTGTAATTTTTCTTTCGTTCAGCATATTTCCACAAAATGCATTTACACAATACATTGAAATTGCATGTCCAGGTTGTGTACAGGGTGATGTAATGAGCGGCTTCGGAGTCATGCGGAGACACAAAAAAAAACAGCAAATAAGAAGCAACACGCGGTGCAAGTGAAGTAGATGAGATTGCTCTATGTGATCGTAATCATCCACTTTCAATTCACAGCACAAGTGGCTAGGGATGGGAGCCAGCCAAGGCCCAAAACCTCCAACAGTCATCTGCCTCTGAAAGGTTCAAACCACGACTCCCAGTCATGAACTGATGACATTAACCAAAGCTCCATGGTGGCAGCAAGCACAAAGCAACAGTTCCCTCAAATGCAATCTCACACATCATGAGTCTAGAACACAGATTCACAACATTTGCAACATTTATTGAACTTCACGTAAAGAACAAATACCAACCCTCTGGTACATAAAATTCAAAGTACACGATGGCTAACACAGATTCAAGGAGCATGTTCACTTGTCCATCACATGACTTGTACAGGTAGTAATGTCCAACACTTTCAGCTGAAGCACAGACAATCCTGCCACTTTTACAAACAGAAAACAGAAAAAAAAACTAGGAAAAAGAAACAAATCAAATGTTATTCTAAGCAGAAGTGTTCTAACCGGAACAAAGAAGGTAAAAAATTGTGATAAAATGACCCCATGAGGTATCTTCATCAAATGAAAGGACAACACTTGTTAACGAAGCCCTGGCACTTCTGTACCTGAGCCGTACTACAAAACACAGGCTCCAATGAACAATGCATTTATACAAAACAATGCTTCATGTCTTACTAACAATTTATTGCATTAGCGTTCACAGCTTCGTCAGCAAACTCTCCTTGTACGTCTAACATACATCTCAGCAATTCAGTAAGCAGTGTTTTTCTTTCTGACTGTGTGAATGTGTGTCTTTGGCTAACAGCCCATTTCGCTACAGAGATAAATTTATGCTGTGAACTCTTTTGACAATGCGCGGTGGAACAAATTAGACACCCAATGGGTAACACACAATATTCACTTTTACTTGCAAAGCATTCAGTCCATCACTCAAATTACTGTTCTGCAGCAGTTTCCATTTGTACACAATGTTCTAACAGGCAACAATACAGCACTTAATCTGTCTTCTTTCATCATTTCAAGCTGATGGTTTCCCTGAGGCAAACCAAACCAAGCCAGAACTGATGGAAACTAATGCGGTGGTAGTTACTTGAACAGAAAGCTGAAACAGAAAAAAAAATGGATTTCATTGTGCACTGTCACTGTTTTATCAACAGAAGCATACCTGGCAACTGAATCTGAATACAGACCAAGATACCTGACACATTAAACAGAAATGAGTGGATCTGAATACTTCTGAGGAGGTATTCCTGACTTATGATACAGGGCATAGTGGATCTAAGTAAGTTTGCTACATAGGTATCAACACTTGAATCTAAGTACAGCAACTGGATCTGAACATAACTTTTATATTCATAGACATAGGTATCAACATTTGAATCTAAGTACAGCAAACTGGATCTGAAAATAATAACTTTTATATTCATAACTCTTGACATAGGTAATATGTATCAACATTTGAATCTAAGTACAGCAACCTGGATCTGAACATAACTTTTATATTCATCACTCTTGAATCCGAATAAAATGTATCCAATCTGAAAACAAATCCCTGCATAGGTACCTTTTAATGCTCAAATCTGAACAGAATATATATTGGATCCCTATTCAATTGCCTGTATAGATACTGTTACCACCTGGATCTGAATACTAATACCATACAGACATCCTTTAACACCTGGATCTTCACCGAATATACTGGATCTGTATGGGAATGCCAAACTTTTCAATCTGAATATGGTTACCCGTGTGGTGCTCCAGACCTGTGATCTGTATAATCACATGTGCAGCAGACCTCTTTGCCCCAAAATTGCTGTCAGTGTACTTTTCAACAATAATGAGTGCATTTCATAAAGGAGGTTTTATTCGTTTTTTTGTTGTTGTAGAAGTAGTTTGTTTTGTTTTGAACTATTTTTCATATTTGTGTAACAATGTGGGGTGGGCAGGTGTCATTTTCATCTGCCATCTCGCACTAAGCAAAGGATACAGCAACTACTGTAAGATGTTCTAAATCTAACACAAACTGCTTTCAATCCCAATTCATCAGCATACCTTGGCACAAATTCATATTCACTTGACATTTTTCCTTTCTGTTTAAATATTTTGTGGCCTGAAGTTGTCGCTGCTGTTCCTAGGTATCCATATGTTCAAGAAGGAAACGGAGCCAGATGGCATCTCGCATGTGAGGATTAGCAAGAGTTGTCCTTCTTTGGTCAAAGCATATACCATGATTTAACTCTGCTAGTGCAATTAGACTCTACACTAAAGACTGATTCACTGTCTATAATTGATTCAGAAATCAAAACAGCACAGTACATCAACTGAAGACACATACACATATATGTATGATCACTTCTTCACCCACTCAGATTGGAATGTCAGCTGTTTTTGGTCAGCCAAAACGAAAAACATCACTTCCCCATCATAGCTGCTGGCTTCAAATCAATCCAAAATTTCTGATGGGCTGTGATATATCAATCGTTTCCATACAGACAGCTGATCTTAATATCCATGTGAGCAGACGTTTCTATTTCATCTTCCAGCAGCCATTTTCTTTTAAGATTAGCAGAAAGTAAAGCAAACTTTAGGGTTGGCCGATGTGAAGATGCTCTTTTTCTTTTAAAAAAGGTGACCTGGCCATATGTTACCTGTAGGGTATCCTTGATACTTGGACCTGAACACAGACAGCAGCAGGCTGAAGAAGATGGCAACACAACCCAGCCCTGCCACGCCAGGACTGAAACCAACACAGGGGTGGGACATGATTTATACCGAGCTGAAGAGAAAGATTATCAAAACAAACAGATACCTTGAATAAAAAAACCAACAACATCACCAATGAAAAATAAGAAACTGTAAAGTAAGAAAACACTCTGTGGGTTTCACTTCTAAACCTGGCTTTCGTTGGGTTTTTTTTGACACATAATCTACCACAGTGAGCCATATGATCACTATGTTCCAGCAGTCCATGTGTGTGTCCTTGCGTGAAATGTTTTCAACAATATTTCAATATTACAGAATGATATCTTCTTAAAAATGTGATCTGAAACAATTCCTTCTCATTCCTCTGATAAACAATATATAAATGTTAAATCCCATTTTACCAAAATAATACAACAAATATTAATATTCATCCTACCAAGATCATTTAATTCAGTTTCAAGGAAAAAAAAGGACAGATCACAAAACAAAACAAACATCTCAATAACAACAGGTCAATTCAGTGGTGGAATAAACTGATTACAATATATGAAACCAAAAGAAAAAGAATGAATGAATGCGATTAACTCACTCCTTCTCTTGCCAGGGTCTCCTTTCAGAGTGTGGGCCTCATTCAGCATGATGAACCCCACCACCACAGCGCAGTCTGCTGGCAGTCAAGGACATCGCTCTTCACACATGGAACACTCTACAAACCATTTGCCCTACCTGCTCCAAATCTGACACTGATGTATGTTGTCTGAAGGAAAGTTGTCTGAAGGAAAGTGTCTGAAGGAAAGTTGTCTGAAGGAAAGTGTCTCTTTATTATACAGTGTTTTGTGGTTCAGATCATTGCTGCATTCTAAATACTGATCTTAAAATTCCGCCTGAAGGATGGCTGACAAAAGGCTCCCCATCCACTTCTAGTACTGAAAACGCAGGACAGTTTAAGGATCATGTAACAACTTTACAAGCATATGTAAGGATGAACTGTCACCTCTCTACACAACAAATTGTATATCACTCACTTTCATGTGCTTGAATGACACACATATCTTGAACAGCTTTGCATATGTAACATGTATTTCTGCTTGCAATAAAAATTATTTCTGTATTCGCCACATTGCAACAGGTCCACCTAACAAACTATTCAGGGCTGATCTTTCAGAGTCAGGTCATACAACGCAAATGTTTTTTCAACCCTATAGATAAGCAGCTGTACGTATTTTAAATGGACTGGCTTTTCAAACACAAGGGCTTTCAACCCAGTCCAAGGACCAGTGCCTTGTGCTCTCTCTAATACCATCCCAAATTTTACATGCATCTGTAAGGGATGGGGGGAGCTTCTCACCAGAGTGCCATCACATAGTAGCTCCACGAGTTCTCAAAGTTTGTACTTGAATTCACACATGGTATTTCGTTTCAGTTCAGAAAGCTGGATTTTTCTCTAACTTCTAAGCAGCAGCCTCAGATCAGCTGAAGATGAAGCAAGATGGAAAGAAGACAGCTAAGCTGCATATTGCATCATCTCCTTATAAGGAAAATACTACGATCACCTTATTTAGTATCCATAGTGGTGGACAGCAATAGCTTGTAACTACTGCCTGGCTGTGCCAAGGTCTGTGAAAGCCACAGCAGATTGTATACATCTTTTCAATAAATAATGTACAGCCGTCTTTGTCAGTCATAAAAAATACACGTAACACTCTTCATTTTTGTTTACCTATCCCCTTCTCACAGATCACATATCAAGCATCAATTATATTTCCTGGCCATCACTTTCCCTTTGTTTTACAGACACAAAGCATTGGTTAAAAAAAAAACAACCTTACTTCAATTCCATCTGCAAACCCAGACCATGAGAAGACCAAGTTATCCACACAACCTACTTTAGAAGACGCACTTGCAGATAAGAAACTGAAGGCTTTTCACACTTCTTGACAGCAGAGTATCCCAACACAAAAATGAGCCATTATTCATGTTGACACTTGAGAAAGGATATGAAGCAGCATGACGATGTAGGTCTCCATGATGAACTGGCCCTGGCTGCTCCCATGGATGTAGTGCTGTATGCAGAGGTTAGAAAAAGAAGGACAGAGAGACAGAGAGAGAAATCATGATCACAAGTGACTTGCAGAAACAACAATGAAAAAAGTCATTCACATACCAAACTCTCAGATGTTACATTACTTTCTTTGAACTTAATACAATACATCTCCCTTCTCTCAATCAAAAAACTAATTAGTAATATGTTCTTCTGCATAAAAAAGAAACACACCCTTTTATCTAAACATTCACGACACATGAATAAACAATATCAGTAAACATATATTATGCAACTGACAACTGACACTGTACTCCTAATAATCAATCACTAAAACAGAAAATTACTCTTTCCTCCTTCCCTCACTCTATTCATAAGAAGTTTACGATGACCGATCTGCACTTGCCATTTGTCCAGTGTTGGGGTTCCTATGCATGAGGGGAGGTCCACGGATGTGGTTCCACATCTGCCCTGAGGTCATGGCAAATATCACAGCCTGCAACAGCCCATGGAAAACCAGATACAATGTACAGAATTCGTTTATTTCTAAACTTTGTCAAAATTATTTTCCAGTGAAAGATAAATGGACGCTTTTCCTGAATGGAAAGATCCTTCTCAAAGCAAAGGTTCCCTGCTGTAAAGTCTGTAAAGTCTTTTGCAAAGATAAGGTCTTTCTTTTCAAAATTAAGTTAATAAATGGAAATTAAATCAATAAATGTAAGACACTGAAACCAGAACATTTTTCACATTCAAAGTTACGCAGGTATAGATAACACTGCTTTGTGTTATCATCAGCTGCCATTAATGGAACACAGTCCAGAAGAATGTTCACAACACAGTCATAAAAAAATGTATGTAAACTAAAACAGAACCAATACTCACATACGTACTACAGCTTCTACATATCCAGTCTTCATTGCACAATAAGTCACTATCTACACACAATGACAGAGACCCTGATACACCCTACGTATACACATATATATGCACACAGAGTTGTGATGGCAGATTAGAATAAACCTTATTTTTCAATCTTCAATAAAGATAATCTGAGCTAACTTCACACACACAAACACCAACACCCATTTACTCGCTCACAACCGACACTCACCCATAAACACACACACACACACACACACACACACACACACACACACTGACCAGAGCTAGCATGGCCCAGCAGTTCTTGTTGTAGAGGAATTCTAGGTTGTTGCGCTTCAGGTACAGAAGACCGCCCACCAGAGCAAAGAGCAACACCAGGGCCAAAGTGCCAGAGTAGTTGGGGGGACGGAACACTCGAATCTAGACAATATAGAAACAAGTTCTTTGGTTACAGCTATCTAATGAGCGACAGGCAGACAAACAGACAGAGACAGAGACAGAAACAGACAGATATAGGTGTATGTAATCTCTTTGATCATATTTAAACACAACTATCAAATATCATAACTAAAAAAATTATATCTCAAAATGACAACAATTGTGCGCAGTGCTCAACAGAATGAATGGAAGAACAGCAAGTATGGATGGTTATACACAGCCATGTGTGGTATGTGTGTGCATGGGAAGCTTTGTGCTCATACTGTTCTCCAAGCCCAACACATCCTACCACACTCTCATGAACAAAGACTGAGCAATGGAATATATATTGATACACACACACACACACAAAATAACACAATTTGTGTGTGTGTGTGTGTGTGTGTGTGTGTGCCTGTCCGTCTGTCTGTGTGTGTGTCTGTCTCTGTCTGTGTGTTGTATGTGTGTGTGTGGGTGTGTCTGTGTGTGTTGTGTTCTGGTTGGTATGTGCTTTTATTTGGTTTGGTTGCTGTCTTTTTTTTTCCCTCTTTGTTTCTTCAGTTCCTTGTATCTTTTAAATATTGCTTCAAGTCTTGACTTCTTGGTTTCTTTTTACATATTTCAGTCTTGACTTCTTGGTTTCTTTTTACATATTTCAGTCTTGACTTCTTGGTTTCTTTTTACATATTTCAGTCTTGACTTCTTGGTTTCTTTTACATTTATTTCCTATATTCTTGACTTCTTGGTTTCTTTTTACATATTTCAGTCTTGACTTCTTGGTTTCTTTTTACATATTTCCCAACAGTGACTAGAAGCGATCCACAACACGAGACATATTTAACAATCTCATCCAAATATCTTTCACAATATTTCTGTCAGATACGTTCTCCATCTAACAGAAGGCATAACATTCAGCACAAGGAAATGATGCCTGGCCAACTCTAGAGAATAAAACATTGTTCTCTTGAGTTAAATGACCCAAATACAGACCCCTTTACCCTAAAACTCCCTATTGTTATACATATCCACAAAAATGCATGTATTTTCTACAAAGTATGAGTACAAATCTTCCAAATATTTTGTAAAAGCTGGTGGGAAGTGTGTACTTCATCTTCCAAATGTTCATAAAAACAGGAAAGGATGTCGGGTGGGAAGGGAGTGGGACAGTGGAAGTTCGTTTTCCCATACCACTATGCAGCAGAATGATTACAATCCACCAAGTATATTTAAAAAAATAAAACAAAATAAATAAATAAAGATTCTTCCACCACAAAGTTCTTTCATATCTGCTCCACCAACATACTTTAGCACAAATTCATGCTCCATCAAAGATTTTTTTATTTATTTCGGGGCCTGTAGTCCCCTCTGCTGTTCCTACATACTGGCATGTTATCAAAGAAGCAGACACAACCAGATATCACACACAAGAGTTAGCAAGAGTTGTTGTTCTTTGGTCAAAGCACTCAAGTTAACACACCAAAACAACATTATCCTTACCCTCCAAAAATGTTATTGCCACTAAAGAACTTTATGTCCAGATTTTTTTCAACTTTTTTTTTTCATCAATTTGGTCATTTTTTGCCAGATGCATACAGAAAACAGCAAAATCATATGGGCAAACAGGTCTGAACATTCAATCCTTGCTGTGCTGGAGATAGCCCGGTTAGGAGGTTTACTCTTCAGAATCACCATCTGTGCAGCATCCACCCCCTTCTGATGACATTCTAAACCAAAGTCATCTGTGTAAATGCATTTAAAAGGAAAACATTTGCACATATGTTGAGTTCCATTTCACCTTTTGTGAAAAAAGCATGTCAACATGTGCAAGCGAGTTAAATCTCACACACACACACACACACACACTCTCACACGCACACACACAATGGTGCACACGGACCTCTTGTTCACGTTTTATGCCTGATGACAGAGTTTAAAAACGGTCACCAAAATCTTGCCAGTGGTCGGGGCCACAAAGTTCGCCAAGGGACAACTCTGAAGTAAAGAAGAGCATAGCAGAGTGCATTGCTTACCTGTATGTCAGTTCTCTCTGCCACCCATTTTGCTATTTGCTCTGCTTGGAACCCCACTCTGCAATAAAAAGAAAAATTACACATACCAGTAAAAATCCTTCATTTATCTTCCACTGTCCGTTTGACAGATGAGGAAAAAAATATGAATAAAAATGTTAAGGAATCTTAGAAATATATAAATCAGACACTGAGGAATCTTAGAAAAAGACAAGCAACTGACATGCTGCAAAACAAGTAATCCTCTTCCATGGAAACCTTATATGGCCAACTGGATATAAAGCATTCAGCCCCCTAGAGTTAGACCTTAACATCAGAACACATTTCTTTTATCCAAAATTTTGTTTAACCTCTTAACCAGCCATCTTGTTGTGTCTATCTGCCATTACCATCTAACCACTGATCCCCATGTTTTGAGCGACTCTCCATTTTGTTTCCATCTAGCATATTTTGGGAACTTGGAGAGTAAAGATATGCTGTATGAGGACAACTGCCGAAGTGAAAGTGGCCACTATTCACAAAGTCCTTTGACTTGAGCGGGAAAAAAAAAAGTATCAAGAAGTCATTTTTCAGTTCAGTCAGGTGTGACGGGTATAGGCAACTACGACCATCCCATCTCTCACACCCCAGCCCCACTCCCACCCCCATTCCCACCCACCCCCCAAAAAATACATTTGAAAACACTACAATAACCTCTTTAACTGAAAAAAGTTCATGACTACCTGTGTATATCCATAGTGTCCGCCTTCTTCGGCTTGCCCTTGGCTGGAAAATGCATGAAGACAGGGCAGTGTTGAGTTTCATCTGAAAAAGAACAGTTCATTCATTCACACTGCTTGATATGATGCACCGCAAGTTCAATGCCTATTCTCATTTACCAACCCTCTTACACTGCAGGGTTGGACATTATGTTGTTTTTTTTGATGACATCTACATACAATTCTATCGCCCTTGGGGTGAAACCACCTACCACCCAAAACGCAACAACAAATGAATTGTACAACTAAACCTTCATCCCAGAGATGGATTCTCATAATGTGAAAAAGGAGGAAAAAAAGTGGCGGGGGTCCGGGGGCCGCTAAAGGCCCCCGTGGGTCCAGGGCAAGGCCCCTGGTGGGGGTCAGGGGGCGAAGCCCCCTGAAGCTGAAGATTTTTTAGAATTTTAACCTGCAAAAATCACATCTGAGACACCAAAGTTTTCAAAGTATTAAAAACCTTGATCCTACAAAAAAAAGACTTTTCTCACCTCGCCTTTGTCAGGAAATGATGAAGACCATTGACACAGGATTGGTGATTTTCCAGTTGCAAAAGTCACACAATTTTCCAGCAGTTGCAAGTCAGTTTCCTCATTACTGGTCCTTCCATCACCACATTTCAGCGAGCAGTTTAGTTCTAATAGTAATAGCCATCCTTCAAAATACTTATTAAAAAAAGTTTACCTGAACACCAATAAAATAATTTTTTTATAGTTGTCCTTAAAAATACCACGGAGATTCTGATTCCTTTATAGAATAATATAAGTGAGAGGTTTGAAAAAGGGATCATATTCAAAGTGTGCAAATTGTGAAGGTTTAACTCATTGTGTGCCCACAAGCAGTTGTTTTTTTTCTTTTAAACTTGATCCATCTCTATTACAAAAGAAAAAAACCACTTTCACACTTCTGATACTCCTCAACATTAATGATGTCACTTGCTAAATCTAGTCACCAGAGTATAAGTATGCATGCATATCTGACGGTCTGCTCGTTTGTAAAGAATGTGTGTAACTGATTCCTCCCCCCTCCCCCCCCCCCCCCCCCCCCCCCCCAATGATATCATACCAAAAAGAAAAGATTTTTGTGACGTGGTGGTATAGGGTAAAAAAATTCTTATATTATTACTACTACTACTACAATGACTTTTTCCGTACTTCGTCTGTTTTGTTTGCTTGTCTGTAGAATGTCAAAAAACACCCTTGCAATTTTTTTGTTTTGATCTCTCTCTCACTAAAATAGTTTGGGTTGTATGCTATTTATTACGTAAAATTTGGCTACACAATTGTGTATACTGTGACATGATGGAACCTGTTTTTTTCAAAGAGAACCTTCATTGCAAATAATCAGCTTGATGATTGTGGCATTACATCAAGAAGAAAAAAAAAAAGGGGGGGGGGGGGGTTTCTACAGATTCATCATATCTATCTGGAGATAACCTGCAATATTATTAATATCATTACTTCAACAAAACAAATAGCATTACTCTTCACAGAGAGAGAGAGAGAGAGAGAGAGAGAGAGACGGGGTGGGAGTGGGGTGGTGGGTAGACTCGCCGATGCTCCAAACGATCCAAGAGTCTCGTTGTAAGACGATCTTTCACTCTTGCTAGGTGCTTTTCAGCAAGAACGTGGTTGATCAATGCTGACTTGCCCCGTGAGCCATACTTGATCGCTCATTACACCATGTGCAGACTGCTTGTCCTGGATAGGTGATTTTCCTCATGCAGTCTTTCAGTCTGAGAATCACACTGTGGCTGACGGCGCCTTTGGAACTGGTCAGCATCACTTTGCGCTCACTTCCTCCTCCAACCACTTCCAAGTCCATTTTTTTTTTAACTGAAGCATCGACTTGCTTCGCAAGAACTTTCTCGCTTTCTGCTATCTGACGAAACATTCTGGTTTCCGCCACTCTCGTCAAACCGAAAGAAAATGGCGTCAGGAAAAGAATTCGCAAACAGTTTGCCGCGTTCTCAAACATCAACTTCCGCTTTGATGGTTTCGGTTAACCGCAGAATGAAAGACAGCAGTCTCGACCGGCCCAAGCAGAAACCGGAAACATCCATTTGCGAACGGATCAATTGAGAACACAATATCGATCGACCTCTCGCCGAAACATTAGCTTCATCACAAACCTACCTCTACCCCCCCCCCCCCCCCCCCCCCCCCCCAAAATTTTCTCAACGGATTTACACTGATCTCAAAAACGACCCCTGGGGCCATCAAAAAGACGGAAATCCGCCAATCGGCGGAAAAATCCCCATCTCTGCCCATCCAATCGCTTGCCACATTAAAATGAAAATGTTGATGTATTAAACACTTGCTTAAAATTCAAGTTTCAAAGGGTGACATCCCCGTCTGCTGTGATGAGTATCCAAAAGGGTAAAAAAAACGCTGAACTTTGATTTCTTCACACATTTCAAAGGGTGACACCCCCGTCTGCTGTGATGATTATCCAAAATGGTAAAATAACGCTGAACTTGATTTCTTCACACACTTCAAAGGGTGACATCCCCGTCTGCTGTGAGGATTATCCAAAAGGGTAAAATAACGCTGAACTTTGATTTCTTCACACACTTCAAAGGGTGACTTCCCCGTCTGCTGTGATATTACCCAAAAAGGGTAAAATAACGCTGAACTTTGATTTCTTCACACACTTCAAAGGGTGACATCCCCGTCTGCTGTGATGATTATCCAAAAGGGTAAAATAACGCTGAACTTTGATTTCTTCACACATTTCAAAGGGTGACATCCCCGTCTGCTGTGATGATTATCCAAAAAGGGTAAAAAAAACGCTGAACTTTGATTTCTTCACACACTTCAAAGGGTGACATCCCCGTCTGCTGTGATGATTATCCAAAAGGGTAAAATAACGCTGAACTTTGATTTCTTCACACACTTCAAAGGTGACATCCCCGTCTGCTGTGATGATTATCCAAAAGGGTAAAATAACGCTGACTTTGATTTCTTCACACACTTCAAAGCTGCTCTTTCCTGAGGAACAGGATAACAGAATTCACCACCTGTCTGACACAAATTGTTACTGTCCTACCATGAACTGTGACATATTGCACTGTGTCTGTTTACATTCTACAGTATAGTTTACATTCACTGCAAAGTCTAAGTTCCTCTTTACTACAGATTTCTCCATGTTAACTTTGGGATGCTCTGCTCAGCAAGAACAGATGAAGACTTTGCCTTTGCAGTGATCAGTTTGACAAGTTAAGATTTTCATTTTCTTTCTTCAGATCTTCAGTCACAACAAATACTTACAAAAATAGGTGTCTGAAATCATATCATGCATGCCTGTTAACTTATTTAATGACTTGCCAGTTTTTTTTGAAAACAGTCAAACATATGCATATCCACAGATGGTGCACATATAGAAGAGGAAAGATTCAACATTATTTAATGGAAAACACATTTAGCAACTACCATGTACATTGTCACAAAGAAAAACTATCCAAAAAGTTCCTGGAGTTTATTACAGTACCAGTTTTCCTACACCTAAGATAATTTTCCCGCCTTACAGTCATGATGTTTCACTGACAGATTTCTATATGTGGATATAGAATAAAGAAAAATAAGTGCAGCTGTTGCTGCTTCCTTGAACAGAACATTCGATAAAAACAACTAGACCAAATTTAAGTTACTAGGACAGTAAAGCCTACAACAACAGGAACAAGCAGCGTCTTTGAGTTAGTATGGAAAATCCGAAGAAAATAGACACAAAACCTTAACTTCCGCACTGACCGCTGCATGGACAAGACGTGCATTCTCTTCAAAATGAAAACAGAGAGTGTAGTTACCTTTGAAGCATAACTAAAGCATAACTGAAATCGGGAGCTCTGCTAATTCTGGGTTGAAAAAAATTTCATCAAGCAACTGATATCATTCTGATAGGAACTGCGAGTCTCTGAAGTATTTTTTTGGGGATGTTTATCATTTTTTCAATCCTTCTATTTAGTATGTGTCACAGTAATGGAAAAAACTTGATCAGAAACTTTCTTCCTATTTCTGTTCTTTAGAATCATATCCATCCACTCCTCTTTCCAACCCAAAAGGATACGTAATTCCGTCAGGTCTAAAAAATATCAGCAAGTAAATGACACAGACCTCTACTAACTTCTCCCTTCTTTTTTTTTTTTCCCTTGTCACTTCATAGACTTTCTTTGCTCACAAATTCATAGTAGCTTATCAATCCATAATTATGATACTCACACTCTGAAAAACATCTGGGCCTTCATCATAGTCCACCATGGTGAAGAACAAGTCATTGGAGTACTGCTGAGAGTACCTCCACGAGTTGGCCAGAATCTGGTACTCTTCATTAGCTTGTCTGAAACAGCCATTTCCACAGTATAAAAAGAACAAGTTCTCTTCGTTCTTCTCATGATTAAGAACAACTCTTCCTGAATGTTCTCATTTCTTAGCCCCTTCACTGCCTAACCTGTTCATTTAGCCACGCTGTTTTGGTATCTCTGGTGCCCTAATACGTAAGTCTTAAGATATAATTTTATTATAAAATTCCTCCTCAACCAGAGTATTCCCAAACACTCGAAGTCCAGTTCTGACCTGCCAAGTCCTCAAAAGCACAAAGTGCACAATTTTGAAATTTTAACCACAGCATTCCTAATTTAAGAATAGCATGAAACACTTACATGCAATATCATCATTATGACAGGATGGCAGACCTAGCAGACGAAATCTCGCAAGTTATCATGTGGTTTTGACTTGGCTTACAAAACTCTAAATGGCCAACAATGAAACCTATTGATATCGTGACAAAATCATGACCGTTTATAGTGATTATTCTTCTTCTCCATTTTTTTTTTTAACCAAACAAGCCTCAGTCTGCAGACCTATATTGCTTCAGATCCACCTAAACTGTCACCATGTCCATGAGGCATGTTCTCCCCTACATTTTTGTTTTTTAGGTATAGCATTTTGTCACAAATTGAAGCAGTGTGGCATTTTCAACAAAATCACAGCATGCAGTACTAAATGCGTAGCACTTGACAACTCCGCCAATCAGTCGGCTGACCGCACTTTAATGAGACATGTCCAGTGAGACCCAACTGCAGTGTGACTGGATCCTGCTGCTGGTGGAGTACACTGCCCCTGATGTCAGCCTGGTTAAGTTGGCTATGAGCCAACATCAGACCTGCCTACCTCATGTTGTGCTCATCAGTAATAACCACAGAGATTTTCAGTAATTTTGCATTTCCTTCAGTAATTCCACGGACGCGTAATACACGGCGTTTTTGAACAAATAATGTGTACAAAACTCCAACTACATTTTTAACATTGAACAAATAGGCCTAATGTGTACAAAACTCCAACTACATTTTTAACATTTTAACAAAAAATATAAACAGTAAAAAAGGAACAAAAACAACAAAGCAGAATTAAAATACCTTGGGATGATGGCAGATGACGGACTCAGGACAGGAGTTTCAGGTCAATTCAAAGGTGATATACTTGACAGTTTGTAACTTACACAGCAGTCACCACAGATGACACCACTGATGAAGAACCTAATGTACAACCCCCCCCCCCCCCCCCACAAAAAAAAAAAAAAAAATATGTGTGTGTGTGTGTGTCCCTGAGCTGTGCTGACAAGATAGTGGCGAAAATGAAAAGGACCTTTTCATTTTCGCCACTATCTTGTCAGCACAGCTCAGGGACAAGTTGTTTTCGCAGATCAGCTCACACAACAGTCTTTCTGCGTTGGTGATCTTCCGTGGTGGGTCTGACGGCTGCTCTCGCTGGATTTCGTAAACAACGATGTGATCTTCTGACTGGAGGCACTCGCAGCTGTCTCTTTGTGCATTTTCCCCGAGATATGGCGCTTGCAGTCATTTGCTCCCCATGTCCGATGGAGAAGTCTGAATTGCACACCGAGCAGAAATGAGTATACAAATCCAGGTCCATGACAAGGCCAAGTCCGCGTGTATTTACTTCGGAACACTTGCTTCTTCGCCTTCTTCCGTTGTGGCACAGTGGTTTTCGAACCCTCGTCATCGGTTTCATGCAAACGTTTAGAAGATTTCTCCGCCATTTTCACAATCGCCGGCAAAAAATCGGTTGAAACTTTGTCTTACAATGGCTGAACAAAAAGCTTCGAATGGCGCGCACAGATGTGATGGCGTGTCGTGTTGGCCCACAGCACCACATTGACCAATCGCAAGTTCCGAACTATCTGTGGTTTCGGCTTGAGTCAAGGGAAGTTACTCTGCGGTCTCGGAAAGGTCTAGCAGTCGACAATTTTTCGAGTCTGAAATTTGCGTAGTTTTTCAATTTTCTTTTCCGTAATTTCGCACGGAAAATCGTACCTCCGTAATGGGGGGTTAATTTCCGTTAAAATTACGGACGATTACGGAAGGGTAGGCAGGTCTGCAACATTTAATTTTTGTCTGATCATGACTCTGTCAAACCAGGGACCGTACAGCAAAGGGACTAACAAGAGCCAGATGGGCCGCGCGAAGTACCGCTCGCGAGCCGACGGCCGAACTTGGGCGTAAAGAACTTCCGGTGGCAGCTTCTAGCGAGTAAACAATGTGTGGAACACGCGTGTCGGACGGTTGTTTTGTAAATCTCGTTTTTCGCATGAACACTCCAATTTCTTGTACCAAAACCACATCGCATCTAATATGGGGGGTGCAAACTGTGCCATTGTTGGCTGTCCGCCAGAAATCTAAACACAAAGGGCTTACATTTCACAAATTACCGGCGAAAGGTACGAACGATGAGTGGAGAATGCAGCTGATCAACAGTATCAACAGACAAGATAAATCGTTCAACCCGACAGGGCTACAATTTGCTCCCGTCATTTCAAGGA
>CM031601.1:5810818-5820818 GCA_018398815.1 Conus ventricosus
AGCTGCGCATCCCTTTGCTGTACGGTCCCTGGTCAAACCTTGCATGCACAAAGGGGGCAGTTCTAACAGATCTTTGAGCTTGGTAAGTCTAGAGACAGTTGTCTGAGCGGTGAGTGAATGTTTATATTGAAATGAGGTAATGTGGAAGGGCAAGAGGTGGTCATCTTACATGGGGGGGGGGGGGGGGGGGGGGGGGGGGGGGGCGGGTTGCAAGCCTTTTCTTCAATCAGGGAATTCACAGAGCCCAAGCGAGTGGAGATAGTGTGGTCTTCATCTTGATTCTGTTTTGATTAGTTTCCACCTGGCCTGTTTTTTCATAGAGTGTGAGTTATTATCACAGCAAAAGGATCAGTTAAACCTGTACTCTAGAATTTGAAAAATACAAAAGGGCGGCAACTCTACAGAAATCAAGGAATTCAAGTATGAAACTCTTACTACTGGAGAGTTGCTGTCCTTTTGCATTTTCAGTACCTTTGCAAAAATAAAACTTGTCACAGCAAGTTTAAAATACAAGAAACAGCTAAAATGCACAAAAGTACTCATTCACAAAGATCAACATTAATGAAAATAAAATAATGAAAGAAAGAAAGAAAGAAACAAGTGTTTTCACTGTCTGCCAAAGTACAAACAAATGAATGCAATTATATAAGTACGTTTCTCTTCAACTTACTTGCAAACAGAGCACTGTCGCTGAGCTTGCAGGGCAGTCAGCATGACGATGACGGAATAGTTGCGTGGTGGTGATTTGACATACTGCCTGAACTTGTCTCCATTCAAACGAATGATGGACTTCTTGTTGTTCCATTCTGTCAGTTGTTGCACTCTGTCTCCCAGTGAACCCTGTTTGCATTACCAGTCAGCACATTTCAGTGTGTAAGACTCCCTTTATGGTCACAAACACCAAGACTGATAAAGATAGTGTGAGCACATGTGGACACACACACATATGCCGACTCACATTATCACTTACAGAATAACGTCAACAATTTAGTACCTGAAACAAAGACAAATCACAGGGCCACCAAACAAAGAAACACATTACAAAAGATACAATATATTCAATCTATTTGGTCATCATCAGGCGAAACAAATATCATTCAAAACCATGAAAATAAAGGATGAAAAGACAGCCTCTTACCTCTTTGATCTGGGTGCAAAATTAGGTCTTGGATTGGTACCGAGGTTGAAGGTGAGGAGATTTAAATAACATAACAATAGTGATAAAGAAATAATGGTATTATCATGATAAAATTATCCTTGGCTTAAGGCTGTGTCAGGCTAATTGACATAGGCTAGAACACCAAGGCTACATCAAAATGTTGTTATGCTCTGCATAGTTATGCGGGGATTGTCTTCAGTTGTGACAAGCTCCTAGCATAACATTATCAGTCTCTAAAATCCCCGAAGTCGGAGTGTGGCTGCCCATGTGGCGGGGTAATCAAAAACGGTCACACACGTAATGTTCTCATCCCCAGCTGATGCATTTGTACCATAGTGTTCAAGTACTTCGGCTGTTTGGATGATCCCTGGAGTCTTTTAGCCAGGGTACGACAACAACAACAACAACATGATAAAATTATAATAATAAAAATAATATGTAATTGTATTAATAACAATGATATTAATACTACCAACAGTAATACTTTAATAGAAGAACATGAGGAAGGAGAAGAATGAGAACTGTTACATTAATATGATTATGTTATAAAAATCATTATTGTTATCATTAATAATTATGTATATAATAGTTATATTATCCATAATAATATCATTAATAACATTAATATGCTAATAACAATAATAATAAAAGTAATAATAATTTTTTTTTAATGGGAAAGATAGCGAGATAAAATTTCAGAAATATACAAAGAGTTATAATACTAATCATTATCATAATCATAAACATTTATATAAACAATGGGAAAGAGAGTATAATAACATCTAAGAACTATACAAATGCATAAATTTCTGCAAGTACACTGTGAAATTTGTCCAAACTTAAAAAATCATTTGCAAAGCAAAGAAATTACAAAACAATATACACTTTTATATTTAGTCTCTTGAAATCATGGTTGACTGAAATATAACTGAGAAGTGAAACTCTGAACTAATCCACCCAGCCTGGACTATGAGCATTTTGATAATGTATGATACAGTGTAAAAATGTTTGTCTTCATATACAGCTACATCTGTCTCCAAAGCAAAATCAAAGAATGTATCACTCACACACACACACACACACACACACACACACACACACACACACACAGAGTTAATGAGGTAGGAAAGGGAATGTGTTAGGAGGAAGGAGGAAACTGGTTTTCCTTCCAATCAGTCCTGTCAAAATCTAACTAATGATGGCTGGCTACCTGCTGCTAACTTCTTTTGATACTTTTTAAAATGCTCTTATATACCAGCTGTGATATTGCGCTTTAATCAAGTTTATTGTGACAGCAAGACACATCCATCTTGTAATTACTGACATTCAGAATAATGTCACTTTAACCACTCCAGCATCAACAAACGGCTGCTCATTAGCAAATAAGTTGTGCATGTGCATGTGTACGTGAGTGTGTGTGTGTGTGTGTGTGTGAGCACACGCACATGTTTCTGTAGCATTGCATGCGTGTTGCCAGGAAATTTAAGCAGAGCAAAACCTCATCTGACCCCTCAGTAAGACGACAATACCTACAGATGAAGAGCAAAGTACAGCGAGAACAGCGGCGGGCCTACTTGACTTTTATCAACAATATTATCGACTCTCAAAAAATCGACGATGAGCAGTTGAGGGGAAGCAACCAGAAACGATTCTGGAGCTGCATATAATATCTCAGTACAGGGGTGTCTCTGCTACAATAAGATAAGATAATGTTGCTTATAGTTATAGCCCAGCCGACCGCAAAGGGCCACATCAGGGCTGCTCTGCTACGAGATCATGGAAGATTGTATGCATCCCCGAAAGAAAAGGCCAACATTTTAAACCATCAATACAAGTCGGTCTTCACAAGAGAAAATGACAGCAACATCCCAATACCATCGGGAATACCCTCCCCTGCAATGGCCAAGATCATGATTGATGAAGAAGGGGGACGCAAGTTGCTGAAGAACATCAACCCATATAATTTATAAAGCAGCGGGACCAGATGAAATCCCAGCAAAAATGTTGAAAGAATGCGCAAACGAGATCGCACCCTGCTTTCTACAATTTTCACCAAATCACTGGCAGATGGATGAGTACCGGACGACTGGAGAAGGGCGAACGTGACGGCAGTATTCAAGAAGGGCAACTGTAATTCTGCTGCCAACTACAGACCGGTCTTTCTCACCAGCATCTGCTGTAAGTTGCAAGAACACATCATCGCAAGCAGCATCACACGCCATCTGAACCAACATGAAATTCCTGTCAACTCCCAGCATAGGTTTAGAGCCAGAGTGAGTTACGAAACCCAACTGATCACACTATTCCACGACAACGCCAAAAACCAGGACAGTAAACAACAGACAGATATGGTAATCCTGGATTTTTCCAAAGCCTTTGGCAAGGTCCCTTACACACAAATACCTCCTCCGTCAGCTGGACCATTATGGTGTACGAGGATCGACGTTGGACTGGATCAAAGCCATTCTTTCAAACCACTCCCAGATCATCGTAGTAAAAGTTAAAAAATCTGAGCCAGCACCTGTCATCAGCAGAGTCCCACAGGGGACAGGTCTAGGACCCATCCTATTTCTTATTTTCATCAACGACCTGCCTCAGAGCACCAAGGCCAACATCAGATTGTTCGCTGATGACTGCATATCTATTCCGCCACAAAGACTATCCAAGACTGCAAGATGCTCCAACGAGATCTTAACACACTGACCGATTGGGAGCAGCGTTGGGGGATGGAATTTCACCCCGAAAAATATAATGTCCTCACCTGTTCAACATCATGGAACTCCATCAACTTCAACTACAAATTAAAAGGACACACTCTCGATCACGCCGACAGCTCGAAATATCTTGGCGCTGACATAAGAAGTGACCTCAACTGGAAAGATCATGTAACAAGAGTCACCAACAAGGCCAACAGCATGGTAGGCTTCCTGAAAAGAAATCTGAAGACGTCCAACAAAAGCACCAAAACCAGTGCTTACCTAACCCTTGTATGCCCACACCTGGAGTATTGCTCATCAGTTTGGAGCCCGTACAAAGTACGCCAAGAGAAAAAGATTGAAATGGTGCAAAGAAGAGCAGCACGTTATATACGCAATGACAATGGTTGGATCAGCAGCGTTACATCCACGCTGCAAGAACTTGGATGGGAACCCTTGAATCAGGTGAAACAGGCAGAGGCTAACCTTCATGTACAAGATTGTTCATGGCACTGTGAACATACCTCCAGACAAATTCAGTACTCAAGAAAGGATCCACCAAAACAAGATCAAATCACTGACACAAGTTTGCTCATCTCGGCACCTCCTCTGACCCATACAAGTTCAGTTCTTCCCGTCAACCATTCGTGTCTGGAACTCCCTGCTTGCAACAGCAGCAGAGGCTCCCTCCTCAGTATCATTCAAGAGGGAGCTCAACAAAATCCCAGTTTAGACCCCTCCCCCAACTAGCCTTGTGGTAAATGAAGGTCCAGGTCTTGACCTGGGAATCGTTACGATTACTGGATAGGCCTCTCCAGATACCAGGTTAGGCTAGTTGTGGCCCCTTTTTGTTGTTGTTGCTGCTGCTGCCGCATCACGCTGCCCCAGTGCTGAACTCAAGGGGTATGGGGTGCTGAGGCTACTTTAGATCCTCTGCTGTCTTTTTCTCGCAACAGAATTTTCTTTTCATCTTACGCCTCTGCGCACACAGGTCAATAACAGTCATTAATGATGGCTGATCTTCCAATCTAAGATTGAACTTGAAGATTGTTCGTCCACACGTGCGTGTGTGTGTGTGTGTGTGTGTGTGTGTGTGTGTGTGTGTTTGAGTTTGTGTACGTGCGTGAGCGTACACGCCACTTGTGTGTCTCATTTTCGTTTTACTTCCTCGGTCCCCTGTCGCTGAACGACACGTATGATGTAGCTCTTCAATTAAGTAAGAACGTTTAGTTCAATCAATATCTGACTGACCAACGCCGGACATTGCCCATTCGTTGTTTTCTGATCAACGGGAAATTTCATCGATTATACTGCAGTAGTTTTAATTATTTTACCTCCTTCTTTTTGTTGTTTTGCGATGCAGATTCTGAGCGTGACCCTGCAACTGCAAAGAGAACGTAACAGAGAGCCAGGCCGCTCAGATACTTTATGATGGCAGCCATGTTGCTGTGGAAGGGCGACGACAGTTTCCGGTTGTCTGCCGGGCCTGTCGGGGTTAAAATTGTATGGTAACCCTGTATTCTCAAGAGTCATAGAAATTAGATCAAAAACAAAAAGAAAAAAGAAAAAAAAAATATATATATATATATATATATATACAACAAACTAATAAATTCCAAGGATAAGTACCGCACCGTTCCAGCAACTTACAGAGCAGCTTGGTGTTGCAATGACTGCAAGAAATATTGAATTATAAACGTTACTGTCTAACATACTGTTAGTTAGGCAGAATCATCTACCACTGCAGATATGAATGCGTATCTCCCCCTATTTCTTCAATCTAAGACATAAGAGCAAGCTTTGTTTATAATTCAATATATATATATATATATATATATATATATATATATATATATATATGTGTGTGTGTGTGTGTGTGTGTGTGTGTGTGTGTGTGGAATGATGCTTTAGAATCTAGTAATAAGTGTTTAGGTAGGTAGGTAGGTAAGTAGGAGCTATTATAGCCTCGCGGCTTTCATGTGCTCCATCAATTGAAGTGTCAGTACTTTTCCCAGTGTTTAGCGCAGCGTGATTACAGTTGCATATAATTTTGTATAAATTGGGATGAGAACAATTTCAGTCATCAAAATCATATACTATATCTTTGAAATTTGCATCTACATCAAGGAGGCTCTTAAAACTGTTGATATTGTTAGTTAGTTTGATGTAACTCAGAAGAGAATTCCACCTGCCTACTACTCTATTAGCAAATGAATTTCTCCTCAGATTAGTGCGAGAATATTGAACAAATAATTTGCCAGCATTGCCTCTTGTGATGTTAGATTTGCTTAACTGGAATAGTGAGTTGAAATCGATGTCATCAACATGGTGGAATATCTTGTAGGTTTGAATCAGGTCACCCCTCACCCTCCTGGCCTTCAGGGATGTTAATCCAAAATATCTAAGTCTTTCACCATAAGGCATATTTTTGCATTCTGGCAGTATTTTGGTCGCTCTTCTTTGAACCTTTTCTATTGATGAGGATTGCCTTTTAAGTAAAGGGTACCAGATGACATTACCGTATTCCACATGTGGTCGGATGAGTGATTTGTATAGCTTTATAAACATATCTTTGTCAATGAACGAGAAAGATCGTCTTATCAAACCAATCATTTGGTTGGCTTTACTAATAGCTTTCTGTATGTGTGGGTCAAAACTAAGATCACAATCAAATATAACTCCAAGGTCCTTTTCCTCTACACATTTTTGGATCATTTGATTTGAATCACCCATTTTCATTGTGTAATCATTTTGGGGGTTCTTCTTACCAATGTGCAGCACTTTACATTTTTGAACATTGAAATACAGGTTCCATTTGTGAGACCAATCCTGCACATTGTTAAGGTCCCTTTGAATGACAGAGTGATTACTTGAATCCCCGTAAATCTTTGTATCATCGGCAAAAATCGTACATGTATTTGTTATGACATCCGGTAAGTCATTTATGAATATCGTAAAAAGGACCGGGCCCAAGATGCTCCCTGTGGAATACCACTCAAAACTGGTTTGTCTGAAGAGTATACTGACCCCACCCTCACTCTTTGTCTTCTGTCAGTCAGGAAGTCTGTAATCCAGTCAAGAAGAGATCCATGAATTCCATAATTCTGTAACTTAATCAATAGTCTTTTGTGCGGTACAGAGTCGAAGGCTTTACGGAAGTCTAAATACACTATATCTATTGGTTTTTTGTCATCAGTAAGTACAGTTAAGTCGTCCATAACTTGAATCAGTTGTGTCATGCATGATCTTTTATTACGGAAGCCATGTTGACAGTCCGCAAAGAGTTTAAAATCATTAAAATATGATACTATGACATCCCTTACAATTGACTCTAGCACTTTACACATTTATTTTACAGAAATTTTAAAACAGAGTTTCGTCGTGAAAAATAATAAAATGTTACCTGATGTTTATATATACCCACTGATTCGGTTTCGCTGTGGCAATCGTAAACTCATGATAGCAATTGGCAGACGATTTGGAATACCTCACGATGAACGATTCTGTCGGGACTGTGACCAGAATGACCTTGGTGATGAATTTCATTTTGTAATGAAATGTAACAAATATAACGACATTAGAAATCAGTTTATACCTAGAAAATTTACATATACAAAGTCCGTATTTAACTATTGTCGTTTGCTTTGTGGTAGTAAGAAACTGTTGCTAAACTTAGCGAAGTTTTTGAAACTTAGTAAAGTTGTGTAACATTACATTCAGTATGTTAAGTATATGGAAAATGTTGATGTTTGATTTGTTTCATTTCTATTTGTTTGATTTGTTTCAAGTCCTCCATGCCCCAAAAGGGGTCACAGGATTAAAATCTTTGAATCTTTGAATCTTTGTGTGTGTGTGTGTGTGTGTGTGTGTGTGTGTGTGTGTGTGCGTGCGACCTTTCTGTCACTTGGAACCATAGAAGAGTGTCCTGTGTTAAAGTCATTAAAGTTCCGACGAATAAGGGGAGACTTGATTGAGACTTAAAAGCTATTTAAGGGACTTAATAGTACAAATTTTAACAGATTTTTTCAACTAACCTCTAATCAAATTACAAGACATTCTGATAACAAAATCCAAATTAAATATTGTCGCACTAATATTAGAAAATTTTCCTTTAGTAACAGAGTGGCACCGTATTGGAACAAATTACCTGCACACATTAAAAAAGCAAAAGATTTGAATACTTTTATAAACCTTCTGGATACTAACGCTAAGTTAAATATGTTAAAATTCCAATTTGATTGATAGAAAAGATTAAAATATATCCTGAGCATATGCATGCATTATGCAACCACTGTTTGTGAAATAAATAAGATGATTGGGACACAAAAAGCTGTGAGGCTATCCAAAGTCCCAAGTGAACTGAACTGAACTGAACTGAACTGTGAGTGCTGTGGGACCTGGTTCCACGCCTCTTGCCAACAGATAGACTTTGACACCCATGAAAACCTCGCGCATGAATCTGCAACCTGGCATTGTGTCGTCTGTGCAAACCGAAACTATAGCAGTACTCTTTTTTACCTACATGGTATTGAGCAGGATTATAACATAAATCTTAGCCAAATCTTCTTCTTCTTCCGAATAGCCTACTGGATAGGGTTCGATGAACATTAGTATCCAATGAATGAGTGATGGTTTCGAGCTGGTTTCCTATTTAAGGGTTTTTGTGGTGACCCATTGGCTCTTAGAGTTTAAAACTATGTTCAAACTATGTACAATGCTGCCTTGGTGGATTATGGCAGAAGGCCTTGCTTGAATCTCTCCAGTGAAGGAGAGTCAGTGAGGCTGGCAGGAAGGTTGTTCCATTCCCTAATTGTCCGTGGGAAAAAACTGGCATGAAGAGCGGGGTGTCTAGTGTGTTCCTGGTAAAGTCTCTTCGCACCCCGAGTTCTAGAATCTGAACTTCTGAAGAATTTAGATGGCTCTATATCTACAAGGGTGTTCACAATGCGATAGAGCATGAGCAGGCGGTTGTTAGCTCTGCGTTGTTGTAGTGGTTCCCATTTCAAAGCGTCCAACATGCTTGTCACACATCCTGGGATCCGGTCGGTGTAGTTGTTGCAGACAAAGCGAGCTGCTCTGCGCTGCATTTGCTCCAGCGCTGCTATGTCTCCTTGGCCGGTCGGGTCCCAGACTGTGGATGCATACTCTACGACCGGTCTGACCATGGTTTTGTAGGTGGCTGCTTTGACTGTGGGCGTGCACTCTCTAAAGTTTCTCCTAAGGAAACCAACAGTTCTGTTTCCTTTGTTGACATGCTCTTGATGTGGTCTGACCAGGATAAATCATCACTGAAGTTGATGCCTAAGTACTTGCTGTTTGATGTAGCTTCCAAAACTTGATCATGGAGTTTCTAGTTGGTTTACAACATTTTTTTTAAAGTTTTATTTGGAGAAATGCGGATGGCATTGCACTTGCTAGGATCAAAACTCATCTGCCATGTTGATTCCCATTGTTCAAGACAGGAGAGATCTGGTTGAAGTAGGTTGCTGTCAGAAGTGTTAGATATTTTGCGAAAGAGGAGGCAGTCATCAGCAAAGAGTTTTGTGGAGCTGGAGTTGATACAGTCAGGAAGGTCGTTGATGAAAGTGAGAAAGAGAAGCGGCCCTAACACAGTAGACCTACCTTGAGGGACTCCAGAAACTACATCTACTTCCGATGACAAGATGCCTTCTAGCAGCACCTGCTGTTTGCGCTGGCTGAGGAAGGACGAGATCCACTTGAGGGTGTTGTTTCGTACTCCATAGTATGCCAGTTTCTCAAGGAGGCGAGCGTGGGGCACTTTATCAAGGCTTTAGAAATATCCCTGCCTGATACTGAAAAGGAATTTAGACCCCTGCATTCTTCTGCCCCCACCCGCAACAGTCAACACGGAATGCTACGCAATCGTCCCCTGAGATTACTTAATGTAAACTTTCAGTCAGCCTCAGGAAAAGTAGCAGAAACTGCAATTTTGATCCACAGCACTAAACCTGATGTAGTCTTCGGATCAGAGACCTGGCTGAAGCCCAACGTTCATAACTTGAGAGTTCTTCCCAGACGGCTTCACTATCTTTAGGAAGACCGCATCGGCAGAGAGGGGGGTGGTGTTTTATTGCTGTCAAAGACAATTTGCAGTCCCGGAGCTTGATACAGGCGGCGAAATGAT
>CM031601.1:5825818-5828318 GCA_018398815.1 Conus ventricosus
GGGGAAGGGGGGGGGGGGGGGGGGAGGGAAGCAAAAATGAAGATAAGATCTTTTCTGGTCCTCTGGCCTCCCTTGACAATGGGTGTGTTACATGGCTGCTGTCTGAATCGATCATGACTGTCCGTAACCTTTGTTCTCAGGTGTAAGTTCCTTGCTTCCGCCCCAGTGCTATCTTCGCGACAAATACACAAACACACACACACACACACACACACACAAAACAAAAAAACACGTTGAGGATCTTCTAACAAACAAACAAAAAAAAGATAATGTTTTAAATTTTCTACCAACAATGGATACAAATCGCATCTTGTTTAAGAAAAGCGAGCACGAAGGAACTGTTTTATTTGTGAGTGGTTTTGCATTTAATACTGAATGGGAAAGCCAACACTGTGGTGTGCCACAGACGTTTTACGGGCTGCGGGTTAGCTTGCATCACTACGGCCATGATATAAGCTTATCTGATCACACACACACACACACATGCGCGAGCGCACATTTGCATGCACACGGGCGAGTGTGCACACAGACAAACAGAGAGAGAGAGAGAGAGAGAGGAGAGAGAGAGAGAGAGTGTGTGTGTGTGTGTGTGTGTGTGTGTGTGTGTGTAAACTGGGGTTAAAACGACCACCCACTTATAGCTCTAAAATAATTTGTCTCTAAAGGTATGATGACCTCAACTATCACTTCATACAGTAATTAAGCGTGCCATTAAACGCAGGACTTCATTAATTACCAAAAACAATTTATGAACACTCCAAACAAGAGAACACGTCCTAGAACACGTCCTTCTACTATCTCTGACGAGTGTTCAACCCCGGAGAGAGAGAGAGGAGAGAGAGAGAGAGAGAGAGAGAGAGAGAGAGTTTCAGTTTCATCAAGGAGGCGTCACTGCGTGCGGACTAGTCCATATACGCTACACCACATCCGCTAAGTTTTGAGAGAGAGAAGCACACGGTGAAGCACACGGTGAAATTTAATGTGGGGCCATCGGTCCATACACATTCATCCGGTGACATCTATGAGCAGCAATTACGCAAAATGCAACATCAAGGAACAAAGTGGAGAGTTTAACGGAAGAAAAACGAAAAGTTAATTCATAAAATTTGTCATCGCTTCTTGGTCCCCCTTACTGCAAAATTGTAATATCCTATAAACAATATCCTATAAACAATGCCTTATTTCCCTTCTTTTTTCTTCCCCCTTTTTTCGTTATAATTATGTTAACAAACTCAATGTGGGCCTACAATGCAAATTGAGCCTTCATATCTATGGAGCCGTGTATTTAATGATATGTCATGGGAGAACAAAATTCAAATCTAGAGCAACCAACATAAGTCGACAATGAACATCAGCTAACAACCTACGACAATTGACTTGATTCACGATGGACTAGCAACAAGGGCCGTGTCATACAGCAACATAGGCAGACAAACAGGCAATGACCAAAATTTTTGAGAGAGAGAGAGAGAGAGAGAGAGAGAGAGAGAGAGAGAGAGAGAGAGAGAGAGAGATGAAACTATTCTGAGAGAGCCACAGAAGCATGAATAGGCATCAGATTCTGACAGCTGTGATTCGGACAACCGTCCATGATCTAGACAGCCATGATTAGGACGATTCAGACAACCATGATGCAGCATTAATAATACATTTGGGCCAGAACAATAACACTAGACTATAATGGGAGCCTCGTTCAGTCCTGGATAATGACCCAAAGGATTGCAAGTGTCACTGTGGTACTTCTCCTAATACACGTAGTTTTCTCTGATTCTCTCTCTCTCTCTCTCTCTCTCTCTCTCTCTCTCTCTCTCTCTCTCTCTCTCTCTCTTCTCTCCTCTCTCTCTCTCTGTCTCTCCATCCCTCCCTCCCTCCCTCCCTCTCTCTCTCTCTCTCTCTCTCTCTCAATGTGTGTGTGTGTGTGTGTGTGTGTGTGTGTGTGTGTGTGTGTGTGTGTGTGTTTGAATGCTGTTTGGTAAAATCGGAGCTTCCCATTCGAATGTCTGGATAGTCGGCGGGTCAACTTTAGCTACCTATGAAGTCATATTCTAAACCTTTTTCTCCCTCTCCTCCAACCTCCACCTGCCCCCCACCACCATTTCTTTTAAACATAGCAACATAATGAAATGTCAGACCTGTCATTTGGTGAGAAAATTGAATCAGAAACCCAACAAACCTCGCCTTGGAGTACCTCGCCTTGGTGTACCTCGCCTTGGAGTACCTCGCCTTGGTGTACCTCGCCTTGGTGTACTCGCCTTGGTGTTTCTTTGACCTCAGTGAAGAACCATAGGTGAATAGTCGTATCAGTTGTAGAAGTGTTGCAATGAAGTCTGTAGATAAAGGAAAAGAAAGAACAAAACCCATGAAAACAAAATGCACAAAATAGAAAGCAGAATATCTTTTCCTCGCTTGCAATTTCGTGTGGTATTGCTTATAAGAATAGTAGGCTACCGCACTGAAGTTGTGATCCAAACCAAATCTTACTCAAACAAGTCCAAACAAT
>CM031601.1:5833318-5966109 GCA_018398815.1 Conus ventricosus
CCTGCACCACCCTTGGGTGCTGGGAACAATCCTGCACCACCCTTGGGTGCTGGGAACAATCCTGCACCACCCTTGGGTGCTGGGAACAATCCTGCACCACCCTTGGGTGCTGTTTGTTTCTTTGTTTTCTCACTTGAACCAAAGCTGGGCAGTGGACGAGGGAACCAAAGCTGGGTAGTGGACGAGGGAACCAAAGCTGGGTAGTGGACGAGGGAACCAAAGCTGGGTAGTGGACGAGGGAACCAAAGCTGGGCAGTGGACGAGGGAACCAAAGCTGGGTAGTGGACGAGGGAACCAAAGCTGGGTAGTGGACGAGGGAACCAAAACTGGGCAGTGGACGAGGGAACCAAAGCTGGGCAGTGGACGAGGGAACCAAAGCTGGGCAGTGGACGAGGGAACCCAAGCTGGGCAGTGGACGAGGGAACCAAAGCTGGGCAGTGGACGAGGGAACCAAAGCTGGGTAGTGGACGAGGGAACCAAAGCTGGGTAGTGGACGAGGGAACCAAAGCTGGGCAGTGGACGAGGGAACCAAAGCTGGGTAGTGGACGAGGGAACCAAAGCTGGGTAGTGGACGAGGGAACCAAAGCTGGGCAGTGGACGAGGGAACCAAAGCTGGGTAGTGGACGAGGGAACCCAAGCTGGGCAGTGGACGAGGGAACCAAAGCTGGGTAGTGGACGAGGGAACCCAAGCTGGGCAGTGGACGAGGGAACCAAAGCTGGGCAGTGGACGAGGGAACCAAAGCTGGGTAGTGGACGAGGGAACCAAAGCTGGGTAGTGGACGAGGGAACCAAAGCTGGGTAGTGGACGAGGGAACCAAAGCTGGGTAGTGGACGAGGGAACCAAAGCTGGGTAGTGGACGAGGGAACCAAAGCTGGGCAGTGGACGAGGGAACCAAAGCTGGGTAGTGGACGAGGGAACCAAAGCTGGGCAGTGGACGAGGGAACCAAAGCTGGGCAGTGGGAGGGGAACCAAAGCTGGGCAGTGGACGAGGGAACCAAAGCTGGGCAGTGGACGAGGGAACTGTCTGATCAGGGTTCGTGTCTGGGAACTGCTGCAGCAGCTGGATGGGTTCATTTTGATCATGTACCAGTAAACCTGAAAGAAAGGATAGTAAGCTGCGAAACAAAAGAAACAAACAAATTACGAGACAGACATGATGCATTTCGACATCTTTGGTCTCCTTCAGACAAGACAACATTCAAGACAATGAACCAATCATTATCTCCTCAACTTGGGGTCAAAATGGATGTGGAATCGTGTACCAGTAGGCTAGGTAGTTTTAAGAGTTTTTGTTTGGACATGTACCACCCGACTCTGGATGTATTGCCTTGCATGTCGATTGCCACAGAATAGCAAATGGAAGAAAAGAAGGAAGAAGAATAAACAAATCAGCTAATTTGTTTCTCTTGTGCACCAGTTAGTGTACCTTGAAGTTAGACTGAATTTTGCTGCAAAACGTCTTGCTGTAAAGTGAGCGTGTTTGTGGTTGTGCCTGTTCACATTTGAAATAGAGCTGCATTCTCAGCCTTTCATGGATTTTCTATACCCGAGATCTGACTTGAATACATGGTATACCCACTTCAGATATGAAATGAAACTTTTTTCACCCACCTTGTTTCCCTCCGGGGGTTGCGACCTTGTCATGGTCGGAGGGCTTGCGCGGTCCAGTGATCCCTTAGGCTTTGCTGGCGGGGCCATCAATACTTGGAGGTTGGCTGGTTTTTTCAAACTGCTTCTAGGTCCGAGAAGCCAAGATGCTGTCTGGCCTAAGCGTAACGTGGTAAGGAGTTGATGCCCCTGGTAGGGCTTCCCATGTCAGATAGGCTAAGGTGAGGATCCTGACTAAGAGTAACCCATCTTTCTCCTTTTCTTGTTTTCTGCCTTTATTTGGCCCTTTTCTATCTTCGTCTCCCCTTCAAGTCTTCTTTTCCACACTCCTTTTCTCTCTGTGGTCTCCTTAAGATCCGCCGTGTTTGCCGTGCGGTGCGACCTGTGTCGGAGGGGAATGAGATCCTGGTGATTGAGAGGGCCAGCGCTCTCAACACATCACTTTGGCTCGGACCTCTCCTAGACAGGGAGCACACTTTGGCCCGGGTGTACTAATCGGCTCCCCTTCTTGGGGCTGGGTCAAGACAGACAGTCCCCCTGCTGGCCAAGTAAACCCCTGCAGTGCTCAGCTCTCTGTTCCCGGGAGTTGAGCATGATCAGGGGGGATAGGGTTGGTAGTTTCTGTTTGTCGTATATCTCTCCAGAAGCCTGGAAGGGGTCAAGACATTGGTTTCTTGGCCCTGGCCCCTTAGTTGGACTCCAAGGTGGGTGGGTAAGGGAGAGATGAAACATTATAAAATTATTATGGCTTTTTCTAAAAACATTCCCCCCAAGAAGAAAAGGAAGGCAGCTTCCCCTATTTCAGGGGATTTCGAAACTGACAGTGATTCTGATACAGAGGTTAGACAGAGGACAGGTTTCTGGGCTTCCTGGCTCGTGATGGAAGGGACGGAGCAGGAAAGACCCCTTTCAGCTCTGAGCCCTTTGCCATACAGAAGGGCTTTCAAGGTTTGGCAGGTGACCCTCGGTCCATCAAAAGGTTGAGGAATGGCTCGTTTCTTATTCAATGTAAATCACAAAACAATCTGAACAGCTGCTAAAGGCAACAAAACTAGTGGACAGGGAGATCAAGGTGACTCCCCATAAACAGTTGAATTCGTCGAAAGGTGTGATCCGCTGTCGAGAGTTAACAGGTGTCTCAGAGGCAGAAATTAAGACGGAACTGGCGTCCCAGGGTGTGACGGAGGTGCGCAGGGTGACGGTAAAGAAAGGTTCAGAGAGAGTGGCCACCAACACCCTCTTTCTGACTTTCTGCAACCCTGTGCTGCCTCCGGTCATCAAAGTTGGTTACCTGAATGTTCGTGTTCAGCTGTATGTGCCATCCCCGTTGAGGTGCTTCAGATGCCAGAGGTTTGGCCATGTCAGAGACCGCTGTTCTGGGCAGGAGGTGTGTGGTGTTTGCTGCAAGGCGACCCATGATGGGCCGTGTAAAGATCCGGCACATTGTGCTAACTCCGGTGGCGATCATCCCTCCTCTTCAAGAAACTGTCCTCTTTGGATTCAGGAATCCGCAATACAACGAATAAAAACAGAAAAGAAGATCTCGTTTTTTGAAGCCCGGAAACAGGTTGTGGGCAGTCAGACGCCAACAGCTTCATATGCTTCGGCCGTAAAGAAAGTTCCCACAGTTCCCACTCGGTCAGTCTGCTGCCAGACTGATGAATTCATGTTTTCAAAGACATTGCAAGTAAGATCTGTCAATTCTGGTGGTAGCAGGTCCACCACCTCCCAACCCAAAGTGAATGCCCCTGGTGGAGGCAAAAAATCCGCCACCCCTCAGACTGCC
The DNA here is from genome assembly GCA_018398815.1 of Conus ventricosus. Taxonomy (NCBI): domain Eukaryota; kingdom Metazoa; phylum Mollusca; class Gastropoda; order Neogastropoda; family Conidae; genus Conus; species Conus ventricosus. The sequence goes on from CM031601.1 coordinate 5,836,714, forward strand.
CAGCAGTCTACAACATCTGCTGCTGGGCAGATTAAAAAACCAGCACCCCTACCTCGAACTCCTCTGTCCAGTGCCCGTGCGGGCAAGGGAGTTCACTCCAGTGTGGAGATGGTGGAGATGAGGAAGAAGCCTCCACCGTTCTCCCAAATCCAGACCTTCTTCACCTGTTGGCAAGTCTGCCAGCAGGTCTGAAGACCATCACAGTCCAGTGAAACTCAATAACAAATTCACTCCATTGGAAGCAGATGTTGAGGAGGAGATGACCTGATCTCTCTCCTTTTCGCCCTCTGCACCATGGATAGTACAATATTCCATTGGAATATCCGTGGACTAAATTCCAACTTCGAGGAGCTGCAGCTTCTGTGTCAATCTATAAAACCTTCCGTCGTAGCTCTTCAGGAAACTCAAATTCAAAGCCAGAAGACCTTTACTCTTTCTGGCTTTAATATTCTTTCAAAACCTGCACAACCATCCACGTTGGGACTGTCGGGCGGTGTTGCCCTTCTCCTACACAAAACTTTGTTGTATAGTCCTGTCGCTCTGTCTACCTCCCTTCAGGCTGTAGCTGCGAGAGTCACTCTCCACAAGACTGTGACAATCTGTTCCCTTTATCTCCCACCTTCTGTCCCGGTTTGTCGTCAGGACCTTGTCAGTCTGATAGGAGAACTTCCTCGACCTTTTTTGCTGTTGGGTGACTTAAACGGTCACAATCCTCTTGGGGTAGTGTCAGTACGTCATCCAGAGGTCTGCTAATTGAGGATGTCCTTTCGGATTTGGATTTGTGTTGTCTGAACGACGGATCTGCAACTTACCTCCACTCTTCCACAGGTTCACTTTCGTGTTTAGATTTGTCGGTTTGTGACCCCTCGCTGGTCCTGGACTATGAGTGGTCTGTCCATGACGATCTGCACGAAAGTGACCATTTCCCTGTCCTTCTACAACCTGTAATAACTGAACACGTCTCTGTCTCTCAACATCTAAATTATAAGAAAGCAAACTGGGATATATTTGCAGCCACTATTTCTCAGGAATTCCAGGACACTGATTTTCTTCAGAGTCCGGACCCAGCAGAATCACTGACTAACACTGTGATCAAGTGTGCTAAAGCTTGTATTCCAGTGTCTTCCGATAAACTTCAAATGCCAAAAACACCCTGGTTTGATTCAGACTGCCAACAAATTTCCAAAGTCCGAAAACGGGCTCAGCGTCAGGTGTGCCAACGACCTTCGGGTCCCAACGCTCGAGCCCATCAGAAACTCCGTGCCAAATCGAGACACACTTTTAAAATCAGTAAACGTCAGTCCTGGAGAAGTTTCTGCTCCAGGCTGACATCGAAAACTTCCAAGAAAAAAGTGTGGAACATCATTAAGAAAATCAAAGGGAAGAACACCTGTCCCACTGTGAACCATCTCAAGTTTTCTGACTCTTTAATAACAGACAAAAAAGCAGTTGCTAATCTGCTTGCTTCAACCATTGAAAAGAATTCCTCCTCTTCTAACAAATCAGCCACTTTTGTCAAAAACAAAGCCCTAAAAGAAAAATCACCCTGCAACTTTTCGTCCGACAACATGGAAGACTACAATCTTCCTTTCACGTTAAACGAGCTGAAATCTGCCTTACTTTCTTGCAGCGATTCCTCTCCAGGTATGGATGAAATTCATTATCAACTGTTGAAACATCTTCCGCAAGAAGGTCTGAACATACTGCTACAGGTATACAACCATGTGTGGACTACAGGTTTCTTTCCACCCTCTTGGCGGAAAGCCCTCATTATTCCCATCCCGAAACCTGGAAAAGATCTTTCTAATCCATCAAACTACCGTCCCATAGCTTTGACCAGCTGTGTCTGCAAATTGATGGAGAAAATTAATGGTCAATGCTAGGCTCATGTGGAAACTGGAAACCGATGGCCTTTTGGCGAAAGAACAGTGTGGTTTCCGCAAACATCGGACTACCGTTGACCATTTGATTCGTCTGGAATCTACACTTCGGAACTCTTTTTTGAACAGACAGCATGCAGTGGCAATTTTCTTTGACTTGGAGAAGGCCTACGATACCACCTGGAAGTCGGGGATACTTCATGATCTCCATGATCTGGGTTTTCGAGGTCATCTTCCGCTTTTCATTCAAAATTTTTTGGCAGAACGACAGTTTCAGGTCCGGGTTGGCACCACTCTCTCTGATGTCCACGAGCAGGAGTTGGGTGTTCCACAGGGGAGCATACTGTCTCCTGCCCTCTTTAGTATTAAAATCAACAACATTGTTCAATCAGTTCAGCAGGGTTCAGACTGCTCATTGTTTGTGGATGATTTTGCTGTCTACGCAACTGGAAGCCTGTACCCGAGTGTCCAGCGCAGGCTCCAGCTTTGCGTAGATAAAATCCATCGGTGGGCAGATGAAAACGGTTTCACCTTTTCTCCAACAAAGACGCAGTGTATTCACTTCCATAATTTCCGTCAGTTTTTTCCAGATCCTGAACTTCAAGTCGGGAAATCTCCCATTCCAGCTGTTAAAGAGGCCAAATTTCTGGGAGTTATTTTTGACCAGAAACTTAACTTTCTCAGCCATATTAAAAACCTCAAAACTGCTTGCCAGAAAGCACTGAATATTCTGCGGGTCGTAGCGCACACCGACTGGGGCGTGATAAGAAAACTTTGTTGCACCTCTACAGAGCCTGGTCCGTTCCAAACTGGACTACGGTTGTGCTGTGTACGGCTCCGCAAGATCGTCTTACCTCAAACTCTTGGACCCTATCCACCATCAAGGGCTTCGTCTCTGTCTTGGAGCGTTCCACACCACCCCTGTGTACAGCCTGTACGCAGAGGCAGGTGAACCTTCACTGTCCAACCGCAGGCTGAAACTGTCTTTGAATTATTATATCCGACTGTTCTCAGAACCAGAAAACCCTGCCTATGACTGTGTCTTTGACCCTCCGTTCCAAAGTAAGTTTGAAAACAACCCTAAATGTATTCCGCCGTTTGGTCTTCGTATGCAGCCTCACGTGCGGAATGCAGGTCTAGACCTGGGAGTAGTTTCCGATTTTTCCAAGTTTCCGGATCAACCTCCGTGGACCTTTTTCACACCAGAGATTCGTTTCGATCCTGCAGCTTTTCGCAAAGAGTCTACCAGCTCTCTGGTGTACAAGGCTTTGTATGCTGAGCTCTGTTCGAAATTCCCATCCTATCAAAAAGTTTTCACTGACGGTTCCAAGTCTGAGGATGGAGTGGCCTGTGCAGCCTACTGCCCTGGGGCTCCTTCTCAGATACTGTTGGAACATATACATTCAGATGCTTCTGTCTATTCTGCTGAACTTACTGTTCTGGTACTGGCTTTGAAGATAATCTCACATTCTTCGAAGAGGGACTTTCTGGTTCTGTCGGATTCGCTGTCAGCTTTGGAGGCCATAGCTGGCCGCAACCTTCAGCATCCAGAACTTTTACTTTTTTTGGAACTTTTTAGCAAGTTGAAGGCGGACGGTTACAACATTACTCTTGCTTGGGTTCCTGGTCATGTTGGCATCGGCGGGAACGAAATGGTTGATCGTTTAGCCAAGAATGCCACAAGAGAGAAACTGTCCAACACTTATATCCCTGCTCAGATGTGAAACCCAAAATTAACGATTATGTGAGAGACCTCTGGCAGGAGGATTGGAACACACAGACGAATAACAAACTCTTTCAGATCCGTCCAAACCTTAAGGACTTCCTGCCATCTACGTCGGGTGGTCGTAAAGAGGAAACGGTTCTGTGCCGGCTGCACACCGGCCATTCGTATTTTACCCATTCTTACCTTTTAAAAAGTGAAGAAGCTCCGTGGTGCATTTCATGTCATGCGCCACTCACAATGAAACATGTTCTTTTAGAGTGTTGGGACTTGCACAATGTGAGACACAAACATTTTGCAGCGAAGTCCATGAAGATCCTGTTCAGGGATGTCCCGCCTGACGTGATCCTTGAGTTTTTGAGAGAGATTAACATTTTTCATCTGATTTAGGATTTTACGGCAGAAAGATTTTTAACAAAGTTTCTGGTGCGTTTGTAGACGATGTCATTTAACGAGATGTGTGAAAGTTGGGTGTTTTTTTTTGTTTGTTTTTTTTTTAAATGACTGGTGAGTTGATTTTAACGTGGTGACAGCCCTGATGTGGCCCTTTGCAGTCGGCTGGACTATAAGCAACATTATCTTATCTTATCTTACCCACCTTGTTTAAACAGAACACTTGTCACTGGTTGTTTTTCTTCGCCACTCTTCTGTGAATTGCAATTTTTTTAATTTCTTTTGCATGTGTGTTAATGCTGTCAAACATGACATCTGTTTGTTGTTACAGTTGATGATGATGGTTTGTATATGTGTCAATTTTTGAAATTTATCTTTTTTGTGACTTTATAAAAATGAAACCGGCTGTGTGGCATTACAGAAAACAAGGCAAATACAAATAAACATCTGAAACAGAGTGCAAAGTAATGCTTATGTGATACATGGTGTAAAACTTTTATGTATTACACAGTATAAACAGAGCAGTCAATTTGATTCTCTAGCTGACTGTGATGTGAGGGTATTGTTAAGTGCATTTTTTGTTTACGTCTGTTGCTTGTAGCATTTGTAGAAGGCAGACTGGTTAAAAATTCATTCATTTGTTTCATATTGTGCATTGAATAAAAGCATTATTTTGTGCCTTGTTTTGTGTGTTCGTTTGTATTTTCCATTTGTGACTTACTGTGTTCTTAAGTTTTTATTGATTCATTTCCTAGTTTTATTTTCTACCTTGTTTGTTTTGTCTATTACTTTACATTTTTTGATGAAAGATTTCTGGTGTGTAATACATTATTAGCAGTCAGTCAAGTTAGTCAGTTCTCATATATTAAAACAAACCTTTTTTTCTTTTCTTTCTGTCTTTCTTGTTTTCTGTCTTCCTTTCTTTTTTCAAGGTTAATGTGTGTGTGTGCTCGCGCCCATGTGTATGTATGTGCACGCAAGAGTGTGTGCATATGTTATAAATGCCATTCATGATGTTTCATGTTTAATACCAAGGGAAAAGAAAATCAGATACAAAAAGTTTGATTTGCATTTCAAACTCCACACAGCTTAGTTACCCATTAGAAAAACATTTTACAACTAAGAATAATTGTAGACCCATAAGACAAATATTCTAGAACTAAGAATAATTGTAGACCCATAAGACAAACATTCTGCATCTTAGAATGATTGTAGAACGTCATGAACTCAGCTTGTTTTGTACAGAGATTTTCACACACAGACTTTACTTTATTTGGGAGAACCTAGATTTCTTGTTGATTTTTACAACAGAAAACCTCAGAATGGACTTTGGATTACCCCCCATTGTTTGCCTGGTTCGAGTTCTTTTTGTCTCAAGTGGCCCGCTACTTCGACCCAGACATGTTGGTGATAACCAACCTGAATTATGCCAGTGAATCCACCATCCTCTTCCAGCGCTTGTCAGTCATTTTCACTGACTTGGTCTTCTTATTTGCTGTCAAAGAGTAAGTGTTAATGAAGTCAGTGCATTTACTTACTTTGTCATGTCTTTGTAATATTTCCTTGAATCGCGCCTATTTCTGTTTGTTTTTTGTTGGAATGCTTATGGTGAAAGTGATGAAATCATATAGATGTAAAGCGTTCTGTGCTAATCTTTTTTTTTAATATCAGATTTAATCTGTTATCAGCTTTAATCTACTCATTCTAGGAGTTTGATATCGTAATGAGGATCATGTCAGCCTGTGTATCAAGATATTCATAGGATTGTTTGCTTAATGTAGTGTTGATCTTAAAGTTCAAGTCATAACAGTTATACTTTCTTGTTTAATTATGCGGGGATGATAACAAGTCTCCCAGTATGAACAGTATGAATAGACAATTATTAATTTTACAAATCACACATGCATGCATGCATGCACACGTGCGTGCTTGCCCATGCATGGACGTATAAATGCACATACAGGTGCACACAGCTTTCCTCTCTGCCTCTCGTGTCTTTCGTCATCTTTTTTTTTATGTGTGTCTTTGTCTGTCTTCAGTGGCATTGCTTTCAGGCTTAATCAGACCCGACTCCCTCCTCCCCTTCCTTCCCCCCCACTCCTCCTCACCACCTCCTCCCCCATATCCCCTAAAAGCAGGGAGATCAAGCATGTGGTCTTCACAGGGCTATCAGGGTGAAGTGGGCACAGAGCCACCCTCCAGAGGACTCGTTGCATTGCTGTTGAGTCACTTCTGAAGTTGAGTGATGTCCTTTCTGATTCTAACATGATACAGTGCAGATATTGACTATCAAGCCCGTTATTGGTCAATACTTATTTTGTCAGTGTCGATGTGAGACTGGTGTCCTCTTATGTCAGTAACACTTTGATTTTATATTGCTTTGAGATATTGTTTTATATGATGTTAGTAACTATTCTCTTCATCTTTTTTATTCCTTGGATGTTGTTTGTTGGTCCGTCGAGGCGACGAAGACCATCTAGTCATCCTGGGATTGGGGGTGAGTGCGTAGATGGCTGGTCAGGCGGATCTGCACTTGGAAAGATCTATCACAGTATGGACAGGGGATGGTGGCAGCAGTTGGAGATCTGTTGACACTGGTCTTCCTGATCATCCTGTGCTGCTCAGCTGCAGCAATTCTGTTGCCTTCACAGGTCTCTGCACCTTTGCGGACTATTCCTTGGATAGAACACTTTGGTTCAACATATATGAGATTTTTTTTTTTAGTATATGTGACCATTTTCAGTTCCCCATTAAAGTGGTGTTAGCAATGACTGCAGAAGTAATGACTTTTGTACAGGTTTGTTACCAAGTGTGTGAAGACGAAAAAGAAAGAGGAACAGGATGACATCTTTGTCAATCCGTCTCTTGTGGCTGCCGTGCTGCTGATTGCCAACTTTGGTCTGTTTCTGGTGGATCGTATCCTTGGATAGTTACTGAGGGGAAAAGAAAGACAAATTAATGTCTTGTTTTGATAGAGGATTGATTGAAAAAAAAAGAATCTTAAAAGTGGGCAGTGAAGTGCAAACTGAGAAACAAAGATTCTTTTGCTTATTCCGTTGGAAACCTGATCTATTTCTTCAAGAATTAGAGGAGATCTCTCTTTTGTTCTTTTTGCTCTTTCACTTTCCACATCTTTGTCATAGTATATATCTGAATATGTCAGTTCTTTTGCCTTCTTACTAATGCATGTAGGTAAAGGTGTGATGTAGTACTTTTGTTGCGTGTTACTCTTCAGTTTTCAACAAGCTGTAAGTGTGGTTTAGTGTTTATTGAGAGTTATCATTTCGTTGTCATCATTAACAATAAAACATAAAATCATGTTTTTCTTTGACAGCATTACTGTTATGTTATCATTGTGACAGATAAGGAACACATCATTATCCATTAAGAACTTAAATTTCTGATGCTTGCATTACTACCGCATGTTTCAGCGTGGATCTTTGTCTAGTGTGGTGTGTTTTATGAAGCTTCTTGGTCTCAGAAAGTAGAGATCATCAAAGGTATTTTCTGATGTCACATGCAGATCATGTGTAAACCCCCTTAACCTTGTACAGATATTCATTTCCAGTATAATGGGTTCCTCAGTGGGTTGTTTCTGTTCTCTGTTGTATGCATGTATGAGGTAAGAAGATTTCCATTTTTTTTTTGCATTTTTGATGTGTGTACGTGTGTAGATCACCCTACATCTGCCATAACTTACTCTCTGCCAGACCAAATGTTGGAACAAGCGTCCACACTGGAGATTGACAGATAGTGATGGTCAAAGAAAATGTAGACCTTTAAAGTACTCTGATGTTTATTTGAACATTTCATATTTTCTCTTTTGCAGTGTTGCCATTATTAGGTTTTTTGTTTTGAGAGTTGGTAATTTATGCTCCTTTGCATATCATTTAGAAATTACTTAACATTAATTAATTACTGTCCACTGATTGAAACTGGGCGTAGTTGACAACACTAAAAGCAGGGAGATCAACCATCATGTTCTTCCACCCTGGCAATGTTCCAGTTCGTGGACGTGTCACCAAGTGCCTTCGAACATAAGTTCAGTTTTCAACACATTCTCGCGCTGCCTGTAGTTTCCAACTTCGCTCTTGTTTTCTACAATGTCTTCTAACATCACTCAACCATGCAGGCTCCTTGCCTCTGCCCTTATGGTGCCAATTTGCCCCATTCTTTAATGGAGAAATGCAGATAGTCATTAGACAGGACCCCTGCTTCTTTGCTTGAAATACCTGTTGGGCATCAGAGTTAACAAACTACCAAAGTTTCTAAGAATTTGGCATGATAAATTTTAAAAGTAATTAATATGACTCCGCCGAATAATGTAGACAAACGAATCACAAGACAAAACACGACAAATTACGACCTCATAGGTCTTCTTCAGGCAAGATAAACAACACTCAGGACAACAAAAAATGAATGAGCAATCACTTATCTTTGTCGAATTTGGCAGAAGATGAACGTGAATGATAAGCTTAATTTAACCAAAGAGGGATATGAGAAAAACTTTAAATTTCTAATCATTACTGCCTCCTTCTTGGCCTCCATTGCCACAGACATGGTTTAGGTGCACCTGGAGATGATCCGTCTTATGATGCCCAGGCTGTCTGCAAGTTAGGGACGTAACCCTTTCGGCTTTGACCAATGCAGCCTTGTTGACTTCAGTGGGATTTAGTTACAGGGGAGGCATGAAGGATGCCGATTCCGCATTTGAAGGGCCAAGAATTCATGAGCATTGAGACATGCTGTCAAGACATTGAGACATGTTGTCAAGACATTGAGACATGCTGTCAAGACATTGAGACATGCTGTCAAGACATTGAGACATGCTGTCAAGACATTGAGACATTGAAACATGCTGTCAAGACATTGAGACATGCTGTCAAGACAATGAGACATGCTGTCAAGACATTGCGACATGCTGTCAAGACATTGCGACATGCTGTCAAGACATTGAGACATGCTGTCAAGACATTGAGACATGCTGTCAAGACATTGAGACATGCTGTCAAGACAGTGAAACATGCTGTCAAGACATTGGACATGCTGTCAGACAATGAGACATGCTGTCAAGACATTGCGACATGCTGTCAAGACATTACGACATGCTGTCAGGACATTGAGACATGTTGTCAAGACATTGAGACATGCTGTCAAGACATTGAGACATGCTGTCAAGACATTGAAACATGCTGTCAGGACATTGAGACATGCTGTCAAGATATTGAGACATGCTGTCAGGACATTGAGACATGCTGTCAGGACATTGAGACATGCTGTCAGGACATTGAGACATGCTGTCAAGATATTGAGACATGCTGTCAAGATATTGAGACATGCTGTCAGGACATTGAGACATGCTGTCAGGACATTGAGACATGCTGTCAAGATATTGAAGCATGCTGTCAGGACATTGAGACATGCTGTCAAGACATTGAGACATGCTGTCAAGACATTGAGACATGCTGTCAAGACATGCTGTCAGGACAGTGAGACATGCTGTCAAGACATTGAGACATGCTGTCAAGACATTGAGACATGCTGTCAAGACTGTGACATCTTGCCACTCAGCTACCTCCTCCTCTTCCCATCCAAATCTCTCATACTCACTCTCAGTTGCTGCCTTGGCTTAAAGCTGTCAGGCCAGTTGACAGACTAGAACACCAAGGCTACATCAGAATGTTGTTATGCTCTCCATAGTTATGCGGGGATTGTCTTCAGTTGTGACAAGCTCCTAGCATAACATTATCAGTCTCCAAAATCCCCCGAAGTCGGAGTGTGGCTGCCCATGTGGCAGGGTAATCAAAAACGGTTACACACGTAATGTTCTCACCCCAGCTGATGCATTTGTACCATAGTGTTCAAGTACTTCGGCTGTTTGGATGATCCCTGGAGTCTTTTAGTCAGGTACGACGACAACAACAACAACAACAACAACAACTCTCAGTTGTCATCCCCCCTGATGTCAAAACACAGAGCGTATCCTGGCTGCCTGGCCCTATCACCCCCTCCCTGTCTGTCTGTCGGTGTTTATGTGCGTGGACGTGTCTGTTGGATCATAGTGTCGCAGAGTTGTCAGTCAGCTAATGGCCATGTTTGTTTTGAAAAATCCCAATTTTTGTTGCTAGTATTGAGGATAACATTTATGAAGGAAATTGGCATGAAAGCTTATTTTAAGTTATTATTCCAACTTAACCCATCTTCTGCACATTTGTACAGAGATATGTATGGGCACTCACTTACACTGTCACTCTGTAGAAGTTTATGAATGTATGTAGGAATACATGTATGCATTGAGTAGTTTTACTTTGGCCGATTTTTTTTTTAAATGTAGAACAGTTTTAAGTTTGTGAACTGATTTTCAATTTAAAACAGATCTTTTTTGCAAGCATGAATATGATTTTAAAGTCAGTGATCTTACACATGGATGATATGCCAGCCAGTTTTAATTTAGTGCAGCCCAGCAGTTGACTGTTTTGGGATCAGGAATGTAACTGGGACTAGGCTGGACATGCTGGACAGGTTTGAGTTTCATCAAGACCGTGGGATGTTTGTTTTAGGGGCGGAATCTGGAAGCTGGCTTTTGGTTTGCCGTGTTGCTGAATTTCAAACACATCTACCTCTACATTGCCCCTGCCTATTTTGTGTATCTGCTCCGCTGCCACTGCTTTTCAAACACTCCAGGTGAGCCCCCCACCCCCACCCCCCCTTTTTGTGTGTGTTTTTGTTTCAACCTTTTTTGTTGTTGTTCATTCAGATGAAAAGTGCTTATGTTTGCTTCAGTAGATTTATATGTTCATTGATCTGGTTTATAGTATAAGGGATAATAAGGTATAACAACCTGGAAAAGAAGCAAACAGAATGTAATGACATTTCAAGCATGGATACAAAAGAAAAAAGAAGTAAAGAAACTTCAATGTAACTGGATAACGTTGCCAAGGGACTGAACTATGTTGATGAAAAGCTTGTTTGTGTTTGGGCGGGACTGAACTATCAAGTACAGTGGTCTTGGCAGTCTGTACACACTGACCTGACTCACTGAATCAACAATGTGTTTGGGCGGGACTGAACTATCAAGTACAGTGGTCTTGGCAGTCTGTACATACTGACCTGACTCACTGAATCAGCAATGCTTCCAGTGTACAACATTCCATAATTGTGAAGGGTGTCTGAGATTTTGTTTTCCTTTTCTGTCGCTCAAAGGAATTTGTAATATTGTGTTTTTCTTTCTTTCTGCGTACGCAGACTGATACTCCAGCGGACACTGCCTGTATAGACAGGCAGTGGAGTTTTGTGTGTATGACCGTTTTTTATCCCGCCATTAAGGCAGCCATACTCCATCTTCGGGGAAGAATTTGACATATATGCACTTATATAATCAAAAATGATGACGGTAGCTGCAGTTCTGTTTAGCATTAGTAAAGTAGTAGTCGTTGTAAGGACAGAGAGGAGAACAGAACAAAATAGCAGGGCTCTCAGGTGAACGCAGACCTCTGGTGTGATAGAACTGATCCTGGATAAGTCGTTTGATGCGGATCTGCTTCATGGATTCCCAACAAAATGTAATGGGCTAATCCCTGGGCCACATTCCATATTTCCACAAAGTCTCTTTGAAACGGTGTTGCAGCTGTTGTATTATCATGTTGCAGCTGTTGTATTATCTTGCAGACAGACAACATGGATGAAAACCTAGCGTCCATGGCTTCAGAAGCTAAAGCTTGCAACTTGTGTTTGACCTCTTATGTCCATTACTAACAGTAATTAGTAACGCAAAGAAAGGAAATAAAAGATTACTGTCAACTGTTTTTCCTCTTGAACAGTTGAACATTCTGATCTGGAAATAAAAAATTCTGTTTGACTTTAAATTCATTATATTGTAAATTTATTTATTATTCGGTTCTGTACTGTTGTTTCAATACACTGTCAAAATCTGGCAACAGAGGATTATTGCTGTTCAGTTTGCTTTGATTCATATATAGTTTTGTTCGGAATTTGTTGACAAAACTCAGTATGAGATTATGTAATATTATGTTACATCATTCTGTGCATTGTTCTGGTAGCTTTTAATCACAGCAAAAGATACAAATACCAGTTCAGTATGTTGTTTTATTGCCTGTCTTCTAATTTTTCATAGCATGAAAAGAAATGGAAGCCATGTGTTGAGATCTAGGTCTACAGCAGTAGGTACAGTGTTTTAACGCATCATTCTTTGTGTCTTCCAGACAACTCAATAACAGTAAAAGAACAGACATACCTACCTACTTTGTTACTTTCTTACCTATCTTTAAATCCTTCATGATACTGAAAGGATGGAAGGGATGTATTTAGAACGAGATCTATAATACTAACAAACAAAAATTGAAAGGGAAAAAAGAATAAATAAATAACAGTAGATTTGATTATACAGTAATTGTATCAACACTGTAGAAAGAGAAGAGATCTTTTCTGGAGTGCAGATCAGCGATAAACCTGGAATACTGGTTTTAGACAAACAAATGAATTTACGGCTCAGGGATTTGTTTTCATCATGCACATTCTCATTTCAGGACTTGAAATTTGTCATGTATGTTTGGCATAATTTGACCGTGATCCATTGCAAACAGTAGAATGAACGGGCCAGATTAATTTTATCATAGCTTCATGCAAGTCTAGACACTTACTTACGTCTCCTATTAATGCCATGATAGTATTACATTTACCTAACCATACACAGAGAGATGACTTTTGAATGTGACATAGATTTATTATTTCATTGTATTTGTCATCAGTCCTTTCTAAATCAGTCTTGCCTGATGGTTTTGTGCATAATGTATCACTGAAAAAAATGCATTATATCATTTAACATTATGTCATTGATTCTATTCCCTAGAATATATATCATTTGCTACTATCAGTCATAGCAGTTATGAGGATTTCATATATACACATACATTAAAAACAGTTTTTTGCGATGTGTACCCATCTTGTTCATATTTTATGATTGTTGTTAACAAGAAGGCTTTGATGAATGTTTATATATTGTTTAATGGAACTTTCATCCCTTTTTATCAGATTTTAACATGTAATGATTTGTAGGAAATTCATATGAATAATGAAAAAGGAAAATACTCTCTGACGTCCATCCCTGGAACACACACAAACAATCCTCATTGTATGTTGTTCTGTTCTTAAAAAGACTGGATAGCATGGGTAGAACACAGCAGAATTCAGTGACAGAAGGTTTTGCTGTTGTTGTTAATGTTGTTGTTGTTGTTGCTTGTTTTTAGTTGGAGACCTTCAGAATTGAACATCAACTCTGTCCCTGTGTTTTCTTCTCCTCAGATGGCAGGATAAAGTGGAAGTCTTTCAGCTTTAGCCGACTGTTTTCCCTGGGTTTTGTGGTGATCTTCGTCTTCATTGTGTCCTTCGGTCCCTTCATTGTGACAGTGAGTGAGGCACTTTGCTGTTTTTGTGTGTGCTCTTTTTACATCTTCCACATATGATGTATGCATACTGACAGACGCTTATTTTTACTGCTACAGTGTATTTAACCAATTGATGTTTTCTGATTGCCATGTGCAGCAGAAATCCCCACTCACTGAATCTTCCTGCAGGCTGATTTCAGTTGATTTTTGTTTGTTCTTTCTTGCGTTCTAAGCCCTCATCTGTGGCATGACTTCCATTCTACTCATTACAACTTCCCATATGTGCAGCCACACCGAACTTTCTCCAGCCAGTACAGGGAACTGATCAGGTCACCGTGAGGCAACCCATCAGAGGAGACACTGCACTGCTGCTGATTCATGTCAGCGGTGTTCAGAGGTTTAACACATATGTAAGACATCGTATCCCAAAGCCCCTTACTGACAACAGAAGTTGCTTGGCTGGTGAGGGTGATCATCTGGAAGATGCCTTCCATGTCTATGCAATGACTGTCTTCCCAGTACCAGTGACTTTGACTCGTATCTTCCGCATGGAGAGAAATCAGAACTGAGGTCAAGATGAGAGCAGGGCAGATGAGAGAAGGCAGCAGAACTTGAGACTACTTTTGTGATGATCAGTGAGGATTTAGATGATCAAAGATGATGCTGTGAGGTTCCTGTTTAGTCTGAGATGACACGACTGGGCTGTACACTTCCTTTCGTGAAGTACCCAGTGTCAGCCAGGCCTGTGAGATACAGACACCTGAAGTGTTTGTCAGAAAATTTGAGCAACGCTTTCTGTGTTGCCAGACTTCCCATTGGGACCCATTGCATTCAGGGTTTAGCTAGCCCAGGCTTGAAAAATCCCGCTCTGATGGAAGGAAAATTCAAAACCTCCCAGACTACAACCCTTGATACTAACCATTGGACCACTGTGTTTGGTTGATTTTAGCTTTTGTTTGTTTTGTTTGTTTAAATGGTTTCTTTGTGCAAGACATGAGGAAGTTGTTGTGTGATTCTTGCATTTATATTTACATTTTTTTTTGTTAGAATCTGTTTTTTCTCTCTGAAGGTTGTAGATGTGGAAGGGGTAAGGCAGCTGTTTTTAAGGGCAAATTCCCCAAGTGTCAATGACACTATCATCCGATTCGTTATTGGAAGTGGTCACTGTTTTCAAGACAAGTCAAATGTGTCATTCGTGTGCAGGGTCAGTTGGAGCAGGTACTGTCCCGGTTGTTTCCCTTCAAACGTGGCCTCTGCCATGCCTACTGGGCTCCCAATTTCTGGGCTCTGTACAATGCCGTGGATAAAGTCGCCACGATCATAGGTAAGCCTTTGCTTGTGCTTTCAGACGTACGTATTTTTACCTTCATTTTATGCTTGTTCAATAATGTGGAATTGATGTCAGCAGTTGGTTTTTGTATCGGTGTTGTTGTCAGTTTTATTTTGCTAGGTAAGTAGCCATTGAGTGAGTCACATGCTTGTGTTTAGGTGATTTCGTAGTCTGTATATTAGTAGTTATACAGTAGAAGGTTTTATGTTCCTGTTTTCAAAGGCAACTTGCCTTGCTGTAAGGTGAAAATTAAAAACTATATATCAAGAGGGGTAATGTGGTTTGTTTTTATTTTAAGTGACTGACTTGATATTACTTTCAAAAGTTACTTTATCATTTATTTAGATGCTTATGTATTTGTTTGGTTAATTATCGTGTGGTTGGTTAACTTTTATTGAATCAAAGCAAAATGTTAATTTGTGTAAAAGCTCACAAATTATTTTTTCATCACAACATTTAAAAAGATATGTGAGATTGGAAGGATGGAGTAACTTGAGTTGGTAATCAGTAAAGCTAATTTCAGAGAGAGAGAGAGACAGATGATGATAATGATTCTAATGCTGCTGCTAATCTTTATTACCAAGGGCAACAGATAAGCAGATACATGCTTTTCTTCATCTGGCCCTTGCCCTCGTGAGAAATTAACCATGACTAGCAACTAATTAAGCATGACTAGCAATAAAAACTTACAAAATTTTTAATATAAGCATCTTTAAAAATACTGAACGATTGCTGAACAATTAAGTAGTGGGGGAAAACAAGTGCAGGTTAACATCTTTAAAAATACATAAAAAATGCAGATGACTTGTTTCCCATCAGTATTGATGCATAGATGAATTTAAGGAAAGGAGCAAAAAAAAACAAAACAAAAAAACAACAACCAAAAGAACAGTGATACAACAAACAAGAATATATGAATTGATTAAAAAAAAAACACACACACACAGACACACACACACACACACACACACACACACACACACACACACACACACACACACACAAGCACAAACACAAACACACGCACACACAGACACATAGAAAATAATTCTCTGAGACAAACAGACAGACAGACAGAAAGTGATCTAATCAGCGTGTTCTGTCATGCCCCCTATTTCATTACACCTTTGTGCCGACATCAGGAGTGAAGCTGAAACTGCTGTCCCCGAATAACGTGCCCCAGGCGGCCATGACGGGGGGCATGGTACAAGAGTACAGTCACACAGTGCTGCCCTCTGTGTCTCCACTGGTCACCTTGATCGCTACACTGCTGGCCATGCTGGTCAGTGCTGGATGTGTGTCAGAATGATGCTCACTTTTTTCACTATACTTTGGGGGGTGTGGGGGTGTGTATGTGTGATGGGGGGGGGGGGGGGGGGGGGGGGGGGGGGCTTTTGCTACCTCCCTGACAGTCTTTGGAACTAACTCCCAGACCGGCATGAAACTGTTCTTGCAAGATTTCATGTTGGGGTTGCCTTCAGCTTTAGAGAGTTCTTACCATGAGTCTTTATTCTCCTGAAACAAGTGAAGTTTTAAGAAGACTTAGTTCTTACCATGAGTCTTTATTCTCCTGAAACAAGTGAAGTTTTAAGAAGACTTAGTTCTTACCATGAGTCTTTATTCTCCTGAAACAAGTGAAGTTTTAAGAAGACTTGGTTCTTACCATGAGTCTTTATTCTCCTGAAACAAGTGAAGTTTTAAGAAGACTTAGTTCTTACCATGAGTCTTTATTCTCCTGAAACAAGTGAAGTTTTAAGAAGACTTAGTTCTTACCATGAGTCTTTATTCTCCTGAAACAAGTGAAGTTTTAAGAAGACTTAGTTCTTACCATGAGTCTTTATTCTCCTGAAACAAGTGAAGTTTTAAGAAGACTTAGTTCTTACCATGAGTCTTTATTCTCCTGAAACAAGTGAAGTTTTAAGAAGACTTAGTTCTTACCGTGAGTCTTTATTCTCCTGAAACAAGTGAAGTTTTAAGAAGACTTAGTTCTTACCGTGAGTCTTTATTCTCCTGAAACAAGTGAAGTTTTAAGAAGACTTAGTTCTTACCATGAGTCTTTATTCTCCTGAAACAAGTGAAGTTTTAAGAAGACTTAGTTCTTACCATGAGTCTTTATTCTCCTGAAACAAGTGAAGTTTTAAGAAGACTTAGTTCTTACCATGAGTCTTTATTCTCCTGAAACAAGTGAAGTTTTAAGAAGACTTAGTTCTTACCATGAGTCTTTATTCTCCTGAAACAAGTGAAGTTTTAAGAAGACTTAGTTCTTACCATGAGTCTTTATTCTCCTGAAACAAGTGAAGTTTTAAGAAGACTTAGTTCTTACCATGAGTCTTTATTCTCCTGAAACAAGTGAAGTTTTAAGAAGACTTAGTTCTTACCATGAGTCTTTATTCTCCTGAAACAAGTGAAGTTTTAAGAAGACTTAGTTCTTACCATGAGTCTTTATTCTCCTGAAACAAGTGAAGTTTTAAGAAGACTTAGTTCTTACCATGAGTCTTTATTCTCCTGAAACAAGTGAAGTTTTAAGAAGACTTAGTTCTTACCATGAGTCTTTATTCTCCTGAAACAAGTGAAGTTTTAAGAAGACTTAGTTCTTACCATGAGTCTTTATTCTCCTGAAACAAGTGAAGTTTTAAGAAGACTTGAGTGTCACTGCCTGTATAGAAAGGTTGTCAAGGAGGCCATACAATCACTCTTTTCACCTCACGAGATGCGCTCAGTGACTGACATCAGCTTCTGATAATGCGCAACTCTTAATGAGCCCTTAGTTTTTGCAAACATCATAGATACTGATTGAAAATGGCAAGATGATGATGCTGCTCTGTTGACAGGTATGCTGCTTTTAATTATGTCCGTCCGTTTCCTGTTACCTGTTGTTGTTTTCAGGAGGTCCTCTGAAAAATACTCTTTCACCTGGAAAGGATAAAAAAAAAAGATGGTGAAAATAAAGACATGAGGAAAGGTCTCGTGAAGGCATATTTCCACCATCTTTGTTTTCTTGGGTGGATCAAAGGAAGGGTAGTGTAAGGGCTGTCAGAATGTTTTGGGGTTCAGAAAATCTGTAACATGGAGAGCAGAATAGGACGTTTAGTTCTAAATCTCCCACATCCAGTCAAAATTTATTCTTTTGGGGGGATGGATGAGAGGGAGGGGAGAGGGGTGGGTGTTGTGGTGGTTGCACTGAGTTTTTTTTTTTTTTATTACTTTCTTGTAATCTGAAAGCTGTAAATAAAGAATATCTGGCTTGCTTAGCATGACCTATTTTTATCTACCGAAAGGACATCATCCCCTATCGCAAGGACAATTATGTTGCAAATTACATGTACAAATCAGTTTTTGCTCATGACAGAAATAACTTTCCCTGCTTTTATTTTTTTTTAATTTTAAATCTGTACAGTCTCAGTACGTATTTTGTATGTAGGTGTTTCGATCTGGATAGAACACACATATATTTCATACATAGCAATTTTGTCACACAATTTCTCAATAAACTGAAGGTGGGAATGTCCTAACACTCTTCAGTCAGTTTGTTGATCCATTTGCATAAATAGTATGTGACCAATGAGACAATAGTGTATGACCAATGAGACAATAGTATATGACCAATGAGACAATAGTATATGACCAGTGAGACAGTAGTATATGACCAATGAGACAATAGTATATGACCAATGAGACAATAGTATATGACCAGTGAGACAATAGTATATGACCAATGAGACAACAGTATACGACCAATGAGACAATAGTATATGACCAGTGAGACAACAGTATATGACCAATGAGACAACAGTATATGACCAATGAGACAACAGTGAGACAACAGTATATGACCAATGAGACAACAGTATATGACCAATGAGACAACAGTATATGACCAATGAGACAATGGTATATGACCAATGAGACAATAGTATATGACCAATGAGACAACAGTATATGACCAATGAGACGATAGTATATGACCAATGATACAACAGTATATGACCGTTGAGACAACAGTATATGACCAATGAGACAATAGTATATGACCAATGAGACAACAGTATATGACCAGTGAGACGATAGTATATGACCAATGGGACAATAGTATATGACCAATGAGACAACAGTATATGACCAATGAGACAACAGTATATGACCAATGAGACAACATTATATGACAAATGAGACAGTAGTATATGACCAGTGAGACAATAGTATATGACCAATGAGACAGTAGTATATGACCAATGAGACAATAGTATATGACCAATGAGACAATAGTATGACCAATGAGACAATAGTATATGACCAATGAGACAATAGTATATGACCAATGAGACAATAGCATATGATCAGTGAGACAGTAGTATATGACCAATGAGACAATAGTATATGACCAATGAGACAATAGTATATGACCAATGAGACAATAGTATATGACCAATGAGACAATGGTATATGACCATATGACCAATGAGACAATAGTATATGACCAATGAGACAATGGTATATGACCAATGAGACAGTAGTATACGACCATGAGACAAAGTATATGACCAATTGAGACAATAGTGTATGACCAATGAGACAACAGTATATGACCAATGAGTCAACAGTATATGACCAATGAGACAATAGTATATGACCAATGAGACATAGTATGACCAATGAGACAACAGTATATGACCATGAGACGATAGTATATGACCAATAAGACAACAGTATATGACCAATGAGACGATAGTATGACCAGTGAGACCCAGCTTGCAGCTGAACATAATCCTTTGGTGGTTGAGTCCTCCACCCCTGTCATTCATGGTGTACTACTGGCTGTGAGCCAGAGGTTGACTGATCAAGTTCTTTTAATGCCTGCACAAACAAACTGGGCCGCTGTAATGTTGTTGTAGTTTGGAACCAAGTGCACTGACAGTTAACTGATGCGGTCAGAGTATGTTCATCTTGAATTTGCGTGAGAGGGAGGGACTGATGGGCAGTCCCCCACATGGAAGACACGGCTCTGGCAATTCCCTCACTTGTAGCTAACATGGAAGACACGGCTCTGGCAATTCCCTCGACTTGTAGCTAACATGGAAGACACGGCTCTGGCAATTCCCTCGACTTGTAGCTAACATGGAAGACACGGCTCTGGCTATTCCCTCGACTTGTAGCTAACATGGAAGACACGGCTCTGGCTATTCCCTCGACTTGTAGCTAACATGGAAGACACGGCTCTGGCAATTCCCTCGACTTGTAGCTAACATGGAAGACATGGCTCTGGCAATTCCCTCGACTTGTAGCTAACATGGAAGACACGGCTCTGGCAATTCCCTCGACTTGTAGCTAACATGGAAGACACGGCTCTGGCAATTCCCTCAACTTGTAGCTAACATGGAAGACATGGCTCTGGCAATTCCCTCGACTTGTAGCTAACATGGAAGACACGGCTCTAGCTATTCCCTCGACTTGTAGCTAACATGGAAGACATGGCTCTGGCATTCCCTCAACTTGTAGCTAACATGGAAGACACGGCTCTGCAATTCCCTCAACTTGTAGCGAACATGGAAGACATGGCTCTGGCTTATTCCCTCGACTTGTAGCTAACATGGAAGACATGGCTCTGGCTATTCCCTCAACTTGTAGCTAACATGGAAGACATGGCTCTAGCTATTCCCTCAACTTGTAGCTAACATGGATGTCACGACCGACCCCTGGAGGTCTGCCCTGACAGGATCGTCTAGATGGGAGTGAAGGGAGTGCCTGACCTCACACGCCTCGCAAGAGCCCACACGAGAAAGATTACGATACAACACCCCATTTATTCACACCAACACACACAGTCATAAATAAGCATTCCAACACACACAACATGCACAATCACAATCAAGCATTTCCAACGCACACAACATGCACAATCACAATCAAGCACTCCAACACACACAACATGCACAATTATAAATAAACATTTCACCATACGACGTACACAATCACAATTACAGCATTCCTGCACATATGACATATACACAATTATAAAGAAACATTTCCAGCATCCATCCCTTCCCACACCCTGGAGTGCCTCCACACCCCTGCCTCCGTCAAGTCTACTGGGAGCACCCTGTCGCACTAGGTGCTCCGAACCGGGTTGGTTCTTGAAGGGAGTCGCTCAAAGCCGACACCCTCGACACGCAAGCAGGCAGTGAAGAGCGCGTCCCGGAGGGGGGGGGGGGGGGGGGTGGGGGGGGGGGGGGGGGGGGGGGGGGGAACGTGGCGTTGTTACTGGAGGTCCTGGACGGGGATCAGGGTCGGCCAGTCAAGCCGGCGGGCTTTTCTTCCAGTCCGCGGTCCCAGCCAGAGCGTGGCCTCAACCAGCACGTGGCACCATCCAGTCCGCGGTCCCAGCCAGAGCGTGGCCTCAACCAGCACGTGGCACCATCCAGTCCGCGGTCCCAGCCAGAGCGTGGCCTCAACCAGCACGTGGCACCATCCAGTCCGCGGTCCCAGCCAGAGCGTGGCCTCAACCAGCACGTGGCACCATCCAGTCCGCGGTCCCAGCCAGAGCGTGGCCTCAACCAGCACGTGGCACCAACCAGTCCAGACTCCGGTGTGAAGCCCCCGGAGGGGGGTGGGGGGGGGAAACGTAGCTGGGAGGAGAGAAGAAAGGGAGGGAAGGAAGAAGGAAGAAAGAAGGAAGAAAGAAGGAAGGGTACTGGAACCCCGCCGTCAGTACAGTCTGACCCATGCTGCTAAATCTTAACAGCCACTCGCATGATGGGCGAGGGGAAGTCTACCAAACGCACCAACAGCCCCAGCTCAACACAGACCTGAGCATAACACAGTAAACCAATCAAATCGTTAAAGTCTTCTCACATGAAGCAGGTAAGGGACTGCATTAAATCAACAGGCTATAAAACAAATATGAATTATCTTCACCCTTCTCTCACTCACGTTTAACAATTTCCTTTCTTAGGAAATAAACCAACACAGCGACCATCGCTTAATAACTGCCACCACATTTGCAAATAATAATTCAATGGCATAATTGTCACATTTTATAGCCACATTTCAAAATAACACAAATCTCCAACCACGCATCCGAACGACAAATCATGCGTACGCACACTCGCGAACATAAAACTCGTTCTCCTTGCACACACAAACAGACGGTGGCCGAAGAATAAGAGTCCGGCGAATGTGACAGGGTCGGACGAGCGAGACCAAGCAAGTTCCAACCCTGAATCACCAGGTTCTCTCCCATCCCCACCGACTACCGCATCACCAGATGCATAAACAGGAGAAAGAATTTTGGATATAATTTAGAATGGCCAGGTTAAAGATTGAATTAACCAGAGAAAAGGTCTCAAACAATATTTCTTTTACAATTTTGAAAACAAAAGAAAATTGCGCAAAAGAGAAGAATAAGCCGGCTAACAACAACAAACCAAAACAAACAAACCACGAAACTGATGCTTACCAGCTACCCGTGGGTGACCCAGAAGAGGCGGGTCAAACGACTCTCTCTGCCCTCTGTCCAGTCGAGAGGACAGAAGCGCAGATGCGGAGAAAGAAGAAGTGATGTCCCTCTCCTACAGGCCGACTGTAGGAATTGAAGATACCGACTGTACCCTCGATGATACGGTGAAGAACCAAGACCGAGCAGGCGCTCCCAGAGACATCTTCTGCTCGAGTGAAGAGCTAACCTCCCTCAGCGATGGCGGCCAACATGCCACGCTGCGTCACAGAGTGAGCATACTTCAAACTAAAAGAAATGAAGCACGTGCGACAGGTAAAAAGACAGGCGAGAGGCCGATAGACAGCAAGTTCGAGAGAAAGGTACCAGCCACCCATGAACCTGCAGGATGAATAGCACGGGCAGTGGAATTAGAGAGAGAGAGAGAGAAAGCAAACCGAAGTTGAGCTGAACACACCAAGGTGCAACTGCACCACAAGCCACATTAAGGGACGGATACACGACAACAGCAACGACAATAAATAAATGAGTAATTCCGCCACCCTAGATGGGTCAAACGTCGTAGGCCTCGTGACAAACTCGTGACAAACCCCCCTTCTAAAAGCATCTGTTTCTCTGAGATACAGTGCTCCTTTGAACCTTGACGCATGTGCAAATTCACAACAATGGGACCGAACCCAACTCTCTGTGCTCGACAGAGTACGAGGAATCCAATACAAACATTCTACGATAGAATCATACAGGAAATACATAATACTACATTTATCAAACAACTAAGCAAACCTTCCAACCATGAAAGTAACAATCCGAACCATTGTGATTCACTACCGTTAACATCACTGAAGTGAAAACTGTCAGTACACCTGATACAAAGACCAAAAGGGATATAACCCTGGTTGAGGGGAAGTGTCCCTCTGACCGATTTTCCAATGTGCTGACTACGGAGCTCGGCTAAGATAGTCAGCATCCGTATTACAGGAACCCTTGATATGACGGAAAGTGAACGCATGACTCTGCAGTTCCACTGCCTAAACTCATGAGTCGACGACTGACTGGCCGGATCCGTCCAGGCACTGGAGAGGATGATGATCGCTCTCCAGTACAAACTTCCGCCGTACTTCTTCTTGGGCACGCCAGTGCGCGTCCAAATCTGCCTGAGAGATTCAGCAACAGTAGGGCATCGATAGTCCTAAGCGGGACAGCCTCTGGGTATCGACTCGCAGATTCTACCACTACCGAAGTGTAGCGGTGACCGCGATCGGATGGGGATTAATGGGTCCCACCAGGTCAACCCCAACCTTGCTGAATGCCTCCCCAACCAGTGGCACTGACCCTAGGGAACATGCTTCAAGCGACCCTTAGGCGTTGTCCGCTGGCAGACATCGCAACTGCGGCAGTACTGCCTAACCTGTGAGTTCATCCCTGCCAAAAGAAGTCTTGTCTTACCCGCTCGAGAGTCCGCTTGGAGCCCATATGACCTGCCATGGGGGAATCGTGGCCTGCCGGAGAACAGACTCTCTCAAGCTTTGGGGAACAACAAGCTGTTTGGCCACACGATCTGCCTGAGTGAAAACCCTAAAGAGGATCCCCTTGGAGCTTGAAGCTCACCTTGGCGTGTCGGGCAGACTGAGCGGGACGATCTACCAGTTGTCGCAGGCGTTGGACATCCAAGTCCCTGGCCTGAAGACGGATAATGCTAGCAGGATCGGCCCTTGCCAGAACCTCGTCAGAGATCGCTGAAGAACGGGACGCAATTCCTGTTCCTGCTTCTTAGCTTTGGCGCGTGTGGTGACTCCCACACACGCCTGTACGGGCAAATCCGTAGACACGGGCTGACTGCGTCCGTCTGCGAAGGTGATAGTATTCCCTATGATAAGGGAATACAGAGGTCGCTCCACCGCGATGGCCCATACTCGCCACAGAAGTAGGGGGTGGAGATAGAAACGAGTACTGAAGGACGGGTGGAGGTAAAAACCAGCCTCCAACCCGCACACATCGTAACTGGCGCCCCGCCGGGCCTTAGGGGAAACTAAATCCTTATCCACAAAGAGTGTTGATGCTCCCGAATCCCTGATGGTGTCGACCAAGGAGGAACCAACAACAGAGAGAAACACTGGGCACTCTGAATCACCAGAAGCTGGGATGGAACCCACGTTAGCTGAGGCACGAGGACGTGGGAAAGGACCAGCCTCACGACTACCAGCGGCTTTAGGACAATCTTTCCTAATGTGGCCAGGACGACCACAAAGAAAACACAGTCGGGGCGCTGAAATCCCCGATGAACTGCCTGCCTTGTTCACCCCGCTAGCAGTTGTCGGCGCCTTATAGCCACTAAATCCTGTGGAGGGCTTCCTCTCCGTATCTGGGCGATGCCCATAAGCCCTGCGAGCTTCAGCAAACACCTCAGCGGTGTGAATCGCAGCCGCGAAATCCTGAGGTGCTGTCTCGCCTATCCGGATCCTCAACTCTGGGACACAGTGTTGGTGAGCTGTTCAATGAGGATCAGATCCTCCAGCTCCAACTTAGCCAACTGACGCCAGTACCCTAGCGTTTTGCGCAGCCTATCACCAAACTGCACGAAGGTCTCGTCATTATCTTCTTCATGGACCTGAACTTCCTCCTGACGTCTCTGGGGTAAGGTGGAAATGCTTACGCAGAGCCAACTGCATGTCTGCATAAGACGCGCCTTCATTTAGAGTGAGCACACACTCCCTTGCAGCACCCGACAACCCAGAAAAAAGGTGCATGGCCTTTTGTTCCTCAGACAATTGGTATGAAGTAGCTACCTGTCAAAATGCTCTAAGAACATATCTATGTCCTCGCTAGGTCTGAACTCTGGAAGCTTTAACTTTGGGCCACTAACTCTATCACCTGCCTGTCGATCAACCCCCTGATTTACAGATGCGGGAGACCGCGAAAGAAGTTGTTCCATCTCCTCCCTACGCAGAGCCTCCATCCTGTCTAGTTCTTCCTACGGAGGGCTTCCTGCCTGGCAGCCTCTTCCTACGCCGATCCTCCTGTCTGGCAGCCTCCTCCCTACGCTGATCCTCCTGTCTGGCAGCCTCCTCCCTACGCTGAGCATCCTCTTCCTTACGAAGGGCCTCCTGTCGGGCAGCCTCTTCTCTGCGCAGCATAGCCTCTTCCCTATGCAGAATCTCCTGTCTGTCAGTCTCCTCTCTGCGCAGAGCCTCCATCCTATCCAGCTCTTCCCTACGCTGAGCAGCCTCTTCCCTACGCTGAGCAGCCTCTTCCCTACGCTGCCGCTCCAGAAACATCAGGACGGAGGTGATGTCCTGGGCGGGTTCACCACTCCCGACACGGGAGGATGACCCGTCTGACCCGTCCCCTGGATCTCGACCTTCCCATGAGGAAAGTCCCCCGGGGCATACTCCTTACGAGGGGAAGCATGGAGAAGAGGGGGCTTTGGTTTCTGCGACTCAACAGAAGCCCACAGTTGCTTCGCTATACTCTGACGCTTCCGAGCGAAGTGCCAGTCGGGGTCTCAGCAGGAAAAATCCCCTAGCGAAGAAGAAGTGAAAGTACTCGCTGGACTATCGGCTACAGCACTGGAATAAGTGGAAGTCACTGTAGTCGAAGTGCTGGTACTAATAGTGGGGACTACATTTAGAAGACCCTTCTTCTTCGACGCCCGAGTAGCCATACCACCAGCACCGGACGTTGCCATGACAACTATATCCTACAGTTATCAAATACAGGGGAAAGACAATTCCACTTGAAAAACAAATATTTTAGGGGTGTGTGTATATGTGTGTATGTATGTGTGTGCGTGTGTGCGGACAAGTTCCGGCTGCTCCCACTCTGGCAACACCGCGCTCTACAACACGTAGCAACAGTGCGGTGGGGCTCACCGAAAAAAAAAAAAAACAAAACTATGTCCGGCTGCCCCCACTCTGGCAACACCGCGCTCCACAGCACGAGCAACAGTGCGGTGGGGCTGGCCGGAAAAACAAACAGGCAGACGGAATCCGGAGAGAGGAAAAAAAATGACACTAACGTCCGATACAACCCCCTGTACTCAATAACCCGGTAGAGAAAAAAAACAAAAACTGACTAAATACAAAACAGGAATGGAAGACTGAGCGGCAACAGAAAGGCAAGACTTACGGCCGTACCTGCGTGAGGTACCCGGCGGAAGGAGGTCCGGACGCGGTCGACTCCCCTCGGTCTCACCTCGACCCCCCGGTCACACCGGATGTTCCTTCAGGCCACCAAGACTCCCTTCACGCTAGAGTCACCCAGCCAACCACCCACGAACAAACACGACAAACTGACTAAACATATACAAAACAGACAAACCTAAACAGGTACCCCGCGAAACGAGAGAGACAGTCAGAGCCCTTCACATCCCGGACGAGCCCCCACAATTGTCACGACCGACCCCTGGAGGTCTGCCCTGACAGGATCGGTCTAGATGGGAGTGAAGGGAGTGCCTGACCTCACACGCCTCGCAAGAGCCCACACGAAAAGATTACGATACAACACCCCATTTATTCACACCAACACACACAGTCATAAATAAGCATTCCAACACACACAACATGCACAATCACAATCAAGCATTCCAACGCAACACAACATGCACAATCACAATCAAGCACTCCAACACACACAACATGCACAATTATAAATAAACATTTCACCATACGACGTACACAATCACAATTACAGCATTCCTGCACATATGACATATACACAATTATAAAGAAACATTTCCAGCATCCATCCCTTCCCACACCCTGGAGTGCCTCCACACCCCTGCCTCCGTCAAGTCTACTGGGAGCACCCTGTCGCACTAGGTGCTCCGAACCGGGTTGGTTCTTGAAGGGAGTCGCTCAAAGCCGACACCTCGACACGCAAGCAGGCAGTGAAGAGCGCGTCCCGGGGGGGGGGGGGGGGGGGGGGGGGGGGGGGGGGAGAAACGTGGCGTTGTTACGGAGGTCCTGGACGGGGATCAGGGTCGGCCAGTCAAGCCGGCGGGCTTTTCTTCCAGTCCGCGGTCCCAGCCAGAGCGTGGCCTCAACCAGCACGTGGCACCATCCAGTCCGCGGTCCCAGCCAGAGAGTGGCCTCAACCAGCACTGGCACCATCCAGTCCGCGGTCCCAGCCAGAGCGTGGCCTCAACCAGCACGTGGCACCATCCAGTCCGCGGTCCCAGCCAGAGCGTGGCCTCAACCAGCACGTGGCACCATCCAGTCCGCGGTCCCAGCCAGAGCGTGGCCTCAACCAGCACGTGGCACCAACCAGTCCAGACTCCGGGTGAAGCCCCCGGGGGGGGGGGGGGGGGGAAACGTAGCTGGGAGGAGAGAAGAAAGGGAGGGAAGGAAGAAGGAAGAAAGAAGGAAGAAAGAAGGAAGAAAGAAGGAAGGGTACTGGAACCCCGCCGTCAGTACAGTCTGACCCATGCTGCTAAATCTTAACAGCCACTCGCATGATGGGCGAGGGAAGTCTACCAAACGCACCAACAGCCCCAGCTCAACACAGACCTGAGCATAACACAGTAAACCAATCAAATCGTTAAAGTCTTCTCACATGAAGCAGGTAAGGGACTGCATTAAATCAACAGGCTATAAAACAAATATGAATTATCTTCACCCTTCTCTCACTCACGTTTAACAATTTCCTTCTTAGGAAATAAACCAACACAGCGACCATCGCTTAATAACTGCCACCACATTTGCAAATAATAATTCAATGGCATAATTGTCACATTTTATAGCCACATTTCAAAATAACACAAATCTCCAACCACGCATCCGAACGACAAATCATGCGTACGCACACTCGCGAACATAAAACTCGTTCTCCTTGCACACACAAACAGACGGTGGCCGAAGAATAAGAGTCCGGCGAATGTGACAGGGGCGGACGAGCGAGACCAAGCAAGTTCCAACCCTGAATCACCAGGTTCTCTCCCATCCCCACCGACTACCGCATCACCAGATGCATAAACAGGAGAAAGAATTTTGGATATAATTTAGAATGGCCAGGTTAAAGATTGAATTAACCAGAGAAAAGGTCTCAAACAATATTTCTTTTACAATTTTGAAAACAAAAGAAAATTGCGCAAAAGAGAAGAATAAGCCGGCTAACAACAACAAACCAAAACAAACAAACCACGAAACTGATGCTTACCAGCACCCGTGGGTGACCCAGAAGAGGCGGGTCAAACGACTCTCTCTGCCCTCTGTCCAGTCGAGAGGACAGAAGCGCAGATGCGGAGAAAGAAGAAGTGATGTCCCTCTCCTACAGGCCGACTGTAGGAATTGAAGATACCGACTGTACCCTCGATGATACGGTGAAGAACCAAGACCGGAGCAGGCGCTCCCAGAGACATCTTCCGCTCGAGTGAAGAGCTAACCTCCCTCAGCGATGGCGGCCAACATGCCACGCTGCGTCACAGAGTGAGCATACTTCAAACTAAAAGAAATGAAGCACGTGCGACAGTAAAAAGACAGGCGAGAGGCCGATAGACAGCAAGTTCGAGAGAAAGGTACCAGCCACCCATGAACCTGCAGGATGAATAGCACGGGCAGTGGAATTAGAGAGAGAAGAGAGAAAGCAAACCGAAGTTGAGCTGAACTACACCAAGGTGCAACCGCACCACAAGCCACATTAAGGGACGGATACACGACAACAGCAACGACAATAAATAAATGAGTAATTCCGCCACCCTAGATGGGTCAAACGTCGTAGGCCTCGTGACAAACTCGGCTCTGGCAATTCCCTCAACTTATAGCGAACATGGAAGACATGGCTCTGGCTATTCCCTCAACTTGTAGCTAACATGGAAGACATGGCTCTGGCAATTCCCTCAACTTGTAGCTAACATGCAAGACATGGCTCTGGCTATTCCCTCAACTTGTAGCTAACATGGAAGACACGGCTCTGGCAATTCCATCAACTTGTAGCGAACAGGGAAGACACGGCTCTGGCTATTCCCTCAACTTGTAGCTAACATGGAAGACACGGCTCTGGCTATTCCCTCGACTTGTAGCCAACATGGAAGACATGGCTCTAGCTATTCCCTCAACTTGTAGCTAACATGGAGGACACGCTCTGGCAATTCCCTCGACTTGTAGCTAACATGGAGGACACGGCTCTGGCAATTCGTTCAACTTGTAGCTAACATGGAAGACATGGCTCTAGCTATTCCCTCAACTTGTAGCTAACATGGAAGACACGGCTCTGGCAATTCCCTCAACTTGTAGCTAACATGGAAGACGTGGCTCTGGCTATTCCCTCGACTTGTAGCTAACATGGAAGACACGGCTCTGGCTATTCCCTCAACTTGTAGCTAACATGGAAGACATGACTCTGGCTATTCCCTCGACTTATAGCTAACATGGAAGACATGACTCTGGCTATTCCCTCGACTTGTAGCTAACATGGAAGACACGGCTCTGGCAATTCCCTCGACTTGTAGCTAACATGGAAGACACGGCTCTAGCTATTCCCTCAACTTGTAGCTAACATGGAAGACACGGCTCTGGCAATTCCCTCGACTTGTAGCTAACATGGAAGACACGGCTCTGGCTATTCCCTTGACTTGTAGCTAACATGGAAGACACGGCTCTGGCAATTCCCTCGACTTGTAGCTAACATGGAAGACACGGCTCTGGCTATTCCCTTGACTTGTAGCTAACATGGAAGACACGGCTCTGGCAATTCCCTCAGCTTGTAGCTAACATGGAAGGCAAAAGAGTGGAAGCATATCGATTTTCGTTTCAGTTTTGTTTTATGCGAACGGTCGATTTCTTGCTTTTTGTTGTCTTTGAGCTGTTCTCAAAGCAGAGGGGTTGAATAGAAATTGATCTTTTGCTCCAGGTGGTGTACGTAGGAGTTTTAAAAGACAACAACTGTTAGGCAGTCAGGCTGGGGGGGTGGGGGGTGGGGTGGGGTAGAAGCTGTGGTGAAACTGAAACTTCCTTATCTTTTAAAAAATCTTTTCCTAAATACCATACTGGTATAATAGAGGTATTTACCATTGAGGTAATTTATGATGTCCTGCTACTGATTGTTAAGTTTCTTTTTCGTGTGTGTTTTGGAGAGTGATATTAATTTTCATGATTTGTTAGTTTGGGAGCCAGTCTGTCGTTCAGAAGAGCTGGCAGTAATGGAAAATGTGTAATGCTGTCATTGATCAGTGTGATTTGTTTTTTCTTTATCATCATCTTTACCAGGGACTTGAACTGTAACAGTATTTTCGTCTGTTTCATTAAGATTCAGTGACATGATTAAAAGTGTCAAGTGTAGGAGAAAAAGTATGTTTTCATGTGAAGATTATTTCAATCATTGCACTCTACATCACTATTACTGAATCAATTTCAGGTAGAACTGTGTTATGAGGAATGTTTAGGTTAAAGGGATGATGATTATCATCATTATCCTCACAGTTATGAGAAACGTCTAGATTAACGAGATGATTAGTATCAGCATTATCCTCACAGTTGTGAGAAATGTCTAGATTAAAGGGATGATAAGTATCATCATTATCCTCACAGTTGTGAGAAATGTCTAGATTAAAGGGATGATAAGTATCATCATTATCCTCACAGTTGTGAGAAATGTCTAGATTAAAGGGATGATAAGTATCATCATTATCCTCACAGTTATGAGAAATGTCTAAATGAAAGGGATGGTTTGTGTCATTGTTGTCCTCACAGTTTATTTGTTTGTGTGATCAGCCGGCCCTGGGGCAGATGTGGGTCAACCCTAAGGGCCCTGTGGGCTTTGTGCGTGCCATAGTGCTCTGTGCCTTTGCTTCCTTCATGTTTGGCTGGCATGTACATGAGAAGGCCGTGCTGCTCATTATTTTACCCATGATGTGAGTGACCAGCGGTTGTGTGTGTGTTAGTGTGTGAGAGTGTGTGTGTGTGTGTGTGTGTGTGTATGCGTGCATGCATGTGTGTTGTGGTGCTGCATTTATTGTAATGCTAATTGTTGATGTGTTCGATTGTGTGTGCGTGTGTGTGTGTGTGTGTGTTGTGCTGATGCGTTTATTGTCATCCTAATGGTTGGTGCGTGTGTGTGTTTATGTGTGTTGGTCTTTAAATCAGAAAGTTGTTTGATGGGCAAAAGGTGGATAATATTTGACTATGTTTGCATGTGTGTGTGTAAGCAAGGTGTGTGATCATTATGTGATGTAGGAGAGAGAGAGAGAGTATGTGTGTATGTGTGTGTGTGTGTGAGAGAGAGAGAGAGAGAGAGAGAGAGGACAGGCTGACAGACAAGGCCTCAGTGCAGTTATAAAGAATGAGTGTTTTCTACTTTCATGGTGAATGGGATGGTGTCAAGACACGGTCAGTCACCTTTGCCTATTTGTCTGCGTTTCAAACTTTGTAGCTACAGTCTGGATCATTAAGTATGAGAAAGTTGTTTTCCCTGATGATTTCTTTTTTTTTTGGGGGGGGGGGGGGGGGGGGGGGGGAATCTAATGCACACAACACTTCCTGTCATCCTTTTTTGGGAAGGGCTGGAAATGTGTTTTGAAATAACCATTGAAGTAGGCTAGTCACTGCATGAAAAACATTTCGGAAAAACGTGAGTTTATTCACTGCTTAATCACCTTGGATCTGTGGTGAGCAAGGTTTTCTACAATCGTTACAATCATTGTTGAAATCAACAAAGTTAACAAACCTGAAAAGTCCATTCAGGACAAAGTCGCCTTCAGTCTCTTTCATCCTTTGGCACACTGTACAACCGTTTTGGAGGACATATGGTGAGATTGGGTGCTGTCTGGGCTATAGTAAGAAGCTAAGTAACTATGGGACAGAATGTTGTTCAGATTTCTTTTGGGTGTACTGCTGTTTTTCTTTTCTTTTCTTTTTTTGTACAGTTATTACTGAACTGATTACATTCACAAAAAGAGAGACAGCTTGGATCAAGAGGAAGAGACAGAAAGGAGGATGGAGAGGGGGAAGAGACAAAGACATGGAAAGAGAATAGGTTTTAGATTGGATATAATATAACAAATCATTGTTGGTACACAAGCTTCATCTGGCATTCATCTAACAAATGAATAAACGCTGACCTGTAAACACAGTTTCTTTTGTTTTAAAGGCATTTGATTGTATGCTTCTTATGATACTTTAATGTGGACTTTGGACTTGAACCTTTTTTAAGTATCACATTATTTTGAGAAAACTGTTCTCAGTTTTGCCAATTAATTATCAAGACCACTGAACAAAGTGGGGTTCTGTTATGAAAATTTGAGAAGAAAATGCAAATTTTTTTTTTCCTTTTTTTTTCTTAAGATGTAAATAAAAGAAATCTAGTAGTGGATGCAGTTTGATGTGCCTCACTGCTTGTGTCTGCTTGTGTGTGGCTGATGGTCATGACCGACCTTTGTGGTGACTCACATGTACTGTGAACGTTTAACACATTGACGCCCACACACACTCATCTAGCTCACCTAAATTGCTGTCACTCAATTTCAGATTGATTTCTGTCACAATCGTATATGGTACAATTATGACTGAGTGGTAGTTGATGTTTTAGCAGCACTTGGGCGTCTGAATTGGCCCTTGTCATGCTCACTGCACTCTTTCTTTCTGTTATTTAATGGTCTGGTTAGTCAGGTAGTAAAATCAATTTAACTTCTGTGATCTTGCATCAAATGTATGATTTTTTAAAATTTCAATTAATGAAGCTTTTTCTTGAGGTAGTAAAATGGCTGCTGCAAGAAGGGAAGCTACAGGATCATGATATTGCATCTTAGCATTCAGCTCTTTTCAAATGGCCAGTAAGGAAACAGATGGTAAGCTGACCCTCAGAGAGTGGTACAGTGTGGAATGATAGTTGATTAGAGAGTAGAAAAAGGATACTCCAGTAGCTAAGAGTTTAACAAACTCTGAGTTTTACTTAATTGTCTCTGCAAAACCATGTTTTATTAGTACAAAGGTCTTTTTTTTTCTAATCCACCATTTTTCAGAATCCTGTTTGAAATTGCACGATGTGAACTAATGCATTTTACAGCTTGCTGACCATGGGCAAGAGGAGAGACGCTCAGATCTTCCTGGTCATGTCAACCATTGGTCATTATTCACTCTTCCCACTTATCTTTACACCCTTTGGTAAGATGATGTGTCTGGTTTGGGAACGGTCAGTGTATGTGTCTGGGTCTGAAAGTGTGGGTGTATGTGAGATAGGGTATATGTACAAATAGCTATGCCCTATATGTGTCTTGACATGAGATGGTGATATTCATTTGCTTGCTCATATCTTTGTATACATGTATGGTTTGTAAATTTGTTATACAAATGTACTTGGACGTTATGTATGTGTGTGTGTGTGTGTGTGTGTGTGTTTCACATGGGTTTGCAGTGCAACAAAATTTGATGTATGTCTATGCATATGTGTGTGTGTGCGTGTGTGTGTGTGTGGCATGCTTTTGCAGTGCAACAAAATTTGATATGTGTATGCATATGTGTGTGTGTGTGTGTGTGTGTGTGTGTGTGTGTGTGTGTGTGTGTGTGTGTGTGTGTGTGTGTGTGTGTGTGTGTGTGTGTTCTGCAGTAATCTGTGTAGCTGTGACAGCAGACTTTGTGTGTGCATGCATGTGTACACTTGTACATGCATGCATGCGTGCTTGTGTGTGTGTGTGTGTGTGTGTGTGTGTGTGTGTGTGTGTGTGTGTGTGTGTGTGTGTGTGTGCGCACTTGTGTGTGTGTGCGCGCGCACTTGTGTGTGTGTGTGTGTGTGTGTGTGTGTGTGTGTGTGTCCCTCTTATATTTGTTTTGCCTTTGGACAGTTTTATTTGCGTCAATTATGACATGCACATGATTTTTGCTTCTTCTCCAGAAAACTTTACCAAAGTGCTGCTGATGGCCATGTCTACCATTTACACTTTTCTGTGTTTGGGTAATATTCACGGGTATGTGCATCATTCTATTCTGCTGGCATTCACTCTATGATTCACAAAGCATATGCATGAATAAATTAAGATTGTTTATCGCTGTATATACAAGTTGAATACTTTCAATGAAAATGAATAATAACTGCAACATGTTTATATTAAGTTATCCCCCCACCTCCCCAGTCATCCATACAATTTCTACAGACCACGTCCATCTGTAATTCATCACATGGATGAATTAAAGTGTTTATGTTGAACACATATCCACCAAATGCAGAAGGATTGACTTTAGGGAAGCAGCAGCGATAATTGTAGCAACAGTTTCAACAGTAAAGAATACTTTTGTGTCATAGAAACATCTAAAGTCGCAGACTGGGTCTGTCAAGGTCAAACAGATCCTGATGTCTGCCTTTAGATTCGGAGTCTGCAGCAAAATGGAAAAGAAAATAAAAGGAAAAAAAGCTGGGTTTTGTTTTTACATGGAGGGAAAAAAAGAGTATGTGAGCATGCTTTTATTTAGTTTTTAGTTATTTTTTTCAACTTCTATGAGTGTCTGTTAAAGAATTAAAAAAAATGTTTCCACCAGGGAAGTGATGATAGGTATGGATTTGAAGAGTTACTTCCCATTTAGTTTTACTAGTAACATGCTGAAAATGTGATATTTTAGCATTCATTGAACTAGAAAGTTATTAATATTCCATGAAAATATTTTATGTTATAGATTACCAATTGGTGAACAGTTACTGCACAGTGTTCTAATTGAGTGGAAACTTTGTAATGATCTAGTGGGACAGATCATGGAGCGGTACTTCATTCAGCGCAGATCTGCACCAACATGTGGAGCATTCAGGCTTAGGTCTTATTCATGAAAGACATGTCCCTAGAAGTTTTCACTATGAGGACGTAAAACTCAACCTTTCCCATCAGCTCTTATTCCATCTTTCTACCAGGTTTAGTGAAAATAAGTTCAGTTATTGATCTTTCCAGCACGCAAACAATCAAACAATTAGTGGATGCTTGCAAAAGCATCTATGACCTGTTTGGTAATAAATCCCAGTAATATATTATGAAAGTAAGCATAGAGTTTAGCCTTGTCATGCAGGCATGGAACTTGGTACCATCTTCATCATCCTCATCCTCATTGATCAGCATAAAAAAAGGGTTTCAAACTTCTGTGGCCGTTCATGCCATGCTTTCATAGTGACCTCAGTTTCAAATTCCTGTCCACATCAATGCCCCCAGTCGAGTTCATGTCCAGGTTGACCGTATTGGCATAGGGACCATCGTTGGACAGATGGAATAAGCGCCCCCAGAAGGCGACACTGACTCACGCTGGCTCCGCGACTAAGCAATCATTATTGTCAGTAGGGGGCTTAGCAGGTAGCGTCCTGCATATGCTGGATCAGAACTGGCACCACTGAACACCTCTAACTTGACTTGGCAGCATTGCAGTGTCTCCTCTGGTGGGTTGCCTCATGGCTACTCGACACCGACTCTTCCCTGTGGGATGCTGGGGCTGCGGAAGCAGAAGCCAGGGTATGACTGTGGACAGAGGGCCGGAATGAGCGGCATGGGGATAGTACCACTGGGGTGGCATAGAAGACAAAGATGAAAAAAAAATTAGTGAAATAGATAAATGATTGAATAAAAAGAAAGAGGTAATTAATCCACGCCATTCAGAAGATGGATTACCAAAAATGTGCAGTGTATCACACTTGTTAGTCTATGGAGCGCTGCAAAAATATGTCATTGATACTGTTAACCTTACCGGATAGATGTAACAAGGATGTGCTTTTGATACAGATTTCCTTATATATTTTGGCTTCATTTAAGAACTTGGGTATCATTCATATACTCGCTCCTATTGATCAGTCAGATTGGCAGGGAGATTTAGTATATGCTTGGCATCTCATGTTCCAGATCTCAGAATCGCCGATTCCTTCAACTACCTCTGCTGTCCACCTCTGAAAGTCTCTACCTGTTTGGCATTATTCCCTTGGAGCTCTACAGCTCTTTTGTGCATCATTTCTTGGGCCTGGCTGAGCGACTGCCGTTTTTGCCTCTCCTCCTGACCTCTGTGTACTGTGCTGTTGGTGTGTTGTACTGCTGGCTTCGTTTCTATTGGCTCACATTTGATGACAGAGTCAAGAAAGTGAAGACAAACTGAATGGAGTTTATACTGACCTGAATTGTGTGTCAATGATCTGAATTTTTGAAGTGTGTGTGCGTGTGTGTGTGTGTGTGTGTGCGCGCATCATGATTTGAAGTGTGTATGTGTTGGTGATCTGAATTGTATGTGCTTTGGTGTGAGCGGAGTAGAGGTTCTGATGTAGAGGGTGTTAACTCTTATAATTATGTACGACGTTTTAACGTAACATGTGCAACTCTGACGGTTTTGTTGTTGTTTTTTGTTTGTTCACCAGCAATACTAATCCGATCATCACAATTAATTGGCCTGTGAATGATTAAGGGCTTCCACCAGATGTGATTTTTTTTTTAGTTTCTTAAAGGAATCAATATTCTTTATTTGATCTGAGATTTTATAGAAAATACATCTAGTTTTTATATGCCTTTTAAGGTATTTGAAATGAATAGGTTGACTGATATAAATTGTAGGCATAAAACCATGCAGAATTTATTTCAATAACATGACAGCCCCGATTGATATAAATTGTAGGCAAAAAAACATACAGAATTTATTTCCATAACATGACAGCCCTGATATGGCCTCTTGTAGTGGGCGGGGCCACAAACAACGAATTAAGGACTGTTTCCATCACTGCTTTACACATGGCTGGAAATATTTGAATTGAACTTTTCTTTTGAAGAATCATTTTTATACAGAAAAAAAAAAATTCTGATTCACTTAATCAATCAGAAACATTATTAGCTGTAACACAGTTTCCTGTTGAATGCATAGGCTGCTCTTTGACACGCAGAAATATCATTTGAAGTGTTTCTTGTGTATTATGCAATGAATACGGGGAGGGGGGGGGATAGGGAGAAACAATGGAAAAGTTTAGGGAAGGTGTATCGGGCAGATATGCCTGGGACAGATGTGCAGCATCTATTTGACAGTGACAGGAGAGAGTTATGAAAATGGCTTTTTATGCAATTTACTACTTTGTCAGAATGTATGTTGCAAGTCGACAAGACGTTGTAGTGTGTTATGATTTGTGTTATTGTACTGTGTTGCCTTCTTGTCACAACAAATTTCACAGAGAGGAATTTTACCCAGCAGCACAGGTTGCATTGTGTATTGTCTGCTTTTGTAGATTAACCGGTCAAGAGTGTCTTTTTCTGATTTTGTGTACCAGTGCATCATCTTAATTCTTTTTTCCAGACCACTGAAGCACAGAATGCCGTGATATACGCAAAACCCTATGTTGAGAGGAACATTGATTTTAGTTCTTCTTTTTGTCTTTTTTTTTTTTTGATGAAAAAAAAAAACGATGACAAACTGTGGCACACACGTGAAGTTGTGAAAGATCACAACTTTGAGACTTGTTACTGGACAGTTCTTATCAAAGAAAAGAATGTGTTCAGAAAAATAAAGCTGAACATCGACACTGAACTATACCCCTCCTCCTTTCGCTTCAGGTAGACTGGAGTAGTTGTCGAGTGTTTGGACTTTTTCTTTTCTTCTCTTTCTGCTGTGTTGTCATCTTCTGTACCGTCTTTGTGGCATTAAGCATGCAGCGCTTCTTCCAGCTGTCCCTATCCCAAGGCCACACCCACCCTTGTCCTGTTGTGGTGTCAGCACCAACGATCCACAGGGACCAATCAATATCAGGTCCTCACAAGTTGTGGAGCCCTGCCTATATCAAGGAAGAATGATATTGAAGAAGAGAAGCTTCTCATTTTTCAAAGTTTTAGTTTTATCTTCAGCCGCGCCACTCTTCCACCATTCTTTCTTTCCCTGACCTGTGATCAAGGCTTGTCGGGTAAGCCACCCCTCATAAGACTTATGAGGGGTGGCTTACCCGACAAGTCTTGATCACAGGTCAGGGAAAGAAAGAATGGTGGAAGAGTGGCGCGGCTGAAGATAAAACTAAAACTTTGAAAAATGAGATGCAGTAATATCTTCATGGCTAGAGTCTATGGACTATCTAAATGAAGAAGAGAAGATTTTCTTTTATAAATAATTTTGGGGTCATTCTTTTTTAACTTTTTTTTTTTTTTTTGATCTTTGCAACTGGTGTCTCTGTGGTGAACACAAAGGGAAACAGACTGTGCGAAGCGAGTTATTAAAATGGTGCGTTTCTACTCTGACTCGGAGTTCAGATTTTTTAATTCAGTCTGGCAGTGTTCATGAATATTCAGCATGCAAAGTGAAGGACACAGTGAGCAGCAGATGTGAGCTAAAACATGTACTTTTGTACCCCATGAAGCGAGTGAAGGACTGCATATAATATCCTGGCTGTGCTTGTGTGTGTGTGTGTGTGTGTGTGTGTGTGTGTGTGTGTGTGAGAGAGAGAGAGACACTGACTTCAGTAACATGCCTTCAGAGAGTGCGTAAACATGGAGCAAGTGATATGGATGAAAGGTGCGTCTCTTTAAATTTCATGCCGACCATCTCTGTATCTGCACTGGTGCCACATTGATTCTTTCCTTGGTGTCTGATCAAAATATTACATAATGTCCAAGTGGCCACACAGGACTATATCCCAGATGTCATTCTGTGGATAGGCATCACACAGACATGCACACAACTGACTATATCCCAGATGTCATTCTGTGGATAGGCATCACACAGACATGCACACAACTGACTATATCCCAGATGTCATTCTGTGGATAGGCATCACACAGACATGCACACAACTGACTATATCCCAGATGTCATTCTGTGGATAGGTATCACACAGACATGCACACAACTGACTCTTTCCCAGATGTCAGTCTGTGGATAGGTATCACACAGACATGCACACAACTGACTATATCCCAGATGTCATTCTGTGGATAGGTATCACACAGACATGCACACAACTGACTATATCCCAGATGTCATTCTGTGGATAGGCATCACACAGACATGCACACAACTGACTATATCCCAGATGTCATTCTGTGGATAGGCATCACACAGACATGCACACAACTGACTATATCCCAGATGTCATTCTGTGGATAGGCATCACACAGACATGCACACAACTGACTATATCCCAGATGTCATTCTGTGGATAGGCATCACACAGACATGCACACAACTGACTATATCCCAGATGTCATTCTGTGGATAGGCATCACACAGACATGCACACAACTGACTATATCCCAGATGTCATTCTGTGGATAGGCATCACACAGACATGCACACAACTGACTATATCCCAGATGTCATTCTGTGGATAGGCATCACACAGACATGCACACAACTGACTATATCCCAGATGTCATTCTGTGGATAGGTATCACACAGACATGCACACAACTGACTATATCCCAGATGTCATTCTGTGGATAGGCATCACACAGACATGCACACAACTGCAGCAAAATTCTGAGATGTAGTCCAACAATCTTATGAACAGACAGACCAAAAGAAAATCATAGAACAGACAGGCCAAAAGAAAATCTTAGAACAGACAGGCCAAAAGAAAATCATAGAACAGACAGGCCAAAAGAAAATCATAGAACAGACAGGCCAAAAGAAAATCTTAGAACAGACAGACGAAAAGAAAATCTTAGAACAGACAGACCAAAAGAAAATCATAGAACAGACAGACCAAAAGAAAATCATAGAACAGACAGACCAAAAGAAAATCTTAGAACAGACAGGCCAAAAGAAAAAAAAAATCCTGCTCCGCAATGTATTTATGCACACACACACAAAAGGGGGGTGGGGGGAGGAGGGTTGTATGTGTGTGTATTGGGGTGGGGAAGAGGGGTTGGAGGCCCACAAGGAACGGAGAAAAAAAATTGGGTGTATGCGTTGGTTTTTCCATCATTAAAATTGCTGAACAAGGACCGCAATGATACTTCATCATCGATTCATGAATGTGCAATGTACTGCACCCCACACCCGGCTTGTGTGTCTCTGGTCTTAAAAGGGTGAATGTGTAACGTGTACATTCTGGGTTGAATGGTTTGTTAAATGAATGCTGAGATTAGCATTCTGTCAGCTGAGACACATTAAAAGATCAAGTTGTTCCCAGACAGTAGTCTGTGCAGTGATATTGTAAGAGGATTTCTGTCTCAGTTTACTGTAGTGCACTGTTCACCAGGGCCCTCACAGGGCTCTATGGGAGACGGTCGAGAGGGAGAGCAGGGAAAGGAAGGGTGACAACAGTGCTGGGTGTTGTTGTTGTTGTGGCTTATAGTCGAATTGACCACATAGGCCACACCAGAGCAGGAGAAAAGCTGAAGGTTTCTTCATATGTAACTTTTTTTAAAATCTCAAATGCATCGCACAGCATGAAATTAGTTTACACTGTGTGTGTGTGTGTGCGCGCTGCATAGTGTTAGTTATGGGATAAGTTCTATATGATACAAAACCATATCCACAGCTTGTGTGTAGTTATGTTGAATAATAATTTCTATTAATATCTTATGACATGACTGGCATTGCTTTAATTACTCTTTGGAAAGTGCACGCCAGCTGAAACACTGTATATATGAGAGATACACGCCCAAAAGGAGACTATTTCCGATGAGTATTGAGTGAGGCTCTGTCAGAGTCAGGTCTGTATGAATGTGTCGATGACTAATAATTATATGCTAACAAAGTTACTGTGTGGTCTTTAGCATGATCTTTCTTAACTCCATATTGGCAGTCAGAAAGCTACAAATGTACAAATCTGATTATATAATCCATTTAGCGAAAGGTGATCACAATCACCTTCAAAAATTAGTCTGCCTATGTATGGTTTGCAAATAAAATAATCATATACTAACAAAAAATGTATCAACTAAAACAAAACAATACACATTCTGTAAAATCCTAAGCACACAACAATAGAATGTACCCTGAAATGCAAAATTCAAACCAGTATTGAATTTCACAGGATAACAATCAACAACATAAAATTGCCTGCAGCAGCCATGTTCAATTACTATGAAGATCACAAAAAAAAACACCCAAAAAACAAGCAAAACAAACAAACAAAAAAAAGGAAAATCATGTTTCAGAGCGCATGGTCAACTTGCTTGTTTTATAGCAAGAAAAGACTGTTCCCCGACCCTGCTAATGCCAGTGAAATTCTTGCAGCTGAAGTCTTATATGTAAAAAAAAAAAAAGACATCCAAAAAGCATGCACTGCATAAAAGAATTCACACACAAATTAAGGTATTGAAGCCTCAGTCCATGAGTTGCATACGCAAATGTGAAACAGATTTTCACTTGGCCTCCAAAATGAAGCACATACACTGTAGAATTGTTACAAAATAGAATCAAATATTCTCTAAAGTGTGGCAGAGTAGGGAAGTCTCTGTAAACATGATAAAAAGAAAGTAACAAACGGACAAACAAAAGCCAACAATCCAGTTTTCCTTGGCAAAAACTACAATGTCTTATTCTTGACGAATCTTATGGTGGTGTACGCCATCCTGTATCAAGTCAAACTTCACATTTAGGTCATGACCAAAGGTGGGTGAAGAAACCTGTAAGTAGAAATGTTGGTGGCTGGACCCACTTACACGTGTACACACGCACATTTGATTATTACACGTTCAAGACTCTGTTATCGGTTGCATTCATTGGGTTGAGGACACATGTGAATGCCAACAATGCACAAAGGTACTTGGAGAACAGATCAGCATTGCCAGCCACTTCACCCCACCCCAGCCCCTCCTAACATCCCGACTCTCCTTCACTGTTGCTGCACACAATTGAGGATGGAGCCTGGTCATTGCATCCCAACAGCCACCTGGTCATGGGCGATACTGTGATGATGCTCTGTGTATGAAGGTCACAGACCTATAGCCAGGATTGATAACCCGCTCCACCAGAGACAACAGTACGTACCTGACACAAAACCAAGCGGAGAACTATATACGAAACGACAATAGGTGCTACTGCGTTCCTGAAACACACACCGATCAGTGCCGTCACTCGTACTTCCCCAAGACAATAACTGAGTGGAACCACCTCGACAATAACTTCGTCCACCAAAAGTCAGTCGAGTTTCAAGTTGGCTCTGGCAAAAGCCAGAAGCCGATAATATCACCGCGCTGCGCACCCCTACCGTCGCGCCTATGCCAGTAAATGGATGTAGCGACGTATCAATCCAGATCCAGATCCTTTTACAATAAAATGGTTGCCATTGCAGCAAATCGCTACGTACACTTTGGCAAGCACTTGCTATGCACTTGTAAAAGCCCAGATTTGGATATTCGTTTGTCATATAATTTCATTTCATGTAAAGAGCAAAACTCTGTGTCTGGGTGAGTAAATGAGTGTGATTGTGTGTGCATGCGCCCGCGTGTGTGTGAGAACAAGTTGTCTGTAATTTGATAGTCTAATAGAATAATGAGAAATAAGAATATCAAAGATGCATGTCACCAAATGTTTTCTGAAATGTAAACACAAAACAAAAATCAGACTAATCCAAATAAACGTGAAAACTTATTTAGTTGCAAATATATCTACAAGACAAGCACACAATATCAGGAAAACCAAAACACACTTATTCAAATTTTATTAATTTTCAAG
The DNA here is from genome assembly GCA_018398815.1 of Conus ventricosus. Classification (NCBI taxonomy): domain Eukaryota; kingdom Metazoa; phylum Mollusca; class Gastropoda; order Neogastropoda; family Conidae; genus Conus; species Conus ventricosus. Next base: position 5,879,428 of record CM031601.1, read on the forward strand.
CAAGCAAATGGACAACACAAGACATGAAATGTGACATTTTACCATTGGTGAAGTGAAAATACAAAAAAAAACCCAAAAAGGCAACATGCAATATTTATTAACATTCAAATTGAAAGCACTGCTTACAATAACAGTAACTTGCACTTGAAAACGGAATTTGCAGCAAGAAAATCAGAACAAAAAGCTATTATGAAACAGGAAAAGAAAACTTTATCAACAGTACACTCAGACAGAGACCATTATTTAGCAAAATGGCTACATCAGACAAAACAACGAAATATGTTTTATAAAGAAAAATAGTTCACACACAGCTTTAAAAGAAAATGCCTTAAATGACTGTATAAACACAACCATGAAACAACAAGAAGGATCTCTTTCCGAAAAAAAAAATTGCATTCCTTTTTTTTCAAACACTGGTAGGTTAAATAACAGCAGTCTCAGATAATATCACATCATTTCAGGAAGCAGTTTTATCATAAAACTATTTAGTGCCATGATTTATTATATGTGACTGCAAACTTACGAAATCTTACAAGAAGACAGGAAGAGGTTCAACAACTTGCTCCTGAAGTGAATCAAAGCCATGATATACAATAACTCCAAGCCAAACCGATCAGTAATACACAGCACTGGCTTTACGTTAGGTACCATTGTTTCTCATGGGAGCACACCTTAATACTGTTGAAGGCAAACTCACTTTTGTTCGATAATGTTATCTGTCATTCTGTCTTGCAGTGGGCATCATACCTACAATAGAAAGCAGCACATTATTATGCCTAGACTGAAACCACCGCAATGTTGGATTAGATTCAGGGAAGACAGATGTTATCTCTCGTAAGACAGGCATGGTCATGTAATACTGCTTCATGGGGGTAATACACAGAGGAGAGGACAAAGAAAAACATGTGGGCTAATTACAAGCGAAACACCTGTTTGGTAACAAACGTTTTTCTTTTCCCAGTCCTGCACTCACTTGCTTTAACGAAGAAAGGAAAAGGACTCACACCTGTTAGAAAGGATCCATAAGCTCAATTCCGTTAGCATTTCCATATATATGAGATGACCTTCAAGATCACGCTAACATCTGAACCACCGAGTTCACAAACCATTATGATGGATGTCAAAACGTAACTGGTCATCTAGATATCCTCTCTGTCTGTGAGAGAGAGAGAGAGAGAGAGATTAAGTGTGTGTGTAGTATATCATAATATGGGACTGGGTTGGGGGGGGGGGGGGGGGGGGGAGGGGGTGAGGGGGCTGTATGCAAGACCAAGTTTACATAAAATCTTTTTCCACAAGATCTACAACATATATTCCCACAAAAAATAATACCTCAATCTTTAATCTACCTGTCCAATTTAATCTACAAATTGCGTAGCAACTTATGTGCCAAGAGAGCGATGTATACCCTCTCACTCTTTCACACAAATGCATGTGCATACACAATTTCCCCAAGCCGATTCTTTTCTTGAAAAAATGAGTATAGGAGTTTTCACTGTTTCCTTTTGAAAATGAATTGTACTGAAAAATAACAACTGTCATGTGACTGTGGTATAGTGTCCAGAATTGTCAAATAAATCTCTTTGTTTTCAGGCATTGCATCAAAAAAGTTTTGTGTTACACATTTTTCCTTCAAACAATCTGTGTATTTCTTACCTCATTCTGTCACATGACAAGTAATCACACATCACTTTCATGTTTCTCATTATCCACACAAAACACAGGCGGAGCCATGGAATCAAAACGTGATAAAAAGAAAAAAAGTCATCACTGTATGCAACTGTCTCAGATATATTCTCAACCAGCAATTAGAAATCATAACTTCAAATTTAAGTACCACAGATACCATGCAGTATCCTCTGTCAACAGAAAAAGTGGGTCACTCTCTGCATTGGCAAGTGTCAAAGCTCCTAGATATCTTTGGCTGTGTAACTGCAAGGAAAGTAACCCTGGCACATTTGCAACCAACAGGAACCTGGACTCTTGATTGATGAGTTTGATCAGTTTTGTGAGTTTGGATGTCTTGATGCTGAAAAACTGTGTCTGCTTGGGTCATGGACTATCATATCCACTTTGCTTGTTCTGGATGAATATTGTTCTGCACACAATAAATGATGTGCAGACAGGTTGTGGGATGCATCTGATGGTTTGCTTGAGCAATAGAAGCATCGTCTCTCACATTTGGTTCTGTTGTCTCCATCAAACTCATTATTGATTAATAAGTGGACATTGTCAGATTTTGTTAATAAAAGGGTGTTTTCTCAAAGCTGAAACCAAACTCCTGCACCATGTAAAAATGCCATCAGAATACATCAAAATTTTCTCTGCCAAATTATACGTAAACAATGATTTTTTCCCCAAAATAAGTGCACAGAAAAGATTGAACTAGGATGATGAGTTTTCCAGTCGTTTGCATGATTTGTTTGCTCAGAAATGGATAACCATAATCAAGCACTGAATTTGTTTAAAAAAGAGTACCCCAGGTAGTTCGCACACACTCAAAAAAATAAACAGAAAGAATTTCATTTCTCATACGACTAATCTTCAAATTTTACATCTAAGTGTCGTTTTGACAGTTTCTTTTTTTAAAAACTTTTTATGCCTGTTGTCATGGGATATGTGACAACATACAAACTTAAATCTTTGCTGCTGAGAATGTGAGATTACTTTCCATTATGAAATTAGGCGAGTCCGTGTTGTTGCATCATTGGAGAGTATCAGTTATGTACCGAATGAATATGAGTAACATTAGCTTGATGACCCCTTTTGTTAAAACAGTGATAATACAAAATGTTAAAACCTTTATTAAAAAAAGAAAAAGAAAATTGGTTTGTTATAACAGGGGTTATTTTCATACTTTTATTCCAGGATCATCTTCGATATGAAATGAAGTATCTTTTAGCAAATCTATTTCCATGAATAAAATCATATTTCAAAAGACACACATAGACTAAGTAAACAAACCCTACTCCGGAAGTGGAACATCATAAATACCCAAGTGAATCTACATGTGTTCTCATAAGTGATTCTTTTTCTTTGTGTTATGAACAAACACACGTTTACCTACATTTTGCATGCAATTTCTTTTCAGAAGGAAAAATCTTTTTCTTTCTTTCATGGCGCAAAACAGACCTGTTTCCAGCACAGCAAACAAAGCTTAAAACTGAACAGACGTGACATTACTATGCTGATTTTATTCATGATTTGGGGGTGAATATAGAAATACACTTTGCGGATACAGATTTCAAACTTGCTTAACAAAACAAAATCATGTTCTAGCCTTCATTGCACAGAACAGACCGGTTTTCAGCACAGCAAATACTGGAAGTTAAAAAATAAAAAGGCATGATACTACTTTGCTGATGTCTCATGATCTTCAGAAGAACTACGGAATATATTTTTGCAGATATAGATTTTCGAGCCTGATTAAGTCTATCATGTACGTACACACACACACACACACACACACACACACACACACACACACACACACACACACACACAAAACATGGATGCTTATTTGCGTAATACATTTTTAGTATTTGACAAAATCAAGAATCACTTTATATTCAATCTTTTTTTTTCCCTTCAAAATTTTGGGCTGGTTAAGGTCATTAAGAGCACATTCCAATAGAACTTTTATACATCTATGTAACAGGAAGGGCTCCATAATCCATGTCTTCCCCTGCAGCTCTACCACTCCAAAGATTAAAAAAAAAGAGCAGAGAAATAGAAAAATCAATCATGAACAGTCACACAAATATTTACCACACAAAAGAAAGAAAGAGTGCTACAGATCACCATCACCACCTACATTAAGCTGAAGATCACATTTTCGCAGGAATGCAAACCAGTTTTACCAAAACAAGTAATAACATCTTGCTAATGACCAAGACACATATACAGTAAAAAATACCCACAAAAAGTGACATAGCAAAAGTAATGTGAGCAGTTAAGGAACACAACACAACTACAAACCTACAAAAAAGAGACAGTGTGTAGTCAAAGAAACAATCAAAATATTTTCAATTCTGTTGTTATCCATATTCAGAACCACTGATAGATGCAGAAGCACTGATTTGTGTTCAAAACTACAAGTATACAATTTCTAAAAAAAACCCAAACATTTCACATTGTACAACCTGTGAAACACAATCAAATCAAAACACAAATAAACAATCATGGATAACGGCAATGTCGTCAACATGAAAGATTCCCTGTGAATGGTAAGCAGCAGACAATCAAGAGCAATACCAATACAGTGTAGCACATATTTACACAGTTTTGAAAAGATGCCATGTGAAAGACAACCAATGAACCTTGTTCACAACTGAGCATGCACTTGACAAGTGTTTTATCAACAACAACAACAACAACAACAACAAAAAGTAGTACGACTAGTCAAACACAAAGTTCACTGATTCACAATCTACACTCCACACATAAATCACACATAACCTTAGTTTTGGACTGAAAAAAAAAGAAGGTAGAAATTGAAATTATGGATTAAACAAAAGTTAAGCAAACCCACAGCTGTCAAAATCCTCATGGCACGCCCGATGCGAGATTACAAACCAAGCTCATTGTACCTGCAACATCCACTGAATATTTCCCATCGACATCTGAAGCAGACTTTATATGGTTCTATCATCAAAATTAAAACGAAAAGTGATAGCCTTCTTTTCTTTTTCCAAGACCAGACACTGGTTTTAAAAGAATTGTAAAATTTGCATAAACTGCCAGAAACATCAAGCACAACATAACACATATATATTCAAACGTCTCAAGTCAGATGATGGTGATAAAAGTGCAATAAAAGACAGAGCAACCAAGCTACAAACTGTTACAAATAAATGGCATCTTTTCTGGATGGCCCTCCGTCTTGCATCTTTTGATACTTTTGAAGATGTCCCTACTCCTAAGCTTTTGTGAAGAACTTGAAAGCTCTTAGTGCAGACAAAACTCTAATTCTCAAGGACTTGAAGTACGGAATTTGAATGTCAGACATTTTCAAGGGTCTTCATGGACAGCATGAACCCTGTAAATGTAAAGCAGTACTCACTATACTTGAAATAAACCCCTCCTAATCAGGTAATTGTTCCACTCCTGTTACAAGACAGTCATCAAGTATGAACATCAAGTGTACATTATCATGGATTTCAAAAACATTCATGTCCTCAAAATGGTAAACAGTTGTGTATGGTTAAATTGCTGGCATCATATGTAAATGTGTACAATAATTATCATCATGCACTAATTAAAAAGGAATGTGTGTGTATGTGTATGTGTGTGTGTGTGTGTGTGTGTGTGTGTGTGTGTGTGTATGTGTGTGTGTGTGTATGTGTGTGTGTGTGTGTTTGCCAGACATGAGACAACGCTCTAGACCTGGTCTGTATATTAAACCTATATTTCCCTTAAACAAACCAACAATGTAAGTCTTGTATACATGTGGATGTTTAATTATTTGTATATACACAAGAATTTTTCTCCCTGGAAACCATCATATGGTTAAAAATCTTAATAATACACAAAATATACCATACTAACCAATTCAATCATGTCGCAATTTAGTCTGACCATCTGCATCGCATAAACACAAAGTCTGCATAGCTCTGTACCAGCCTTCAAGTCAAATATGACGCCAGTTACGGAGACAAAACAGATGAGAGAAGTTTTCATTTTGACACTACCACTTCCCCATAAAATCTACCGATCACCCAAAGCTCCATCTGTCATGACAATCACTGGAACCGACTTCTATTTTTCTCATCACAGCTGCCATCTTGTTTTTGCGAAGCATAGACATCTTGTAGATTTATGAAATAAAATTTAAAACAAAAACAAGGCCAGCGCATTTACATGGAATGAGATGGGGTGGTACACTGAATTTCTTTTTACTGTGACATCAATTTTTTTCTTCAAAACTCTGAGAAAATACATCTGGTAATAATTGGTGTCATTATCATCAGTTTATTCAAATGGCAAGGGTTATTCACAATTGGGTTGTTGAAGATTTGTGTGATTAATGTCCAGACTGAATAGGCATTTGAATTTGAAACACTTCCAAAGAGAAAAAAAAAGGTATGGAAAAGCCAAACACCTTCAATGAGAACAAATGTACAAACAATGTCATCAAAATTACCAGTCTATTTCATATGACCAGTAATTTTGATAGTCACAATGATAATAACAATACTGATATCCTGAATTCAATGATTCTGAATATTAATTCTGAAACTTAGCATCCAGAATAAACACTACCAGCAGTGCGTAAAGCAAGATGTAACTGGATCATACCATGGATGTATTATTTTTCTTTAGACTATCAGTGACAATATAAAGATAGGAATTTCCATTGCATGTGGGAGACTTATTTCCCAACACAACAGATCAGCCCAAGAAGTGAACAAATTCACATCCCCTCCTCAACAACCCCTCCCCCACCCCCTCACCCCCAACCCTCCCACCCCTTTCCTCTTCTCCCACTCATAATTTGAAGTGAATCCCAGCAAAATAGAGCACCTACAATGAATCCGACACCAAAATAACTGCCACTGCCAGCATTGGCAGGCTGTGCTCAGAAATGCATGGGAATAGGAAATAATCAGTTCACAAAACTACACCATGAAACCTGACATTAACTTTTGCCACATTTTAACAGCCAGATTCATTGGACAGGAGTTAAAACATCGAAGTATCACCAAGCATGCCCACTGTCCGAGTGCAAAGACAGCATAACATCATCTGCATACTTTAGAGTACTTATTCCTATTGCACTGTTTATAATCAAAAAGTTGAAAACTTTCTGCTTATTCTTTCAATGCAAAACCTTACCACTGTACTGACTCCCTCACCATCCCTCACCCCCGTTCCCCTGATCCTCACTTCCATTCAGAGCTTAGAAACTCAAACACTATGTACACCCATTATTATAGTCAACGTTATGTATGTCAAAAGCACTATGAATGACTTGAAATGAACAAACATTATCATAAGCATCAGAGGCTAACCACAACACAGATTTAAAAAAAAAAAAAAAAAAAAAACCCACACATACACACACACACATTAACAAACATACAAGAAGAAAAAAAATGAAACTGTTATAGCAATGTTGACAAAATAATGTGACCCTTCACCTAACTGGCATTGTTTAGCCCTTGTTACTTGCAGTATTTAGTCTTGCAAGCTTTAGTAGTGGGTATTGAATATCAGGGGCCTCTCTGATCTTATCAGTCTTTTCTAGCATTTTTGTTTTCTTTCATAACAAAAAAACATCCACAAAAAAACATGGCTTTGCTGGTCTAAATATGATCTTTCCCTGAACAACTAACTTCACAGAAATCCTAACTCCTCAAACATTCATTATCAATAGGTCACTTCATTTTAGGGTCCATTTTAGTAAGATTTTTTTCAACAGATGCTAACACAGTAACAGGAACAATTTTAATATGATAAATCAGTCCAGAGATGTACAAATTTGTTGGAAAAAGTGAACATGAGAATGTCATTTTGTTCACACATGTTATGCCTGTCAATACAGCTTCCCTCCATGGCATTGTTTCTATTCTGAACCTTGTGTACATATTTTGTTTGCAATAATATTTGTCTGCTCCATTTAAAATCTAATGGTTTATGTGACACCAAATAAATGGGCTACACACAATAGCTTCAAGAGGCCAGCTGAGACTGCAACAACATGAGCATCATGCCAAATGTGACCAATGACTACCATGTCCAATGCAGGTTGCAAATCACTATGTGCTTAGGGAACAAAAATGGAATTTTTCAACAAAGTAAGAGAACCAGTTGGAATAAAAAGCTAACAGGGGAAGGGAGGTTAAAAAAAAAAGCTGGCTATGAAATCAATGATAAGAAATAAAGCAAATAAAAAGGAATAACCTACACATATCAAACACAGCCCATGACTATCCATGAGCACATTAGCATGCGCAGTCACTCTTTTCTCCATCTTCTCTCTGGTTGGCAGACTCCAACCCTCTGTGTCGAGGACTTCCCCTCAAGTTCACAAAGTCATTGCGTGATGCATCACTTGGCACAATCTCTGAAAGATGAGCTGGCATCATGGGCCTCGAATTCTTCAGTTTGTGCGCCACTGTCATGAAAATTGCATCCACATGATTTGCCTTCTCATCATCTTTGGCTGATGTCTCGAACAAAGGCATGTTGTGAGCATCAGCAAATTTTTGTGCCAGATTTGTGTTGACAGCTACTCGTTCAACTATATCGCATTTATTGCCCACCAGGATGCGGGGGATGTATTTGTTGAGGTTGTGACGGTCACACTCTTCAATCCATGAAGGCATATTCTCAAAGGAAGACATCTTTGTCATGTCATACACAAAAACCACAGCATGGACATTCCGATAGTAGTGTTGTACCATGGATTTGCGGAATCGTTCCTGACCGGCTGTGTCCCACAACTGCAGCTGTAAGAAAATTAAAATAAACTAGTAAGTGACACACCCATTAATATTGGAAAACATCTTCACACAGACATCAAAATGAATGCTTTTTCCAGTGGAAGTGGAGGGGAACTGATCTGAGACCTACTGATCAAAAACCTGTGAGCAAAATCTGTGGCATGATCTTTTTGATAGTTTACAACTTTCAGTTCCAAACAAATCTGCAGAAAAACAATCGTAACTGCAACCAAAAAAAACTGTGCATCCCATGGACCCTACGTGTGAAAATCTCTGCATCGAATGTTCTGCAAAATGTGTGCTTAAGAAAACCTCAAGTTGTGCGTTAAAAGTCCTGAACATTAACACTGAGTTCAACAGCTTATCAGAGTGGTGGGGCATTTTTTTGTGAGGACACAAAAACATCATGCAGCTAATGTTAAGCATCTAGATATTTTAGATAGATATATGATAAGGTGTCAGGATGCCTATGGGGAAAAAAAGTTGCTGAGGTATTTTCATTTGGAATAATAATCAATAAAAATTGCCAAATGTGTGGAAAAAAAATGAAATGAATCAAAACACTCTATCAAGGTGATATCTTGTAACCTGCTTACAACAGTAAAGATTTGAAACTTGAAAAAATGTAATGTTACTGGCTTGATGGATCAATATCATAATGACTGGAGGTAACATTTGTGATTCCTTTGTGCCAGTACTATTCTATTTATCCTGGAATGTGACCACAGAGTAGCCATAGTTTACTTGACAGGAACTATCCATCAATGCAATAACAAAAAAGGCCTCAATATACACTGCCCTGGCAATAAAATTTGTTAATTCTTCCAGACTGTCAGTTACTTCCCTTGAAGTTGAACGGGAAGTCGCTCTCATTATTCTACATAATCAGCATGAATGAACAGTAAGCTTATGCTGTCTTGAAATCATATGCAGTTGTGAAAGTCTACATAAGCCAACACTTTGTGGCAGCTTCGTTATAAATACAACTAATTGCTGTGTTCGACTTGCCTAAAAATCATTTCAACAAATTGCCAAACAACAGAAACTGTTTTGGTCTTTTGTACTAAAAGAAATCAGCCTGGTGTCCAATATCCAACACTCAGTCTAATCCATGTGTACTTTTAAAACTTCACAGAATCACAGAATCACAGAAATGTATGGCTATAGGCTAATAGCCTTTTGCCCTCATAATCAGTATCCGTTTATGTGCTTTTAGATCACTTTCTCGTGAAAGTCCCATGGCTTAAGTCTGGCATAATGTATACTACATTTATCATCATCTTAATAAAGATCCAACTCAGTGGAAAATACCTGGTCTTTAAACTTTTTGTCAATTTGATTTTTAAATGCGTTTACTGATGGCGCGTTGATAGTGTCATCGGAAAGGTTATTCCACAGATTAATGATACGATTAGTGAAAAATTTGCGAAACTGGTTAGTTGCAAAATTAGTTTTGGTTATTTTTAAGTTATGTCCTCGAGTCTTTTCATAGTTAGCCATAGTGAACAAGGAAGAGGTGGTGCAAGGATCATAAATATTGTGCATAATTTTGTATACTTCAATGAGATCACCTCTTAGTCTTCTGAATTCTAGGCTAGGCAACCTAAACAGAGATAGGCGCTCCTCATAACTAAGATCATGAGTACTCGTTCTAGTTATACACTTGGTAAATCTTCGTTGAACACCTTCAATCATATTTATATGTTTTTTTAGATAGGGGCACCATACTGAGTTTCCATATTCAATAATTGGTCTCACTAGAGCTTTGAACAATGGAATCATAATTTCAGGAGATTTATTTGTAATAGTCCTTACAAGAAGACCAGCCATTTGATTACCTTTTTTCACAATGGTGTTTATATGAGTCTCAAAGTTCAAATCTGGGTCCATGGTGACACCTAAATCCTTCTCAGCAATAGTACTTTCCAGTGTTCTATTAACCCCATTTTCCAGTATTGTGTACTGATAGTGTGGATTATTCTTTCCAAGGTGCAGAACTTTGCATTTCTCGCTATTAAACTGCAATAGCCAAGTATTTGTCCATTTCACTAGATTGTGTATACACAATTGTAAATGATCTCTGTCTTCGATATTTCGGATGGCAGAGTAAGCCTTGGTGTCGTCTGCAAAGATTTTTACTTTACAATCTACCTCCTCAGGCATATCATTTATAAAGTATATGAACAAGGTCGGTCCGAGAACACTACCTTGTGGTACTCCACTAGTCACGTTGACCTTCGATGATTTACTACTGTTTACACTTACAAACTGTGATCTTCCATTTAAGAAATCTCTAATCCACAATAGTAACTTGCCTTTTATACCGTAGCCTCCCAGTTTATTTATCAGTCTTTGGTGTGGAACTGTATCAAATGCTTTCCTCAAGTCTAGGTAGACTGCGTCAACTGGTATTTTCTCATCCAATGTAACTAACCAATCTTGTAAAGTAACAAGTAGTTGTGTAACACATGAACGCCCCGTGGTAAATCCAAATTGTTCTCTAGATAACAGGTCATGTTTGGTTAAGTGCTGGCAAAGAGCGTCTCGAATAAAACCCTCGAAAACTTTACAGACAACAGATGTTAGGCTGACTGGACGGTAGTTTCCTGCTGAGTTCTTGTTTCCTTTCTTAAAAATAGGACGTACTTCTGCTTCTTTCCAATCTTTCGGAATTACACCCTTTTCTTGTGTTCTATCGAATAATGTCTTCAATGGGTAAGCGATGACGTTAGCCAGCTCCTTCAGTACTCTTGGGTGAATCTCGTCAGGTCCTGGGGACTTCGATGGGTTTAAATTCTTTAATGTTTTTTCCATCTGGTCGGTTGTGATCTCCACTTTTGTTAATTCTGTAACCTCTTTTTTACATGAAAACTCTGGAACGTTTATGTTACTTTCCTCAGTAAAAACACTGGCAAAGAAGCTGTTTAGTACACTTGCTTTTTCAGAATCATTTTGTGTTAAGGTACCATCTTCCTTTAGTAAATTAGCTATCGATTCTTTTGGTATGGTTTTACTCGTAACATAACGGAAAAATCCTTTTGGGTTTTGCTTAGATTCTTTAGCCAGTTTAGCCTCCTTTGCTTTTACATTTTTCCTTGTCCCCCATGTTACTTGGTTTCTAGCTCTTGCATACAGTTTGTAGTTTTCATTTGTGGGGTATTTCTTGTACCTTTTGAAGGCTCTGCGCTTAAGGTGAATTTTATCTAAGAGAGATTGGGGAATGGGGTCTCGTCTTGGTTTGTTGGTTGGTCCTTGTTTAAAAGACTTTTTAGGAATAAATTTGTCCATTGACTTAATAAGTACATTATGAATAATCCCCCAAATTTCATCCACTGGTGCTTCATTGGTCAAAAGGTCATTCCAATTTATCTCTCCTACATGTTTCCTCATGCCTTCGTAATCTCCTTTATCCAGTTGATACTTCACAGAGTGACCAGATTCAGAGTATTCCTTACTGACTTGAACATCGAAGTAAAGAGCTGAGTGGTGGCTTTTCCCCAGTGGGGGCCAATGCTCCAGATTGACGACATCCTCGTGCGAGTTTGTAAGCAATAAGTCTAACACATTGGGTGTTTGTAAACCTCTGTAATGAGTAGGTTCAGAAGTCATTTGGGTGATGTAATTTTGCTGTACACACTCCAAAAATTTCGTAGCTGGGTGATCCTCGTTCTTACAACTTACTGCGTTTCTCCAATCAATTTCTGGATAGTTAAAGTCTCCTGTAATAATAATGTTTTTAAAAATGCTAAACTTACTGCCAAGCACTATGTCACAATCAGAAACTGGAACAACCTGCCTCAAGAAGTTAATGAGGCCAAGACAATCAACACTTTTGTGTCCAAGGCTTTCAACTGCTCCTTTTATAAACTTAAGACCTTACTTACAATTCGTCAATAAGAGATCTATCCCAACTACCTGACAGAAAAAAATGAACATTAACATGGCAATTTAATTTCATGGGTTCCCTAGAATACACTGGCCTAGACCTTAAACACGTCAGAGTAACATTACATTTTAACAACAAAATATATTATTAAGCATAATTACCTCAAAGTTGTATGACAATGAATCAAACACAAAATGTCAGAATTTGACAATATTTTTCACATATTTCAATCAAATCAGCTTTCATATCTTTTGGAAAGTTATCAACTACCAACGGAAATAATCTGAACTTGCACGCAGTGATCGATCAACGACTCCCGGCAGAAGCTAATAGGTATCACAAGATCCTTACATCTTACAATTTAGTTACAAGGAAAAACAAAACAAAACAAAACAAAAAAAAAAGTATCTCTTACTTTCAGTTGTTCCGAATCAACTTGTACTAACTTTTCTCTAAAATCGACTCCAATTGTTGCTTCTGTCTTGTCTGGAAATTTTCCCAGACAAAATCTGTATGTCAGGCAGGTCTTGCCGACATTGGAGTCTCCAATCACGATTATCTTGAAAATTCTCCGTTGCGTTTGCTTTTCCACCACTTTCACTGCGCCTTCTTCTGTCGTTTCTACAACAGCGTCCGACCGTGTGATTTCTTGAACTTGTCCTCCACTAGCTTCTCCGCTCATCTTCGAACTGAATTCAATGTGATGATGTTAAAAACACCGGGAGCAAAAGTGTAAACCAAAATATGTCGTGTGAGACCTATTACAACATTCACTTTATCATGCAAGTCGCCATCTTTGTTGTCGTAGTCTGCAATTTCACTTTTTCATATAATGCATCATTTCTCCATAAGTTATGCTGAAAGAAATTTATTGAAAAAAATTCTGAAATGCATGTTTGATGCATAGAAAAAGGCATCGCACTACACATTCAACATTTTCACACTAGGGCGAGAATATACGTGATTAAAGGTCGGCCATATCGGAATCCCGAAACCCGAACCACGAGGTGGATCTAGGTGGCCAGACTTTACTGTCAGGGAAGTGCAGGCTTTTTAGCCTTTCTTTCCAACATGCCTACTAGTAATCCTTTGCCACCGAAAGAAAATGCTCTGTTTAAACGAATTCTGGTAAGTTTGCGTTCTAAAAAATAAGATTTATTTCTCTTAACATGTCTTTATTTGGTGGGTACGAACCTCGCTGACATCATTCACACTCGCGATTGGGCATGTTGTAACTTTGTTCAACCACATTGGTCCTGGTTTCTGTCAGTGGCATTAAGTTATTGAGCAGCACTGACGATCAGTTTAAATCATTTGTTAATTAACTCATTGACACCAAGTGATCAGGTCACGCTTCTTAACCTCGTTTACCATTGCGGGCTTGTGCGTCATCAGATTTGGAACAAACCAGAAGGCTATGGGGCCTGTATACAGAATGCTCCATAACCGTCAGCTAGTGACGACACTCAGCTCACACTTAAATGTGCACAGACTCCATTTTTTCTGTAACTTCGTTCCAAATATTGTTTTTGAAGTATGGCATGTAAATAAGAACACCTTGGCAAATACGAAGATCGCGCCTCCATTTTCACTGACTTGGCACATCTTCCACAAGATAACCAGTTCAAAGAACAAATACTTCATTCAGAATTTTTATGCATGCAGTTCATATCAACTCATTATGAATTGGTTATATGAACAGACAGGTAATATTGTAAATAAAAGTGTTAAGATTAGATTAGGTTTAGTTTATGATGAAGTAAAGATCAGGATTAACATTTGGATCAGAGGCAGGTATTCCCAATTTCCTTGCGCAAGAATTGTAGAGGGGGCAGGTAGAAGACCCATTTCCAGCTGTACAGAAAAAATGGAGTTATGACATTCTTGCTTTGTTATGTATCATTAAAAAAAAAGTATTTTGCATGGACTATGGGGTACACTAATGCAGGGATTCTGGTAGTTTTTAATTGTGTCTGGCAGTAAGACCAACAGCATTGAAAATTAGCATCACAGGAGATTTTCATCAGTTTGGCCAAAGCTTTTTGAACTTCAGTGTGTAGGACAATCAAGCATGCATGCCGCAATGCTTGCCCATCGCAGCTATTGAGCTAGCAACTGGATGAACGGTACTTAGGCTTGGATTGTGATTGTGAAGCTATCATGCTAACAGCCTGATTTGAATGGAAGAATCCTGACATGTTTGTTTTCCTTTTGCTACAAAATCATGGTTATGCTCATGACATACCGTCCTCCTACACCCCCCCCCCCTTTTTTTTTCCCAACGTCCTCCCCACCCACCCCTTTAGCTGAAATCAAAGTTATGTCTGACAAGCACAGCGCAAATCTTCGCAAACCCCTAAGTATATGACAGAGTCATCAGCATAATGATGTTGGTCGTGAACAGGAGAAGAAGAAGAACCTATGAGTCGGTAGAATGCAGCATTAGCCCTCTGTTTGTCAGTAACTTTTCCTGAGATCTCCATCACAAGAGATCATCAAGCCTGAGTTTCCTACCATGGCACATCCTCAAATCCCCGCACCCTCCATCCCTTTCTATCTCCGTCTTGAGTATAGGATATTATCGATCATCAAAATGGATGGAAATGGTGATTTTCTGTTAAGTTTATCTTTTCTTTCTGTGACTTCCAGAAAATGTTTCATTTTCAAGATATTTGGACTCACAGCTTGATGAACATTGTGTTCTGCAATGTAAGAAAATTAATGGTATTCCTCTGAGTTTAATTTTCATAATTCTAGGGTTTCCAAGAGAAAGCTTAAACTTCACATAACGGTGGTAATTATTTCCTAGAAATTGGAGGGTCAGACTAGGGGGTCACAAAAGTAATTAGGGGGTCACAATTTACAACTGCTGGAAAATGAATCGCGCGTACGCACATACACACACACACACACACACACACACACACACACACACACACACACACACACACACTGGCTCACATTTGATTTATAAAAACAGAGAGAAGGTGAACTAGACAGAAATGGATATGGAATGAGAAGCAAATCAGCCAAATGACAAGAGTTCATACTCCAGATTATGGTAAACATAATTTATTCAGATTTGTATTCCACTGTTTCTAAAGTGAAGTATTATCAACTAAAATGAATAAATGTGTGCATATACAGTGTCAGATTATTAAATGTGAAACTTGATTATGTGGGGTGTGCTCATTGATAATGTTACAGTTGTGAATACAAAATTTGTACTATGTGAGCCATTTCCATCAGTGCTGAAACATCAGATTGTTTGACCAATTTCAGTTGGATGATTGCCAGAAGCCTGTGGTGACAAACAAGAGACAAGCCATCAGAATTTGCGGAACTTTTGATGAACTTATATAGGCTGATGGTCACTTGCACTGTGCTCAACACATTTATACATTCATGTAACCCAGTTATTTTACTTGTCATGTTGAATACGTCGCTTGACTTTTATTCCATTTACTGGATTATCACACGCAAACCACAACTGGGCTGTTGATTTAGATTCTGAAAAGCCCAGTTTTATAGAGTTTGCCATGCTTTTTGTGTGGCCAAATCACATGATCTTGTGGTTGAATCACAGACTGGGTAGTCTTTTGTGAAGACAGACTGGGTAGTCTTTTGTGAAGATTCTTGTTGGTTTTCAGTGAAGAAGAGTTCTGGAGCAGAAGTTATTCATCAGTTCAATAAGTTCTAAGACGTTGAGGAAGGTTATGTTCACATCAACTTACATCATGGCAGAACGCAGGAAAGCAATTTTATGGGATGCTGTGCTGGCAGTTGTAATGTGTACAGGAGGAGATGGGTGCATCCTGGTAAATTTTGTTATTTTAAGTGATGCACTGGCATGTAGTCCAGTGTGTCAGATGGGATTTGTATGTTTTACTATCAGATGCACATTTTTGCTTAGTAATGATCATTAATGTGATCAATAATTGCATCAAGCTTGTGGCTCTTTACTAGATGAAGATGTAGGTATTGTTATTTATAGGGGTAAAGTTAAATCAAATAGTAGCCACTGGATTGTATAAGTTGGTGTCAGAGAAGGAAGTTATTTCCTTTGAACAGGTAAGATAGAGGGAGTGTGTGGTACAAATTAGGAACTGGAGTAAGCTGATGCTATGAACAGTAGGTTGCAGCCTTCATTGTGGTTTATATAGGTGCATGGGTCATTGGTCCTTGCAGTTAAAGCTTGATCATATGGCTCATTTCTGTACTGTGATAGACCAAGCTATGGAAAATAATTATCAAGTGTGAATCACATCATCTTTGGGGTGAGTGTGATGGGCCATGAGGGGCCTGGGGGTGTTTGTCTTCAAAATTGCTGTTTAAAAAAATGAAGAGGAGGAGGGGGCATAGCATAACATACAATGACATACAGCATTATGAGTGAAACAGGAAGACAATGTTCAAGAGCTATGCTCACAGCAGTATACAAAAGAAAAAGAGAAAACTGGGCTTTGACATTTGACATTCAGCTTACTGTTTCAAACCAGGCATGAGACATTAGCCCATGATGTAGTCAAAACGCTGTCAGCTACAGGTCATTTGCGAGAATGATGTGCCAGTGGTGCAGAGTGCGGTCAGAAACCTTTAGGTTATGATGCCAAAGTGAATTGTAGTCTCTAATTTTATGTATTAAAGTTTAGTGGAATATGTGAAGCTTGGTCAGCGAACTGTTTCCCATTTCGTAGTAGGTTTTCAATTGTTGGTCTATAACTTAAAGTGTAAGATAGATAAAATAAAATGCTACATATTTAAATGTTTGTAAATTATTTGTATATTTCAGCCCTCTTCAGAACACAGTTCGTCAGTGTTTATATCTGTAGCAGGACTGCTACAGGTCTGTGTTGTATCTGTATCTGACTCATTATATTCTTTCCTTCCTCTGATTTTGCACCACAGCAACCCTTGTTATAGAAACCTCTTATTGATGTGTTCTCTAGGAATACTGCAATACTGGGTTGTTGGTTTTGTTGTTGTTGTTTAATGATTTTATTTTGTCTTACAGTTATCTTTTCCTGATTTATTTTTATTTTTTGTGGTATGTGATGAATCAGCCCTGATGTGGCCCTTTGCGGTCGGCTGGGCTATAAGCAACATTATCTTATCCTATGTGATGAATATGTGTGCGGCCATCTGGACAGTTATTCACACTTGCTGTTGTGTTAGCACTCTGTAAAGCCATTTGTTGAACTCTACTGCCTAAGAACAGTATCTCCTCGTGCCATTGATTGAATTGCCTGTTAGGAGACAGACATCTGGGCGTGGGACTTAAGCATATCCTCCCGTCAAGTCTTCTCTAAAGCTGTTGGTGATGCATTTTAGCAAATTGCCCATTTGTAATGAAAAACTACAAGTACAAATTGCCTCTTTGTTATGAAAAACTAAGTGAGTGACTTTGCACCACTTTGTTTGCAGTGCAATTTAACATGGTGGCTGAGATGAATAAGTGGACAGAGAAACGAGTAATGGAATTAGTAGAGTCATTGGATGGAGAAGCTGTGGAATATTAACATTACTGGATCTGATTTTGCACTTGAATTCATGCTGGCTCTATCCACTGAGTTTGAGCCACCCAGCCTTACAGAGGAATACCAGCCATAGTTGAAGAAAATGATCAGAAGCAAACGAGAGACTGTATCTGGGACACGAGAGATCTGCAAAAATTTATGCATCACTAGCATTCTCAGCCAACGGAAGTTTCTAAGTTTACATCAGAAAGTGCGCACCTAAGCACGCATGCCCACCTGCCCAACCACCCACGCACACATGCATGCACATGCACACGCTTGTCTGCCTGCCTGCCTCTCTCTCTCTCTCTCTCTCTTCTCTCTCTCTCTCTCTCTTCTCTCTCTCTCTCTCTCTCTCTCTCTCTCTCTCTCTCAGTCACACATTCATGCTTGCATTGGAGCTCACACAAAGACATGCAATCAGAGCTTTAACAATAATGTTATGACTATGTCTCTCAGAAATCTACTAAAATTGCTGTCTCATAAAGTCATCTCATCGAGTCATCCAGAACACAATTTATCACACTTCTGTCATTTTTATCTTGCCATTTCAGAGTAGTGTTTGTTGTCAACAGGTTGTTATCCATCTATTTCATATGGGAAAGAAAAATGCTCTAAACATGATAGTCAGCTAAGATCATGAGCGAAAATTATGTGCAGGCGATGGAATTATGGTAATGAAAGTACAAACAGGTGCTCAGAAACAGTGGAATGTAAAGTTACATAGACATTAAAGAAATTGAAATTTGTATGGGTTAAAGTAGCTGTGATCATTGACATGAAGAAATATACATTGAAAACAGTTGGCATATTGTTTATTTAGACAATTATTATTTTACTGTCTTTTTGGTATGATTTTTTGTCAACGAGTTGTATTGTAGGCCTTCCTAAAAGGTAGTATTGTTTACTTTGCAGAAATGTTACGAGCAGAAGCAGTACAAAAATGGGTTGAAGTTTGCCAAGCAGATTCTGTCAAATCCCAAGTTCGCCGACCATGGGGGTAAGTGCTTGTTCTTTACCTGTATTCAGTGCTTGATTTTAAGGGATTTACTATTTTCAGTCAAGTTAGATACAGTCAAACCTCTATTATAAGACCCTCTGTTAAGAGACCTCCTCTCATTTAAGACTGAATTTTTTTGCACGGATGCATTTTACTATCAAAACGACCCCTCTTAAGCGACTTCCTCTAAAACGCGACTTGCGACCTTTGTTTTGTTGAAATTTACGACCTTCGCACCATTGGTGTACGACCATGAGTCAAGGGAAACAACTGCACACCTGCCGCAATCTAGAGTCGCTTCCCTTGTTAAAAGAAAGATGGCGGAGATCGGAGGCAAAACATGCGGATCACGAAAGAGAAAGCCCCTGAATTTAGAAGAGAGGGTGGAGGTGATCAAAAGAAGTCGTGGAGGTGAAACTGCAATATCGATTGCTCGAAGTTATGAAGTTGGCAAGACCCAGATTCAAAACATCATCAAAGATCAGAAAGCTGTCATGGCAATCTGGGAACAAGGTGCAAAAGCTGACATCTTTCTTTGTGAAGAAAGATTAATGTTTTACTTCAGTAACACACACATCCATATGTGTGTGTGTGTCTGTGTCTGTGTGACTGTGATTGAGTGAGTATGTGTACTGTAAGTGTGTGAAAATATTTCTTCAACACATAGTCATTGTATGTCCTTTTGTGTAGCTGTATGAAGGAGACAGTGTGTGTGTGTGTGTAATTGTAAGGATATTTTATCTGAAAATATTCCAACGCCTAGTCAATGTGTCATTTTGTGTACATTGTATTTGCATTCATCTGTGAAAATTATACATGTTTTCAGTATGCATTCAGTGTTCTTGAGACTTTTTGTGCATGGAGAATTCATCTGTGAGAAAGTGTTTGTTTCTACACCTGTCGGTGCCTACCTCCCTTATAAGACCCCTCCAATTTAAGACCGAATTTTCTGGACATTTTGAAGGTCTTAAAATAGAGGTTTCACTGTACTATTAAAAAAAAAAGAAAAGGAAGGGCTTTTCAGGCATTGCCTTTTGAGTGTCATGAATAGAACTTCAGAGGAATTCTCAATCAGGACCTGGGAATTCCTCGAGCAGATTTGACCCTTTGTCTAAAGACTTTAGATAAACCAAAAATGTATTGTGGCCAAATAACAGCAGATTGTTTTACCTCTTTGATTCTGATATTGTCATAATTGAATATGACACTTCTGGTTCTTTTTTGTTTGTTGTTTTACTTTTTTTTGAGAATTTAAACGCAGATTGGTTATTACCATTTATTGATTATTGCTGTTTCAAAATGTGCAGGGAAACAGTGACTGTAAGCTACAGCTGCACTGATTGTTCCCTGTTTATGTTTTGGAGCGATATATCTTACACAAAAGTGGCATCCGTGAACACACCTCACACAGGCATGAAACCTTCGTCTTTGTGGCAGAAATTCCTGATGTGTATAAAACAAAAACAAAAACAGTTGCTCTGTTTGAAAAATTTGCAGTCTAACAAAACAAAGAAGTTTGACTAAGCGACGGTAATAACATGTTACTGCTTAATTGCAGAGTTTGCAAATGAATGTATTAGAGCAGTTCTTTACATCCTGCCAAATTTGACTGTCATGAGCTTGGAAAGATTACATGCCACGTAAGATGTTGCGGTTTCAAAAACGCAGGTCCACGAAGTGTTTGAAAGAATGCCCAATGGTTGAAGTGTCTGTAATAGTCCCTGTAGATGTTATTTGTGAAAATGAAGACTTCATGTTATTAAACATTGTTATACTATAGTAGATTCCTTGTTTAGAAGTCCTGCCTATCACTGGGTAAAAGCATCTCTTTGTGAAAGAATGAAAAGTCTTACTTTTACGTGTTGGAGCTTACTGCAGGTGGACGTCACTGCAACACATTAGCATCTGTAATAAGTGTCTTCTTTTCCATGCATAGTTTTAGTATTAAGTGTATACTACTACAGTCGCTTCACATGAAGGAAACTCGTAAGTCATATTCAAGGGTTTGAAATAGGACAACTCCCAGCTTGTGGGAGTCTTTATACATGTTTGCATTTTAACCCTTTGCTGGGCACAGCGGCCGAAAGCGTCCGTTCATGCCGATGGGCAAAACGTCCGAAAGCGTCTGCTAATGTTCGGCCATCTTCGTAACTTCCATACATGGAAGTTTCCGTAAATCTCGCGCCAAATCTCGTTCAATTGAAGCCACGAGACTTCCGCCACTTCCTGTCCCACTTTCTTTCACTTGTGGCTTTGCATCGAGTTGTAAACAAGGCAAATTTCAACACGTGGTGCGAGAGAAAAAGTTCGGCGATTTTCAAGATGGATCCGTTCACAGATTCCGAGAGTGAGGAGGAGTTTTTTGGGTTTCGTGCGGAAGATATTGAACTTCGTGAAGTTCAAGCAGGCTCAGACATCGATGTGAGTGATGTTAGCAGTGTGCACACATCGGATTTGAGTGACTGGAGTGATAGGATGACGATTTCGACGACGATCGTGATCAGTTCGGTTGGAGTCAGCAAACACGACTGTTCGATGTTGAGGCGTTTACTGCCCAAAGTGGAGTAAATATTGATGGTTTTCTTTATTTAATTCTGCATGTTTTACATCTTATTTGAATGAAATCCATGCTTTCTTTCCAAAGATATTGCGTTTTGAACACAAACACCCACAGACACGCCCATTTCAACCATTTTCTCTGCCCTGCAGGAAGTAAACAGTCTGCCATGCTGTGCCCAGCAAAGGGTTAATGCATAGTTTTCAATTTTTTAACAGTGCAACATTGTCATGGGCCTCATAAAAATTAAATTGACATTCAGTTGCCCATTTTTAGGTTCCAAAATGCTTCAAGTCCATTGGTTTCAGGGGGCTTTGCCCCATGACCCTCATTTGGCCCTGGACTCCACTGAGACAGTGAGAGCCATCTACAACCCCCAGACCCAGGCTTTTTTCCTTTTGTTTCATCTTCAGTTGTTTTCATACCTGCTAGTTTAAGTTAGCATTAAAACATTGAAAAGGCTTACACTAGTTACAGTAGCAAGCAAATACTTTTTAAAGGTTATTTGCTTTAAATATGTCATTCGACATAAGAACTCATATTCTAGAACAAATTTTTTAGAATTTTTATTTTACAGCAATTTATAAACAAAATTCTTTAGCAGATTTTGTTTGTTTCTGTTTTACAGTTACACTGCCTCTTGTCAGAAAGATGATTAATATAAAACAGGACAAGCACATTTTTATGAAATGCTTTCAGGCAGAATGTATCTTCAAGTGTGTGTTTGTGTGTGAGTGCATGTATTAGAAGAATATGTAGAATAGAAGGGGGGGCGGGTTGTGTGTGTGGAATGGTCTTATCAGATCAGTTTTGCAGTTGATGGAGAGAGCTTAAAGAAAACAAGTCAGTTATATATCTTGAAATGGGTCAACAGTAATTTTTTTTGTAGGGTTCCCAGAATGCCATATTTCCTCCGCCACCATGCCCACTCCTACCAGGTACCTAAAAAAATAAAATAAAATAAAGGCTTTTTAGTGGTTGGATCTTTGACTGTTCCTTTTTCTCCATGTGTGATATTTTTGGCTAAATCAGTTGTTTTGTGTTGTTGGTTAATTGTTCTTTTTAACAATTTTTTTTTATAATCTTTTTGCAGAAACTCTGGCCATGAAAGGCTTGACCCTCAACTGTCTGGGTCGAAAGGAAGAGGCATATGATTATGTTCGCAGAGGCTTGCGAAATGATTTGAAGAGTCATGTTTGTATCCTTCAGTGTTAAAACAATTGTTCTCTTCTGTGGCGTAAAGTTATTTTGAAGGAAATGGTCAGTGTTGCTCATCTTTGCTGTCAACTAATAGCCTGTTTATCTTTTATGGTGATCTGGTTGCGAATGACAGCACATAAAACAGTTGTAATCTTTTGCACCAGTAAGGCTATCCGTTTTGCGGGTGAAAAGGATTAAAACTTACATTTAACAATTTGATACATGCAGTCATATCCTGTTGGTTTGAAGTTGTTCTTGCACAGTGTTTGACACTGTTGGCTTTGTCAGCTGTCAGTTTTCTCTTGTTTGTTTTATCAGTCAAAGAAAAAAAACTAGTCATGAAAATTCAAATATGAAAATAGCCAGTCCTCAAGAACTGAATATGTAATGGATACAGTTATTTGATGTTTGAAGGGAGCTGGTAAGGATACATGTATTTGATGTCTGTGGGAAGAGGTTTTTTTTTTTTAATTTATTTACTTTTTTTTAAAGTCTTACCAGACTGTAAAATGTTAGTAATTTCAGATATTAAGTTGTACAGTTGGAAACAAATAATGAAAATCAAAATTAAAAGAAATATGAAGTTTGCAAATAAAACATGATTAGCCTGAATATTTACTGTGAGAGAACTGGGAACATAGTGTGTGAGATGTCCTACTTTCAAAGCTAATTAAGAAATGCATATTTGGATTTCTATTGTCCATTTTGCAGTTCAGGTAATTGAAGAAATAGAATTACAGATTTCTAATAGAGGTCTTAACAGGCTTCAAGCGTATTTGTTGTGGTTTAAAAGGAAGTGTGAACTAGGAAAGCAGGTGAATGCTTTTTTTTTTCCTCCCTTTTTTTTGTTTTTGAACAAGATGGAGGTAGACATAAAAAAAGACATGCTATTTTGTCCCCACCCATTTTTCACTATGGTCCCTAATATGTGTGTGTGTGTGTGTTCCCATGCAGTACTGTACGGATCTTTACTATGTAAATTATTGATTGGTTATTTTATTTGAGTTTTTCTTCTTTCTGCCAGCCCTTTTTTTTTTATCCTGACCCATGGAAGGCTGCCTTAAATTAGTGATGGCAAATATATCGGTGTACTTGACATAGTGAGTTTTCGACCAAATGCATTATATGTTTACTCATGCCTCTCTGTTATACAGATTTATGATGTAAAAAGAAATGTGGAAAGGATTGCTCTTCATATTCTGATCGATCTTTGAGACAGAAGACTGGGAAACATGCTATGAAAACTCAAGCAAGTGTTATGTAATTCAAAGTTGGTAAGTATAATAAAAGTCCGTCAACTAATAGCCTCTTTGCCACTGATGGTATCTGGGTTGCGTATGACGGGACATCAAATTTCAACTTCAATCTTTCACATTTGCAGACATCGCAGGTTTTGCATGTGATGAAGGTTAAAGCTTACACTTTTGTGCTTTAAAAGTAGTAATATTGTTTGAAGAACCGTTTCTGATTATATTTGCTGCAAGTCACCTTATCATTGATGATAAAGACATATCTGATGTAGCCACTGTTGGTAACTGTGTGTAAGCAAATTTTTATATGTTTACATCTGAGGGACTGTATAAATGTTTTTCAAGTTTTCTATATATTAATTAACCCTCTTGTACTCAGTTTCTCTGACTGCAAACTTCCCCTAGATTTCAGATTCTTTTACAGGTTTCAGCCTAAAAATGGGTATGTGTGATTATTAACTTATGGGGAATGTATGTGAACCGCTAGGAGAAAGAAAATTGGCAGACAGTTTCAGAAGAGCATGCACTTCACTTTGAACTCTATTTTGTCTGTCTTAGAGATATAGGTCGTGTCACTGTCACCAAATTGTCACCAGACACGTGACATTTTATGACGACAATCAAGTTTACAGCATGCAAGCATGCACAGTCACCATGCTGATGCAGGCTGTTAGTGTAAGATGAAACCTGAGGCCTACCTGACGTAAACCATCTGCTGCCTGGCAGTACAGGTCCCACTGGTTGTCCCACCAATGTCATACAAAACTTGTCACATGTCACACACAATACTATAAAAGAGGGTCAGGTGCGCCCTTTGCAGCTTGTTTTTGTCTTGTATACCTGTTTCTTTCATCAGTAGCAGTCTTAAAAAACGAAGAGGAACAAACAAAAAGAAAAAATCAAGTGGTGTAGCAGTGTTGGGTAACGAGTGAGCGGGCCCAGTGGGTTCCTGAAACTGACGCACTTCTGCCACGCCACGTGTCGCTGGTCGCCACGTTGTTTGAAGCACAGCGAGCGGAACATCGTACGCCGGGTCGCTTTCTACTTCACCGTCTTCTTCAATACCACTACCTACTTCAATATCACTTTCATTCTCCATCTCTCTTTCAAATTTCTCTACTTCTCCAATAATTTGATCCAACTCCTCTTGCGAGTAGTCGATCATTTCTTCATCGTTAGTAGCAGACGCCAAAGCAGCCATTGTGAAAGTCGGTCAGTTTCATTCACAAACTTACTCGCTGTGTTTGCCCCTTTTCCCAATGAACACGCGCGGTTCCATCACCCAAAATAGTGCCAACACATGATTGGACCATGCCCGAGTCTTCCTAGTTACTGTCTGCAACTCTGCGTGTCTACACACGTGATAACTGCGTGATGGAAAATTCCTACGGACAGATCCTGGTAGCTCCCGGTACGGGAAGAACAGGCGCCTGAAGTTAACTCCCGGATTCTCCCGTTGCAAGTATAAGAGGGTTAAATAGCTGATGTCGTAGAGAATGTATACAAATGGATCTAAATCTTTCTGAACATCTGTTGAAATGGATGTAACTACATTGTATGTAAAATTACATGATTTAATAAATCTGATGAAATAAGATACAGATTCAGACGAGTAACGTCTGAGGCTTTACTTTTGCAGTTTTCCAGAAGTGGTAAACTGTTGTCAGTTATCATATATTAATAATACTCAACTCATTCCATCAGAGGTTCCTAATGCCAGTTCTTCTTGGGCTTTCACTCATGCATAGAGAGTCTGGCTCAAATCCTCCACTCTTTTGTCTTCTCTTCCCTTTTTCTTTTTCAACTTTTTTTTTTTTTTACCCACCTGGGATATTGTGCCTATCAAGATTTGCACTTTGGATCCACAGTGGTTGTTGAATTGGTCCTCTTGGAGGCCTGATAAACAAATACTTGCTAGAAACTCCATGAACAGGAAATGGAAAGGGTTATGCTGCTCTTAAAAATAAAACCTAAGAAATGCGACAGTGGATTCATGACAGTATAGCTCGTCTTACTCACGAAAATATTTACGGCAGAAATTTAATGTTACATTGTTATGACAGCTTAACTCCTCTTTCATATGAAATATGTTTAATGCAGAAAATTCAGTATTGTTTTGTTGTTAAAGGGCATGTAATTAACTACAGGAAACAGTTTTAGATGTTGGAAAGTGTTAACAGAAGGGCTCCTAATAATGTTATATTGAAAATTATAGATGCAACAGTTTCTTGTTAATTTGTCAGTAGAACACTTATTCTGTATAATTAGTTTCCTTTACCAAGAAACAGGCTGGCATGTGTATGGACTGCTTCAGCGGTCAGATCGAAAGTATGATGAAGCCATCAAGTGCTACAGGAATGCTCTCAAGTGGGATAAGGTGAGACAGTTATGTTATCAATTTTAGAATTGGAAAGATTTGGTGAAAGCATACTTTGTTGTTGTATTGTTTTGTTTTGTTCCTTCATTTCACTAGCAGCAAAACCCTTTTTTATAGGAATCTTCATGTTAATGAGAGCATGAAAATAGAAAAATCAAATGCAGTCATGAAATGTCCTCATAAAATTATATTGTAATTAATTATATTGTTGAAAATCTTTGGTAACCAAGAATCTTGGGTAACCAAGAATTCTTTGCTAAAAATCCTGATAACAAAAATAAGGTTGGTTGCTTAGAAAGTATACATTAAAAAAAAAATCTTTCGAACTGGATTCGACAGTACAATGATAACCTGATTTTCAAGAACAATAGACTGAAAGAAAGTCTTCTTCATCAGGATGATGAATGTTTAATTTGGATCAGACACCCACATGGTGATTTTTCTGTCTACGAATTCTGATCTGGTGAATGAAGATTTCTGTTGAATATTTAAGTTACAGTTATCAGTTACAGCAAAGCATGTGAAAGAGACAAACATGTTGTTCAAGTTCAATGAGAACAATTTATGTGGAAAAGGAAATGTCATGATTCCATGTGTATCTATAGGGTGCAACCAGCAAAGAGAATGCTTTGGTGTGTCTTAGAACAGTGACTGTTGAACCACCAGTTAATCCGTTCGGTTCCTTGTATTATTTTGACCGTTATTCTCTTTTATCAAAACTGTTTTTGGCTGCACGGAATAAAAATTCATAGGGGAAAAAAAATAGCATGCAAACTATCGCAAGGACATATATGTAATCCATACTTTCCCGGAAGGTATCCATTTATATATATATATATATATTTTTTTTTTAATCAAGTAAATGATGTTATTTCCAGCGCTAGTATCTTTGTATCCTTTATATTTACTGATATGTGTCTCTCATCTTGTTTTTAAATATCAAGACTTGATAATTGGACGTACCCTTACACTATTGCCATATTTTCTACACTACTCAGTACTTGCAAACACTGAAAAATGTGCTTAAATGTAATATTCTGCTGTATGGGAAATAAAGAAAAACAACTAAGAAAAGTGTTGTTAAGTGCATTCGCAGTTCATGGAAAAGGCAGTTTCTTTTGCGTTTTAGATATGGCATGCCTTGTTCTGGCTTTGCGAAAAGAGAGCAAGACGAGTGAAATAGACTGCAGACGGTTTTTACATTATTTTGTCATGCCTGTCAGTTAGTTGCAATCTTGCTATAATTTTGATTCTGTACTGGAAGGTTTGTCATGAAGAAAACTGTTGAATCTTGAGAGCAGAGAAATTTCCAGTGCACACCCGTTTTCTGGAAAATGCTGCATGCCCTAATCTTTGATGAGGACTAGTTTAATAAAGTTTTGTCATAAATCTGGTATGAAAATTAGCCTGTGATTCATCTGTGGTTTTGTGTCTGATGAAGAACTTAGGGATCCGATGTATTGAGAAGCAAGGTTTTTTTATGTCAGCAAAAGGATATTATGTCAGTTTCACTACAAATAGCCGAGTGTGTATCAAGACATTTACGTTATGAGACCTAAAAGAAATATTCCTGTCGTGGAGAAAAAAGATAAAGATGATATCACATAATCAGGGATAGGGTGAACATGAAAAGAAAAATGAAGCTGGCTTTTCCAAAGGGCAGAAATGTGCAGCATGTGAGTAAGAAGATGTATGCAGGGCTTGGGGAAAAAAGTGCCAGACACCTTCACTGGGGCTTCAGACTCCCTTTATATCAAGTTGATTGAATGCTTTATTTGTCCTCCTCAAATGGTGTCTTGTTCATTTTATGAATTTAAATCTTGAATTTTAGTCCGTGTTTTTATTACAAATGACCATAGTAATTGATGACTTGTTCTTTTTGATATCCATGATGTTCATTGCTGTAGTGTAAAGCCATTAAATTATATTTTATTCAGTGATAAGTTTATTGAATGGATTGAGTTCTGAGTGGCCCTTTTTTGTTTGTTGGTTTGTTCAGTCAGTTAAAATTTCCTGAAGGAATACATTGATCATGATTTATTTAAGTAACTGCTGTATGCCTAAATGCAAGAGTACCTGTGTTCACCCGTGGCTTGGTTTCCTGTTCGTACAGTCAGAGAGATGTTTACAATTTGAACTCAGGAATCTAAAGCAGGTAAACCAGATTTTCCTTGGATTGGGCTTTGAAAGCCCAGTGCAGGAAAACCAGATTTATAAATGAACAGTGAGAAGGAAAAAAAATTGAAAGAAATGAAATATTATTCACTTATGTAATGAATTTG
The DNA here is from genome assembly GCA_018398815.1 of Conus ventricosus. NCBI lineage: Eukaryota > Metazoa > Mollusca > Gastropoda > Neogastropoda > Conidae > Conus > Conus ventricosus. The sequence continues at coordinate 5,907,940 of CM031601.1, forward strand.
AACTTAACAGGCAGAGGCGTGTACACATTTCGGTAGAAAATGTAGCAGTATCTTTTTAAAGATTTCAGTTCAGTTATTGATTTCTTTTTTTAATGTTCTACAGTAACAGAAAAGAGCTTTCTGCTTCATCCTGAAAAAGAAGGGAAAACCAGATGTACTTTATCAGTTGGATTTTATTTTGTATAGTTTTATAGCTTGTTAAAAGTTACATTCTTGTTCTAGGACAATCTTCAGACTTTTTTTTTTTTCCAGGACAACCTTCAAATCCTCCGAGACCTTTCTTTACTACAGATACAGATGCGAGACCTTGATGGATACAGGGTGAATATACTTGTACCTGCTTTTGCCTTCTCTCCCTCTTTTAGCCTTTAAACCCATTATCAGTATCAACCAAAACATGACATTAAAATTATTGTTTTGGTTCAAAATAAACTAAAAAGATAAGAAAAAAAACACTTTTGCATTGAAAAAGGATATTACTACTAAAAGTTGTTTTATGATATACTTACCTGTCCAAACAAATGCCGTATCTCCACTAAGAGTGGAATACACCTTACATCAGGATTGCCCTAAAGGAGATGGAGAGCAGGGGAGCTAACTGTTACTTACAGCCAGAATTCAGTTTTCACCCCTTTTCCGCAATGTGGAGAGGGTGTCATAGGGTTTCCAGAGTATTGAAAAGGATGGTGAGAATTCTCACCTGAAAAATCAGTCCAATCCTCAGATTCAAATATGCTTGAGGCTGACCACAACTCACCCCAGAGCTCTGCGCCGAAAAGCCAGTTGGATTTGAGTCTCGGCTCTGCCCTGAAGGTTAAAGGATTGTTTCCGCTTTCCCTCTTGGCTCCTCTAGCATGAGTCAAATTTGAGAAAATAAAATGAGCCAGGATCATGAAAAGGAGAAGACCCAACCAATCAGACCTTACATGCCAATGCAAACGATTGCTGCCAAATAGGCTGGGATTGCACACACTGAGACACAGGATAATGTCAAAGAAATATAGTAATGACTAAGCGCAAAAGATGACAGTAATACAGTGGTGTACCACAAACACCAAGATGAATTAACGTGGTAAAAGGACCACTACATAAGTCGTCAACAAGTGTATGGGGCATGCCACTGGTTGCCTAATAGCTTTACGATATATATATATATATGAAATTTGACCTGGCAGTATGCCACGAACACCAAAGTCATTGAATTGGATGGGGGGGGGGGGGGGGGGGGGGGGGGGGGGGGGGGCTGAAAGGGGGTGGACTGATTGGAGGCAGTGGACTGTAGACCTTGTAAGGAGGATCAACGAAAGGACAGCCAAAGCCTGCATTCCCATGGAAGACGAAGAAGGTTCTCTGAATCTCTCAGCAATACAAGGCGGGGAGTCCCCAAAAGGGAGAGGCCCTAGGGTGGGGGGTCTGTTGCAATGCGGCCTGAACGTCCTGTGTCTGACGCAGTTCATCCAAAAAATTGCCCCTGTATACTAAGTACATTTTCCCTGACATGGAGAGTGAAGACAGAAGAGCCACTGAAGAGATGGTTGCTAATCCTTCGTCCAAGTACAAAAATTTCTGCATATCAAGCTTCCTTCCTCGAGAGGAAGAGTGTGGACAGCTCCAGGAATGACAGTAAGGAGATAATGACAGTCCACCGTGTGGGCAGATTTTTAAAATGATAGGTTCAGAAATTGCAAATTTGTCAGAGGGCACGGAGGCGAATGTCACATATCTAGATGTTAGCGCTTGGCCTGAAGGCTCAAGTGCATATCCTTGACAATCAGAATTTGTTCCTGATATTCCCTGAAGTTAGAGTATGGCTGCCTTAATGGCGGGATAAAAAAACGATCGTACACACAAAACTCCACTCCCTTTGTTGGGTATATGGGATTAATCTTTGCCTGTCTATGCAGGGCGTGTCCGCAGGAGTATCGGCCTGCGTACGCAGAGAAGAAGTTCCTGATAAATGGCACTGACTTGAAGATAACCGGTGTGTGTGAAGCAGGAGTTGAGATTTCATTGAAGGTGTCCCAAAATAGAGCGATGAAATAAATCGGAATCTTCGGTACCCAATTCGTCCAAAAACGAGGTGCAAACTCAGACCAGTGAGAAATTGGATGAAGGGTTCAAAATGAGATTCAGAAAGCGTATTTGTCATAACCAACCAAGCGTGGCAGACTACCACTTCAGCAAAAGAAATTCAGAGCTAGGAGAAACATCATCATCATAGAAGTCGGCATCAGACTCATCCTCCTGAAGCTTGACTGGCTCCCATTCACAGGCATCCATACCAGGTATCTGTATGGGTGGTCAGCGCGACCAGTCCTCCCTGCTTGTCATACCCACGGATCGCCCAATCACACCGATACCCCACCCCTTGGAGTCACCCCTTGTTGGTAGCTCGCCAAGCTGGTGCCATGCTACAGTGGCAAACTCTCCGTGGTCTACCTTGCAGTGCTTCAGTTACCTGCCTCTCCTCCAAAACCAAGTGCCAGGGGGTAGAAGGAGCACAACACACGAGGGGAGACACTGGCCCGCCTTCATTGGACCTGGGAACATTAGTTGGACGGTTGAAGCAGGGAGCAGCAGTCATTACTCTTAACAAAACAGGCGGACTGTTAAGTCGAGGGCTGATTACTGATCATCAAATGGACCCAAACCAACTCTTGCATGAGCTGCAGGGGTTAAAATGGGAACAGCCCATGCAATAGATGCATGTTCCATGGTGGTTGAGGGCAGCAACAGCTCTCCAACATGAAATGGTGTCTCTGGAAGTCGGGGGCAGAGTAGAAATGTCGGCCAGCTTGGAGTAAGCCAAGGCCCTTGCAACAACAGCAATTGTAGTGAAGAGGCCAGGCGCAGAAGTTTTTGAATATTTTTTTCATGAGTAGAAGATGAAGTATTTTCCCCTTTAGAGGCAAAGGCAGACTCAAAGGACTGTTTCTGAGAATCCATGATTGAAACAAGCTCAAATTGAGATGAGAAGATGAGTTTTCTTGTCGAGAGAAAGGAGAAAACTGAATTCAGGCTGTAAGGGTGAATTGAGTATGAACTTACTAAGGGAGATTATTACTACTGTTTGCCTGAAGGTTAAAGGGTTCACTCCTGTGCTCTCCTTTCAGTCTTTTTATGGGAGTCCAGATGAATGGCATGTTCCACACCAAGTGGTGGTGAGGCATTTGTTTTGATGGGTCAGTATGAAGAAAATGGATTTGTCAGAATTAAACAATCCAACAACAAACTTGTCACAAAAGTTGATCCTATTTAAAGTGAGGGGCTATTTTGAAAAGTGTACGAAAATTTGAGAGAAAGAACATTTTTAAAATGCACCTGTATTATGTTCATAAGCATGAGCTGATTTGTATATGTGTGTGTGTGTGTGTGTGCAGAGGTGGCATTCTTTTTTTTAATCCAAATTATTACAGGCGAGATCGGATGTAAGAAAGTCGTTGGGACGCACATTTTGTCTTTCATACATCCGGTCTTTACTACATCCGGTTAACCGGATGTATGAAAATATTGAGGATCGACTTTCATACATCCGGCCACGCGTCTTTTACTTGATAAAAGTAGTTTCTATTCATATCATTTTTGTATTTATTTGTTTTTTTATGTTTAAATGTTTTGATACATATCCTAGTTAGAAGAAAAGGTTTGTGAATAACAAGTGGAAAAGTACATGTACTTTCATACACACAATCAGGACAACTGGTAGAAAGAGCAACTGTTTGTGTAAGGAACTGTTCTGCTTTGCATGTGCCGTGCACTCTCCGCCCCCCCCTCCCTCCCTCTCTCTGAGTATGTGTGTGTGCGTACGTGCGTGCGCTCGCGCGCACGTGTGTGTATGTGTTTGTGTGTGGCACAACTGTATTGTGTGTGTTCCCTCCACAACCCTTTTGCGCTTTTGACGATGTATTTGGTCGTGGAAGCTTTGTAAGGACCGTTGGCGTAGCAAATAAAATTAATTTTCTGAGTTCTCTCTCTCTCTCTCTCTTTCTCTCTCTCGAAAACGCACACATTTACAACACACACACACGCGCACACTGAATACAAAAAAGTGAGTTAAACTTAAAACCAGTTTAATGGATAAAAACAACAACAACAACATAAAAAAACAACAACTGAGTCACACCCACGACCAAAGCCTCTGGTTCTAATTGTACAAAAAATGCCTTCCTGGGCTTTTATGGCTCTTCAGTTATGACAAATTTATAACAGGTTAAAATGACTGAATAGACAAACAAAACAAATTATTAATGGAGTTAAACATAAAATCAATTTAATGGATAAAATCAACAACAACAACAGCAAGAACATAAAATACAACAACATAAAATACAACAACATAAAATACAACAATATAAAAAGATAACAACTGATTCACATCCATGACAATGTCTCTGGTTATAAATGTAACAAAAATGCCTTCTGGGCTGTTATGGGTCTTCGTGACGAATTTATAACAGGTTAAAAAAATGATTGAATGGACAAACAAATTAAGCAGAACAACTCATTGACAGCTATAGAATCTGGATAAAAATCAGTTGGTGGGGAAGTTTTCAGGGCATCCTCATTTAGATTACCTTTGTGGACACCACCCGCTCAAAATGGCCACAAACATTTCGGAGGTAAATGTTCTCCTCGGACCTGTCTACCCCATTTATCAGGAAAAGGGGTGGGTGTGGCAGCCATCTCCGCGAGCATTCGGAAGTGGCTGTGTACACCACAATGGTGGTTTGAAGGAGGGTGGCAGCCGCCAATATCTCTACATCCGACCCCCATGAACGGGGTCGGGGGGTGTTGTGAGCGAGATAATCACCTACATCTCCATCCACGTATGCAGAGAAAGCCTGGTGATTCCTGCACATGATGTCGATTATTTTTTCTCGGACAACCATGTGCTGGGCCTGGCTACCACATAAATCAAGGCTTATGGCACGATACAGGCATTTCCATCCCCTACAATGTGGTTTAACTCCGAAGGGACCCCAAGATCTTGGGTTGGACACCGTTCGGGCAAAAACAAAGGGCCCGAAAGGCCCAATCTTGCACACTGGCGAACCCTCCATTCCACATTAGTGGGATGAAAGGCTAGAGGCTGCCCCTCGTGTGCACCACAAAATTTTACTTCTCCTTCTTCGCCGTCTTCCCATTTTCTTTTCTCTCCGCTACAACTGCCCCTGTCTCCTCCCTCTCTTACCCCCTTCCTCTCCTCTCTTCCCAAGTCCCTCTCTCTCCCTTCGCTTTCCCATGTCCTTCCAAACTCCTCTCTCTCCTTTTCCTCCCCCCTATGTCTCCCGTCTCATCCCAAGTCCCTCTTTCTCCACTCTCCTTTCCCCTCTCTCTTGTCCCCTCTCCTCCCACGCAACTCCCTTCTCCCTCTCCTCCTATGCCACTGTCTCTTTCAAAAAAGTCTGACACCCGTGTTTGCTTTCCAAAGTCATCCCAAGTCCCTCTTTCTCCTGTCTGTTTCCCACTCTGTCTCGTCTCCTCTCTTTCCACGCCACTTCCTCCTCCCCTTCCTCCCACACCACTTCCTCCTCCCTCTCCACCCAGGTCACTTCCTCCTCCCCTTCCTCCCACACCACTTCCTCCTCCCTCTTCTCCCAGGCCACTTCCTCCTCCCTCTCCTCCAATGCCTCTGTCTCTTTCAAAAAAGTCTGAAACACGTGTCTGTTTTTTTTTTAATCCTCAATGTGGCGTAAGAGAATCTCCTTGAACCCATTGAAGCACTTGATCAGTTCCGTCTTTCCTGTCAGCATACAAAAGTTGCTAATGACCGTTGCGGACGCCATAGCCTCTCTTGATGACACCTGGGGCATTTCTTCGTCTTCTTCCTCTGAAGATGCATCGGAATCTGGGATTCTGGAAGTACACGGTTCTGCTGCTACATCCGGTGCGGCTGTTGGATCCTCGGTGAGCACTTCCTCATCAACAGTGAAGTAATCAGATGGGGGGACGTTCCACTCCTGAAACAGGCGAGAAAGGAGCGGCTCCACTTCCTGCTGGTCTTTCTCAAGGCAGGGTTCTGAATCTGATGTTGTCTGGTCATCTGAGGAATGACGGAAGCCAGCGTTGCGAAAGCAGTGGGCAATGGTGTCTGTAGTGACCTTTTCCCACGACTGCGTCGTCATGTGTATGGCATCAAGAAGAGTTGGCTGGTAGGTACCTCCTCCGCCCTCAATGCAGGCAAGAAGGTTCAAACACATGGACCTCCTGTACTTCACTTTGAAATTCTGAATGATGCCCGCATCAAGGGGCTGGAGTTTCGATGTCGCATTTGGCGGAAGGAACAGTACCTCGACTGCACGGAGATCAGGCAATTTGTGACTGGAACAGTTGTCCATCACGAGTAGGACCTTCCTATTTTGCCTTTCCATGTCTCTGTCAAACTGAATGAGCCAGGGTTTGAATATTTCTTTTGTCATCCAAGCAGATGCGTTGCTGTCATATTGCACAGGCAAATCTTTCTTGACGTGTTTGAAGCATCTCGGATTCGCGTATTTGCCAATAAAGATTGGCGGACGCTTGTCTGTTCCGGTCATGTTGCAACAAAACGTGATTGTCACTCTCTCGCGCGATTTCTTCCCTCCGGTGCAAGTCTCCCCTCTGAAGGCAAATGTTCTGTCAGGAAGAAGTTTCCAAAACAGACCTGTCTCGTCCACGTTGTAGACGTCGTCGGCCTTGTATCTGTCTAGCGTTGGGCGCAAAATGTCTTCGACCCAAGCGTCTGTTGACTTCTCGTCGACAGAAGCCCTCTCGCCATGCATCTTTTTGAAGACAAGGTCATGTCGAGTCTTCCAACGCTGCAGCCAGGAGTTTGTGCATGTCCAATTGCTTTCTCCCATCGATGCAGCCAACTCCTCAGGCTTTGGAGCGGATGATCAAGCCGTCAAGGGGAACGTTGCTGTAAAGAAAATGTTTTAATATTTTTTATAGGTTTTCATTTAATTGTGTTTAGTATAGAAATAGAGGTGCATTTATTTTATTGCAGTGTATAAGCGCACCCAAACTGGTATAAAAGTTTGATATGCTGATGCAGACATGTGTGTGGCCCGTGCACAGGTTTTAGAGGGGAGATGCATGGATCTCGTGCAGTTTTTATAACGGGTGAGCTTGAAGTTTGTATGTGTGGCCGGTCGATGTTTAGCTGTCTGCTGTGACAGACCGAGAGAGAGAGCGTGCGCTGTCTGCTGTGACAGACCGAGAGAGCGTAAGACGCTAGTAAGTCCTGGGAGAGAGAGGCCCGGGTAAGTTGAAGACTTAGTGTTGTTAAGTTATAATATTTCATTTTCTTTACAGCTTGGTTTTGTTTATGGTTTATGAATAGTATTACGATGAATATGTTTGACAAGAATTAAAATTATTCTTTCCATTGTTTTATAGATTCGAGATGGTTCGAGGCCGTGTGAGGAGACAAGCTGTTGTTTATATAATAAAATTGTCTTGTTTGTTGAAATGAATTGGAAATAATATTATTTATTTCTATTTATCTCAGAAATTGCCGAGGTGGAGACGGAAGGGAATGGTGGTTAGTTTTTCAGGTGGAGACGAAGCTGATAGATTAAATTATTATTGAAATGTTAGGAACTGGGATAGTAATGGTGGTGTTCCCAGACTTTGTTTGTAGAGGTGGCATGCTCCGCTACGGGAGTGAAGAAGCTGGAGGAGCTCCCTGCCGTAGACGTTGAGGCTGCACCGGTTGTGACGACGTACAGATGGCATGCTCCGCTACGGGAGAGAAGAAGCTGGAGGAGCTCCCTGCCGTAGGCGTTTGAGGCTGCACCGGTCGTGAAGACTTACAGAAGGAAGGTTCCGGCTACGTTTGGCTAGTCGTGGAGCCAGACCCAGGTTGGGGTCGTTGACGTCGTCCCTGGTGAACTCCAGGGGAGAGAGGCGACGAGGAAGGACTTTGGAGAATCTTTCAGTGATGTCAAGCTGAGTGAAAAACCTTTTAAAACTTTCCCCATTTCTTTCTATTCTACACCCGGAATTCTGAGTGTAGAAATTTCCTAATAATTTAATAAAGAAGGGGTGGTATTTTTACAAAGTCTAAGTGTTATATCCCTGGGTAAGAACGCGTATGGAGTAAGATTGTGTGTGATGTGAGATATTTATTTCTGTCTCGTCTGTGCTTTACAGTGGTGACCCCGACGTGATACTGTAAAGCACAGACGAGACAGAAATAAATATCTCACATCACACACAATCTTACTCCATACGCGTTCTTACCCAGGGATATAACACTTAGACTTTGTAAAAATACCACCCTTCTTTATTAAATTATTAGGAAATTTCTACACTCAGAATTCCGGGTGTAGAATAGAAAGAAATGGGGAAAGTTTTAAAAGGTTTTTCACTCAGCTTGACATCACTGAAAGATTCTCCAAAGTCCTTCCTCGTCGCCTCTCTCCCCTGGAGTTCACCAGGGACGACGTCAACGACCCCAACCTGGGTCTGGCTCCACGACTAGCCAAACGTAGCCGGAACCTTCCTTCTGTAAGTCTTCACGACCGGTGCAGCCTCAAACGCCTACGGCAGGGAGCTCCTCCAGCTTCTTCTCTCCCGTAGCGGAGCATGCCATCTGTACGTCGTCACAACCGGTGCAGCCTCAACGTCTACGGCAGGGAGCTCCTCCAGCTTCTTCACTCCCGTAGCGGAGCATGCCACCTCTACAAACAAAGTCTGGGAACAGCACCATTACTATCCCAGTTCCTAACATTTCAATAATAATTTAATCTATCAGCTTCGTCTCCACCTGAAAAACTAACCACCATTCCCTTCCGTCTCCACCTCGGCAATTTCTGAGATAAATAGAAATAAATAATATTATTTCCAATTCATTTCAACAAACAAGACAATTTATTATATAAACAACAGCTTGTCTCCTCACACGGCCTCGAACCATCTCGAATCTATAAAACAATGGAAAGAATAATTTTAATATTCTTGTCAAACATATTCATCGTAATACTATTCATAAACCATAAACAAACCAAGCTGTAAAGAAAATGAAATATTATAACTTAACAACACTAAGTCTTCAACTTACCCGGGCCTCTCTCTCCCAGGACTTACTAGCGTCTTACGCTCTCTCGGTCTGTCACAGCAGACAGCGCACGCTCTCTCTCTCGGTCTGTCACAGCAGACAGCTAAACATCGACCGGCCACACATACAAACTTCAAGCTCACCCGTTATAAAAACTGCACGAGATCCATGCATCTCCCCTCTAAAACCTGTGCACGGGCCACACACATGTCTGCATCAGCATATCAAACTTTTATACCAGTTTGGGTGCGCTTATACACTGCAATAAAATAAATGCACCTCTATTTCTATACTAAACACAATTAAATGAAAACCTATAAAAAATATTAAAACATTTTCTTTACAGTTGCTTAACCTGAATGTGAAAATTTAAAAAAAGTTGAATTACATTTTTGAAAAAGAAATCAGTAGTGGAATTATGCACTCATTGTTTCATTTCTTGACAGCCAATTCAAATTCAAATTTTTTAATACACTTCCATGCAGAAAACTCATGTGTGGTTGGTCAGTAAATGAAGTAAAGCATTCTAAAAAGACATTCTCTATAAAAATCATGAAATAAACAGGTGGATACATATTCCATACAAATACTCATGCAATATATATTTTCTAAGGATATCGTGCCATCACACACGCACACACACACACACACACACACACACACACACACACACACACACACACACACACACGCACACACATGCGCACACACACACGCATACACACACCCAACTGCTGCACCCCACCACTTCCTCCCCTCTCCCCCTTCCACACACACACATACACACACTGATGCGCTCGCGCACACACACTGACGCGCACACACACACACACACATATGCACACACACACACACGCACACAGGTGTATATTATAAAGTATGTACATGTATCACAATTGTGTGTCAAGTATCACATATGTCATATCATATTGAAGCAGCCAGTACTCGAGCGACAGCAGGAACCCACGCATGCATCTACGCTCACGCTCCCACACGCCCTCGCGCACGCACGCACACACATACACACCCCCACCCCCACACACACATGCATGCACACAAGCACACACACACACACATCATGCGCGCACATACACACACACACACACACACAGAGAGGCACACAATGCATACTGGCGTCAGAAGGGGAGGAGAACGCTACGACAAGATCGAGGGTTGGAGGGGGGGGGGGAGGAGGGGGGGGGGGGGGGGGGGCTAGAAGCGGAATTCAGCCGCACAGGTAGTATAGAATGTAGAACTGGATATTGAACGCCCATAACTTGATGCCCCTCCCCCCGGCCACCTCCATAAGTTTTTAGGCTAGCAGACAATCAGGCACTGAGGCGCAAAGTACAAGAAGACAGACAGACAGACAGACCAGCAAACAGACAGACAGGGACACGGGCACCGAGACAGGAAGATAGACAGGCAGACAGACACACACACACACACACACACACACACACACACACACACACACACACTAGCACGCACGCATGCGCGCACACGTACACACACTGACACGTGCATATGTGCACACACATACACACAGTGTGACACACTGGTACCCACTTTTAGAGCGCGGACAGTATCAACATACAGTTTCAAATCAATCAACAAATAAAAATTCATAAGGAAAAAATAAGAATAGCCCACCTGCATGACGTAAACCAGTCCAGCAGCGCTTTGTCCACAGACGGCAGCTGAGAGCTCCGTGCCCGCTTGCTCGTCGTCACAATATCGCCGCTTCTTGCCTGAGCAAGATATTTGTTCTTGTCTTTCATGATGTTCGACAGCGTTGGCGGGGGGACACCTAAATCAATGGCCATCTGTGTTCGGGATTTGTGTGGACTGTCCTCTACTGCCTTTATGATTTTAAGGCGCTCAGACAATGTCAACACTCTACGTTTGCCTGTAACTTTTGCTTTGCGGTGCGGGTCCGCCATTTTGCAAGTTCGAGTCGCTATGGAAGGGAAATTACTCTTACCACACTTTGGTGACTTGGGTCTACTTTCGTTTTCTTACAACCGGTCTTGCAACAACGCATTTGTGCTGCTCGGGACCAGAGATTTGCTTTCATACAACCGGACTTTTATACATCCGATTTTCATACAACCGGAAAATTCTAAGTAATAACAAAGAGTAGCTTCTGCCGGGACCCTGCCTGCCCCTTTCATACATCCAGACTTTCATACATCCGGTGTTTTATACATCCGGTCTATACTGTATATGAATAATTATTTCTGATACTGTAAACACCATATTATTATTTTTTTAAATGCAAGACATTTCTGGGCACATATTTTTTCCTGAAAGTGAATGTTTGTGAAATAAATTTGATAATAAAGTGTGTGTGTGGGGGGGGGGGGGGGGGGGGGGGGATCTTTTCTGAGAAATTTGACATGCAGTTGGGGGGAATCTTTACTGAGAAATTAAAATCTGTCTCGTATCCCTGAACACAGCTGATGGAGAGAATGATTTGCAGGAAACAAGGTACCAGCTTTTGGTGCTGCGGCCAGGCCAGCGAGCATCATGGATTGGATATGCCATGGCCTATCACCTTCTCAAGGACTACAACATGGCCCTGCGCATATTGGAGGAGTTTCGAAAAAACACAATCCGTAAGCTCTTAAGCTCTCCTTTGCATCCCAGTAGAATCTCGGCACTAAAGAAGTGTGCAGTACCTTAAATCTTGATGTAGAGCAGAAATGGAACAAGTGCCTGTCACTGTTACAGAAAAGAAATGAAGTCCACTTGGTCCTATATTATTAGTTAATACAGTATATAGTGGGTTTAGTGACTTTTAAATGAATGTGCTTTGCATTTCACTTGTAGAGAATAAGAGGAACTGAAGTGATATGTTTGAATTATTTTTTTTTAATGCTGATTCTGAACATGTTAGAAGTGGAGACTTTTGGGCAAACTGTGTAAAAGAAAGAAGTAATGAGGACCTTTGGTTAATTGCTAGATTGGATGAGGACAAAATGATGACAACAACAAGCAAAAGAAAAGATTGAAAGAATGAGAACCTACTATAATTAATAGACATGATGAAAGTCTGTGATAGTTGATCAGAATTATGTGGACTGATAGAATTGTTGAAGAGCTATGATACTTGATAGATATGATGTGGCTCTATGATTGTTGATAGAGATGATACGGACCTTTACAAGGTAATACAGATGATGAGGATTCATGAAAATTGACACATATAATATAGGCCTATGACAGGTGATTGAAATGATAACATGGGTGGGAGTCTTTCAGTATAGATAAAATTAGTACAGAAAAAAAAAGAGAAAGACAATGTGTCATACCCAGAAATGTATTGTAACTTAAAGCCTGATTTATTTTAGTCATTTATTTGTTTCTTTATTACATTTGATTTTGGTTGTTATTAATTTGACAATGGATGATGCACATTCACCAGCATTTGTTGATTTGAAGAAAAAAAAAGACACCTGCAAAACTGATTTTATTCAAACTTGAAGGAAAGAATACGACCCCCAAACAAACTCTTATATTTTGGCGAGGATCCATGACAGATATTTGTGGTCTCGGAGGATCCATGACAGATATTTGTGGTCTCGGAGGATCCATGACAGATATTTGTGGTCTCCACAAGGCTCGTCTAGTTTGACCTGTTTCTGTCATGTAAGCAAACACAGATGAAAAGAATTCAGTGTGCATGTTTATTGATAAGGCTGAAATAGGACCTTTTCCCCATCTAAATCTATACAGTTGATCTGAGGCTGTAGCTGAAATAGGACCTTTTCCCCATCTAAATCTATACAGTTGATCTGAGGCTGTAGATTAATCCACCAATTCTTTTCCATGTTGTGAAAAATGTTTATTCCCACCCATGTGATGAGGAGTAATATTGATAGAAATGATGAGGACTCATGATAGTTGATAGAAATTATGAGGACTTTTGATAATTGATAGGAATTATGAAGGCCCTTTGATAGTTTGTAGAAATAATGAAATCTTTAATTAATAGTTGATAGAAACGATGAAGACTTTTGATGGATAACAGAAATGATGGAAACCTTCATGATAGTTGATGTAAATGATAAAGACCTTTGATAGCGGGAAATGATAACCAATGGTATATAATAGCAATGATGAGGAACTTTGATAATGGATTGAAATGGTGAGGAACTTTGATAATGGATAGAAATGATGAGGAACTTTGATAATGGATAGAAATGATGAGGATTTGAGATAGTCGCTAGAAATGACTCGCTTTCTGCTTTGGAGATCATCGCTGGCAGTAACCTCAAGCACCCTGGTTTCTGAATTTGTTTTGAATTGTACACCTCTCTGAAATCTGGTGGTTGGTAAAAAACTATTATTGCTTGGGTCATGTCAGCACTGGAGGCAACAAAGTGATCAATCAACATGCTAAGAAAGCAACAAATAAGGAGTGGAGCAGATTGCTATCCTTCACACCGATCTGAAGCCTAAAGCTCAGACTTATAATGTTAAGGACCTTAGGAAGATGACTGGAACACACAGACAGACTTATATTAAAGACTTCTGGAAGATGACTGGAACACACAGATAGTTAACAAAGTCTTCAGATCTGTCCAGACCTGAAAAGAGTCTTTACCATATGCCACTGGTGGCTATAAAGAGGAAACAGGTTTGTGCTGATTCCACTCAGGCCATTCCTTTTCTTCACGCTGACGTATTTTTAGAGTTTTTATTTTTAATTTTTAATAATCATTTGTTTATAAAAGCACTGCACATGATGTTTACAATAGATCCTTCTAACAGTATGTGAAGGGGGAATCAGTACTCTCCCTGTCAACTTCACAAACTGTGTGGTGACACATACTATCTGATGCAGTCTTTTTACTTGACAGAAAAGGGATAAGGATAACTTTGGGCTATGTTGAATATGTGGACTTTTATCTTTTTTTTTATGGTGTAATGTAAAGAAGCTTAAAAACAGCATTGAGAGAGCCTTGTGTTTGTGCAGCAACCCAAGACGTTCGACTATGAGCACAGTGAGCTGTTGTTGTACCAAAACATGGTGATGAGAGAGGCCAACATGAACAAAGAGGCTCTCCAACATTTGGAGGAGTATGACAAGCAGATTGTTGACCGCCGACATGTTAGTGAAACCACAGGTGAGAATCATATTCATGTTTCATATTCTCAACCAAGCTAAGTTGTAATAAAAAAAAACAGCAAAAAGAAAACAAACAGCTGCACTGAGTCCCAGTGTATAGGCATCTTTCACTTAATATTTGAAAAAAAAAAGTATTGGTCATGGTCTATTGTAGTAGGGTGGGTATGGTTTTTTTTTCCCCTTTATTAATTTTTGGCTTATATTTTTCAATGCAACTATTGCCACATAGCAGTTGTGTATCGACAACCGGTCTGTATTAAATTATAGTGATAAATGAGTGAAGATTGTCCTGTACAGTACTCAGACATGGGCCTTGGCAGGAAGAACTTGGCTTTGTGGGTGTTGAAGGTTCATGTTAGACACTGCACATGATGTTGTCAATAGATCCTTCTGATGGAATTCAAAGGAGGAGTCCGTACTCTCCTCTCAACTTTGCATTCTGTCTGGTGACTACAGTGTTCTGATGCAGTGTTTCTTTCTCCTGTTACGGTCTTGTAGTGGAGCGAGATTGACGGTTTTGACTCTGTTTTTACCACACTGTTGCATTTGATTGAATTGGAAAGACTGCTTGGACAAATTCCATTTATGAAAGTGAATTTGATACCAGCAGAAAATATTCTTCCATATCATAGTTTGCACTGGGCCCATTTACTTTACTGAACCATTGTCTTTATTGTCATCATGAAGTGTTGTGACCTCCATGTTTGCTGTACTGTACTGTGCTTGCTTTTAATTTTGAAAGTAAACATGACTGTAAGTGAAACACAAGTGGACAGAAATTAAACGAAAATTAAACAAAAGACCAACAACAACAACAAAAAAAGAAGAAAACAGAAAGAAAAAAGGCACTAGCTCCAGTTGTTGTATGCCTTTCTTTCGTGTGGCAGCAAGGTGACTGTACTTGTTTGTTATTTCGTATCTAGGTTGATTAAAATGTAATACTTCAAACTTGAGTAAAAGGGATAAGATCCAGTTTCGGTTAATATTTACGGCTGCATTGTGGCTTTTAGAAAGAGGGCGAAAAGAAGTAGATGTGAGAGGAGAGATACGGCGGAAGGCTTGAGTATGCTATGTGGCAGAGTAGGAAACTTCAAAACGTTTTGCTGCACACAAATTTGTCGACCTTCCTGTCATGCAGCATGCAGTCGTAAGCTAAGAGTGAGATCATCAAGAAAGATCATTGTATGCTTCTTTGACTGTGGGCATTTTGACTGTTGATAGCTGTTGCTTGCAGTCTTATCAGTATTGATTACACAGTAGACATTCTTTGTTATGCAGTGAGACTAGTTCTTTAGAGAGAGATTTGAAGAGGGCACTGAATTGATGAAAACATTTGTGTGATTATGATGAATCGCTGTAGGTTTGTTTGCGAGTTTAAATCAATGAGGCCAGGATGTCTGTGTATGTGTGTGCATGCACACAAAGTATGAGATAGAAACAACAAAATCTGATTACACACCCAGAAGAAGTGACAGTTGGTAATGACAGAAGCACTACAAATGATGTTATCAATAGATCCTTCTGACTGTTTGAAGGGGGGATCAGTACTCTCTCTGTCAGCTTGATGTATGGTCTGATGTTAACACCTGATCTGACGTAGATTGCTTGTGTTTTTATGCTGTTAGGTTAAAAAAAAAAAAGTTTTGTTGTTGTTGCTTTTCTCTGACCAAAAGAGAATTTGTGTGACCGTCTACAGAAGAAACCCTGAAGTGTGTATAGGATAGATACAACTGTTGTACTTTACTGTAAATACTTCCAAGACATTACTGGAATCCAAGACATTACTGGAAACAACAAATGTGTGAGTCTTTGATTCCAGGTAGTGTGTTCCAATATTGTGCATGCTCATGGTCATAATACTAATTCAACAGAAATTTAAAAAGACATTTTTGGGAAGAGTTAACTACACATATAACTTCAGTAAGTGTTATTTAAAGGTTTCTTTTTTTTTTAATACAAAGAGGAAGTAAACTTAAAACCTATATATATATATATATCTCTCCCTCTCTCTCTCATTAGCCTGGGCATGTACATTAGAATCATTACTTCAGACACCCATTTTGATGTCCTCTTTTTTTGTGTGAAGTTAAGGCAATTACTTTGCTATTATTTTCTGCTTTAGAATTTTACAGATGAAAATATTACATACAAATAAACAGGGTTTTTTTTCATGTGTTAAACAGGTTTACTTTTATGTGTTGGTATCATTTGTTTGTTTAGATATTATATAGTCTTTACACGTCTTACATTTTTCTACAGGTTCAGAGAAACCTCTCATTAGCAGTCTCTAGGAGTCTTTAATTTAAAGACTGGGTCTTATGAGGGAGGGAGCCTTTGCTTGGAGGTAGGTCTAGTTTAGAAAGAATGAGAAAATGTATTTGAAAAGCCAAGTCTTTATGAGAAGGGGATAGGTATTCAGATGATCTTCATTTGGAGGCTTTACTGTATTTCTGGTGTTCCACTTACAGCTGAGATCTACCTCACCATGGGACGCAAAAAAGATGCAGCTGCCATCTACAGAGAACTCATCAATAGGAACAATGAAAACTGGGCCTACTACAAAGGATACGAGGACTCTATATCATTTGGTAAGACCTACTTGTTATGGTCTATATCTTCAAAGAAGAACCTGTTCATATTGTTGAAGTGGTAGATAAGAATGGAACACATGCACACACACACACACACACAGGTACGTGCGCACGTGTGCACACACACACACACACACACATGCGTGAATGCATGCGCCTTCCCCAAAAAGATACGTTATTTCAGAGTATGCTGCCTTAGACAGTATTTTAACAGACACATCAGTGAATGTTCTTGCTTCCTTTGTGTCTGCTGTTGTAAAAGACACGATCATAAAATGACCTTGCCTTTGCACTATAAGGCTGAAATGAATGAAAGTCCCATACACTGAAGGCTGCATGTGTAGTAAGACAGGGTTCGTAGGGTCCTTACCGGTCCTTACAGATCCTTACATTTTGAAACACCTCAAGTAAGGCCTTACAAGTGCTTATATTAGCATCAAGGTCCTTACAAGTCCTTACGGCAGCCCCAAAAATCGTTGATGGCGAAATGCTGGTTGGAAAATCTCGGAAGCAAGCGGTACTTACTCTGAAATCTGCTCGCCAGTGGGTTCCGACAAACGGCCCTCGCCTAGCAGACGACTTTCGGCTTGGAAGTATTGATTTTTCTCAAGGTCTCGTCCTAGTTTTTCATAGTCTCGTTTCGCGTGAAGACGCGATACTTACATCCGCCATTTTGCAGTCCTTGCTCAAGGCAATCAAGATGCCGGGAAAATGTGCGTTTCAAGACCGTTGGGTCAAAGAAAAGCAGTACAAGGACTGGTTGCTGAAGGATCCCAAAAACAAACATTATGCTCGATGTTCTGTTTGCGAAAGATCGCTGCATTTGGCGTCGATGGGTGAAAGCGTGCTAAAAAAAACACATGCTGACTGATGGCCACAAAAAGCGCATGGCTCGGTATCTTGAAGACACACGTGTTCGTGTACCGGATTTTTTCAAGCGGACTGGTACGGAGAGTGGCACGAGTTCAACTGCATGTTCCAGTCCCAGCCAGACCATTGTGGGAATTGCGTCTTCATCAGCTTCTGGTTCGTCAGCAACCTCTTTTTGTCTCCAACATCTAGATACGGGATCTGAAAGTGTCTGTGACCACTAATAACAGTTTTTTTTGTATGTTTTTTTCTCATTCTCAGTGTCATTTTTTTTTTTTAATTTATAAAATCTCTTCTGTTGTGAAAGACTAACACTCAAGTTTTAGTATCAGCTGGTTTTAGTTTTAGGTGTGAACAGAGTGGATTGACGTTGAAGACAAGAGACTCAAGACATTGTTCTTACTGAAGACTGAGCAAGGGAACAGTTTTCGGTGTGATTTGATTCTGCAATACAGCAGCCAAGTTATGTTATTGGTGCATTTCCATGAGGAGATAATATACAAGTAAGTTTTGTAATATATATATGCTGCTAATGTTAATGTAAAGGTCCTTACAAATTTAGAAAATGGTCCTTATAGGTCCTTACAAGGTCCTTACTTGGCATAAGCTGAAGTCCCTGGGAACCCTGTAAGATGTTCACTATGTTTGGGAAACAGCATAATGGCAAACAGAGCTCATCCCTGTTCTTCCTGCCACCTTGACCCTCCCTGATCTGAATCAAGGGCACTTTTTTTTTGCTGGATGTTCAGAGAGGGTTTCAAGCTGTTAAAATCTGATTGTTTTGCACCCGTGACCTTTGATTCAGCTGGTATACACCATTTGACTCAGGGCTCCCCTGTTCGAGCCACTGTAACCAACAAATCATTGATGAATGTCCGTTCTTCCTTTGCTTCAGTCATTTTGAGGAACAAATTATTATCACTATGTCCATGCTTGCTTCACTTCTGCCATTGTAACAGACGAATCATCATTGAATGTCTTTTCCACATGTTAGCTATTGTAACAGACGAATAATCTGATCATTGCATGTCTTTTCCACACTTTAGCTGTTGTAACAGACGAATAATCTGATCATTGCATGTCTTTTCCACACTTTAGCTGTTGTAACAGACAAATCATCATTGGATGTCCTTGCTTCCTTTACTTTTACAACTGTAACAAACAAACAAATATGGGGAGTTTGTGTTATACTCCCTGTTTGGCTAATATACTTACCATGTCAGACCATAGCATTCAACGGCAGTTAGCCAGCTCTGTCAGGCCGAATTTTATCCGTGGCCAATGCAGTCATAAGACAGTCACGTGACGTCACCCCACTTCCGCCTCCGGAAGAAGCCGGTGTCGACTTCTTCTACCTCATTCAGCGAGGCATGTGCGCAAGGTAACCCCCAGAACCTTTGCGCTAGAGGGGAAGGTAGGGAGGGCATTAGAATCTGACATGGTAAGTATATTAGCCAAACAGGGAGTATAACACAAACTCGCCATTTTGGCGTCATATACTGTACCATGTCAGACCATAGCAGAATTTAAAGGAATCGGAGGAGGGCGAGCCCCCTAGTGGTTCTCGGGGTTGGCCGTTATGGCTGCCTTGGCCGCCACAAAGGAGATCCCTTTAGAACCGTCAGCTCTGGTCATGCGGATATCCCCCAAGTAGAAGTTAATGAAGGGATTTTCCGAACGCCAGTAGGCTGCCTCCAGGAGATGGCGCACGGGGACAGAGTACTGGAGCGCTGTGGAAGTGGCCAGTGCTCTGACCTCGTGGGCCCTGGGTGATTGGGCGGGGAGATCCTTGTGCGCCTGAGCGTAGGCAGATCTCACCGTCTTGGAGAGCCACCTAGAGATAGATCCCGCCGAGATGTCTCTAGTATTGTTGGGGTTGAGTGAGATAAGGAGTCGCCTCTGGGAGGTGCGCCTGGGGCGAGTGCGCTCCCAGTAGTATCTGAGACACCTAGCAGGGCAAAGGTTAATGTGTCCAGATTTCTCTCCCTTTCCCAAGATATCCGTCAGGGAGCGGATGACGAGGGAGGGAGAGGGGGTGCCCGGTTCCTGATTTTTAGCTAAGAACTCTGGAAGGAACTTAGGGAAACAGAGCCGTCCCTGTGGAAGGCGATATCTCTGGGATCACCGCTGAGGGCGTGGATCTCACTTCGTCTTCTGGCCGAGGCCAGGGCGAGGAGAAAGGTGGTCTTAAAGAGAGAAGGTCAAAGGGAATAGATGTAATGGGTTCAAAAGGGGGCTTTCTGGGGCGTCGAGGACAATGAAAAGGTCCCAAAGGGGGATGCGCCTAGGGGACTGGGCTTCCCGTAGAGCAACTCCTCTAGAGACCTCTCTGAGCAGGAAGTCATTGTCAAAAGACGGGCCGCCCAGTTGGCGAATGGTGGTACAGATAGCCGATCTGTAGCCCCGAATGGAGCTAGCTGACAGCTTAAGTGAGGAAGATAGGTGGGAGAGGAAATTGCCTATCTGGATGTTGGAGGGGCAGTCCTGGGGAACCGAGTTATCTAAGCACCAGGCTACCCATTTCTCCCACCGGTAATTGTAGAGGGACTCAGTGCTGGCTCTGCGAGATGCCGAGGCTAAGTCCCTCAATCCCTGAGAGGCCCCTGCCCCGGCTAGTGTGTCTAGGACGGACTGGGGCCTGTCCGAGTGGGGAGTGGATGAAGATGTTCGCAGTTGGGCTGGCATAGCAGCCACGCGTGTAGGCGAAGCATCTTGGGATTGGAGTGAGGAAGACCCGAACGGGGTTGTCTCAACATGTCCCACCGAGGGCTGAGCCGTAGAGGTGGAACGTGAGTGAGTAGGATGCGACCGTAAAACCCGAGACGGGGTAGGGGGCAATCCGAAAGCAATTTGATAGAAGTGAACCACGTGGCGATGATAAAACACGCACAAGTGTAGCGACGATCGAACGAACCGACGATCGTGAACGCTAAGTCGCGAGAGGTGTGGGTAAAGGTGGTAAATTTCCAGTAATTACACTCCCGCCAAGAGCCTCACGCGGCAAGAATACTCAGGGTTTAGCGCAAGGCACAACTGAATCAAGTATAGACACAAAGACACCAGCAATCTTACCACAAAGGCAAGTGTAGGCGAGACAGAGCACAAGACTTATCTTGCTTTGACGGCAGGCCGAAGGTGAATGAGGTAGAAGAAGTTGACACCGGCTTCTTCCGGAGGCGGAAGTGGGGTGACGTCACGTGACTGTCTTATGACTGCATTGGCCACGGATAAAATTCGGCCTGACAGAGCTGGCTAAGTGCCGTTGAATGCTATGGTCTGACATGGTACAGTATATGACGCCAAACATTAACTGTCCATGCGTGTTTTATTTTTACCATCGGAAGAGACTACTATGATCGAATGTTATTTGGTCTTCTTTTCTACAGTAATGATGGTGGAATCGTTGATTGTCCATGCCAGTGACTTTGACGGTTGAGCAATCGTTGATTTTTTTTTCCACTTATTTACATCTGCCATTGCACTAGAACTATAGTTTTTATTCTTACTTTAACTTCTGCCACCTTTGAGAACAGACGATTATTCCTTTACTTCTGATGTTGTAACAGATTGTTATACTCTTGCTGTAGACTTCGATCACGTGTCAGTTTAAAATGAAATGGATTCCTTCCAGCAAAAAAGAAATTGAATTTCCTTGCTGTAACTCTTCACATTTGTCAGCATAAAAGAAAATTAATGCCTCCCTTATCACTAGTTAATTCTTCTCCAATCTTTAATTTTTATTATGAAATCACTGGTTTACAAATAGATTTAGTTGATTAAGAAAACTTTCAATTGCTAGACAAGTGTACTTCTTTTTTATTTTTTTATTTTTCAATCTGATTACCAACATTGTGCTGACACCAAAAGGTTAGAGTATTGTGATTTTTGTTTCATTTCATTCTTCAGGTGTGCATATGTTTCAGAGAGCGCCGAAGAGAGACAGAACTTCTACAAGGAGATCTCGGAAAAGTTCCCTCGAGCAACCATGCCAAAACGACTACCTCTGACATTTACGACTGGTTGGTTATGTACCTCTGTTCTCAGCTTCATGGAACGATTGCGCGAGATGTTGCTCGTGTTTTTATTCGGAAGTGCCAAAAAATGGCTGAAAAATTAAGATATCTTTTTTAAAACATCATTATCAAAAAAAGTTCTTGGAATTTGGAGGATAATGTTACAAAATCATTTTCATGTGTGTTAGAATTTTTGTCAGATTTTTTGCTTCGATATAAACATTATTTCATTGGGGTGTTTTTTTTTTATAACTTTTGTTATGCTGTTTAAAAGTAAACAAAATAAAATGTTCAAATAAAACAGTTTTGTAATAACAAACTTCAAGTGATAACTTTCCAGTGAATAAAATCAGCAGGTATAGAAAGCACACATTTACAGTGTGCAGCTGACAAGGTATGTAGCCTGTAAATTACCTTGCGCTATAAATGCTGAATTCTGGTGTGCACATGGACATATTCCACTTCCACTTGATTTGGAAGTTTAGATGGAAAACAATCCTAATGAAGTCTGGAAGTTGTTGCTGTTTTTTTTTTTTTTTTAATTTTTTTTTTTAGGGGGGGGGGTCATCTTAATCGCTAGTCTGCAAAAAGAATTGTTGTCTGATAACATTTTTTTTTTCTTCTTTTGCTTAAACCTCATGATAGCTGATGACTGACATGTCGCTTGCATACATATTTCAACATGCTGTTTTCTCAGCCTGTCTTTGTCAAATACAAATTCATTTTCACGCATATTTTTGGATTAAAACAACACCCTGAGTGGATGTCAGATCTAGCAGTTGCAAAGGTCTTTCACAAAGCAGCAAAAGCTGTCTGGTCAGAATTCTATTTTTTTTTTTTTAAATCATGGCTAAACAGTGCAAAAGTTACTAAGGCACCAACATGAACAAAAAGGTGTTCTTAGTAGAAGGGAGAACTAAACTTCCAGTTACTGGAGAGCTCTCTTTTCTCTAATGGCCTTTGGAATGTTTTAGTCACCAGGTACAGTTTCAAGCGGTTCGTGATTACTTTGGTTGGGTGCATTGTATATGTTAATATGTACATGAATTGCTCTTCTCTTTGTGTATGGTAAACAGTTTGTCTCTCTGTTTGTCTGCTAAGCATGTTTTTCTCACAGCTGCACTGATATTATGCTTACATTTTTCAG
This sequence comes from Conus ventricosus, assembly GCA_018398815.1. Taxonomy (NCBI): domain Eukaryota; kingdom Metazoa; phylum Mollusca; class Gastropoda; order Neogastropoda; family Conidae; genus Conus; species Conus ventricosus. Next base: position 5,930,735 of record CM031601.1, read on the forward strand.
TTCATTTAGATGTAGAAAATCTGGATGCAAACAAATCTTGTACTTTCTGGTATCTGTAGGTTTTGTGCATATCTCTGTCTCCTGGTTAATCTCTCTGTCGCTGTCTTTTCTCTGTCAATCTGTTCTCTCTCTCTCTCTCTCTCTCTCTCTCTCCCCCTCTCCCTCTCTATCTCCCTCTCTCTCTTCCCTCCCCCCATACCTTCATTCCTTTCCCATCCCTACCCCAGTTTAATCTGGAAAACATTACTCTAGGATGAAAATGCACCTTCTGGTATGAAAAGATCGTTTGCCAAATCTTATGACTTTTGCTTGTTGCAGGGGAATCATTCAGAACTCTGGTAGACAAGTACCTTCAGAATGCACTGAGGAAGGGTGTGCCACCCCTGTTTGTGGTGCTGAGGCCTTTGTACAGTGATTCCATGAAGGTCAAGATCATTGAAGAGCTTGCACTGGGATATGTTGACTGCCTGAAAGACACAGGTCATTTTGACAAAGGTGTGTATCCTGCCTTTCAGCCTTGAATTGGACGTGTGTATTTTATGCATGAAATGCTTACAGGTTACTCTTTCCTTGCGTTGATGATAATTGTGGTTGGGAATTTGAAAGTTATCACACTGCAAAAAAAAAAACTAGACAAACGAATAACAAGACAAAACACAGCATGTTTCGACCTCTTAGGTCTTCTTCAGGCCAGATACACACCACTCAGAACAACGAAAATGAACAAGCAGTCACTTATCTTCATCCACTTTGACGCAAGATAGGCGTGTGGTTAGGAAGTCAAAGCCATTATCTGAAATGAATGCTAGAACATGCAAACATACGGTAGTCCCTTTAAAACCCATTGTTACTATCTGCCACTGGTGGCCACAAAGAAGGCCAGTCTTTTTACACTCACTCGTATCGTTTCAGAGGTTGTGTGGTACATTTCTTGTACAGCTCTCTCTCTATAAATTAGGTCTTGAAGAGAGGTGAGATCTTCATGTCCACCATAAATATTTGTTACAAGACTCCATGAAAACTGTTTAGATATGTGCCACTGGATGAGATTTTTTGTTTTAGTTCAAATGTTCCACGGAATGTGATTGTGTAGTTAAAAGTTAAATATTTTTCATCTGATCTACGGACTTTTTTTTTTTTTTGTGAAGGGAAGAAAGATTTTATGCAGTTTTTAAATCTGGTTTTGTGTGTTATCTGGTTTTGTGTGTTTTCTTTTTTTTAACAATTATGTTAAATCTGGTGTGGTGTCTTTTTTAAATTTTTAACAATTTTATAAGGAACAGTAATTAAACAAGTAGGGTACGTCTTGCTCCCATAAGGAAACCTAACACAGAGTAACTCTTATTCAAGACTGGCACAGCCTTTAAAACTTGAATTAAGTCAGACAAATACAAAGACGAACAATCTAATAGTGGGGGAGGGGGGGGGGGGGGGGTTGAAAATGGAGAAACTGGGACCAAGTCATTACTCTGAGAACAGTTGAGTTGTTGCCAAGTCATTACTATGAGAACAGTTGAGTTGTTGACTAAGCTTGTTTTGTGTGTGTGGATGACACGCACACGGTTTCTATGCTCTGCTTTGTACCATTGCACAGAGGCCAGTGGAGAGCAGGAACCAGCGACAGCATTGTTATGGACGTACTATTTCCTGGCTCACCACTACGACCAGCTGCGGCAACTGCAACGTGCCATGGAATTTGTGGATCTGGGCCTGGCCCACACACCACTGCTGATAGAGCTGTATGTCCTCAAGGCCAAGATACTGAAGGTAAGGAAGACCATACACACTTCATCTTATATCTGCATGTACCACTTCATTTGAATGAATCGGTGACTAGCTGTGAACAACATTTGTCACATATATATTCTGCCATTTTAGATGGGATGCAAGGTGTATGGCCAGATTGCCAGCTGTGTGGGAATGTTTATTGTAACACAGTACTGATGATGCAGCACGGACCATCTCCACACTTACACTCTACATTTTTACTCCAGTGTGCACTTCATAAAAACTCTCATTGATGTCAGAACTCAAGTCTGACCTGATAAATGATTGAACAAGGAGGTAAAAAAATTGTTTTTTTGTAGTAGATGTGTTCTTGAAAAGGTTGAGCAAAGGTGTGAAACATTGCTATAGATCCCACAGTAAATGGGGGGGGGGGGGGGGGGGGGGGGACATTTTGATCTGCTGTTTTTCATCTGTGTAGAGTGACACAGTATCAGTACTCAGACAAATAATTGATCATTTCATGACAATTCTGAGCTTATTACCCATTTACGTCTGGGGAAATTTTTTTCTAAGTCCAGCCACTGAGCTAAGACCTGCAGAAATTTATAAAGCCCCTGATCCTAGTCTTTTTCAATGAGCTGGCCAGTTTTATTTCATGATTTTTCTCTCTTTTTTTATCTTTTCAATGATTCGCTGTTAATGAGGTTATGTATAGTATATGATTGAACTCTGAAATGAATTATGAATAACTGTACTATTTCAACAAAATGAAAGTAGCATCATTATTACTTGAAAATGAAAATTTGCTGGTGAAAATGACTTACCTTGTTTAACAGTCACCGTTTTCTAGTTTAAGGAGTGGGTTTTTTTTTTTTTAATGAATGACATGCTGATAGAATACCAATAAATCATTTTCCTGGTACTGCAAAACAAAAATTATTAAGGTGATGTTTTGCTCCGAAATAACAATTTTTTTGCTTATGATATCTTTCATAGTTTTGGGGGACACTGTCATATTTGGTGTAAAAAACAACCGTTTTCATGCATTTTGATGATGTAAAAATTGGTTGTCAGTGGCAACGGCGGCCATATTGAAAATAAACAACATATCTTGTGTGTAGGCTCATTCTCCACAGGATGGAGATAATGACACAAAACAAGTTTTAAACTGTTCTTTTACATCTGTGGAACAACTTCACAAAAGGATTTCTTGATATCTTCACTCGTTAGAAAGTTACTTTTTTTTCAGTTCTGACTTTTTTAACAAATGAAATTTACATACAATTTTGTTTGTGCTGCAAATGCTTTGGATGGGCTGTGCATCACCTGAATGGTAACTTAATTTTCAGCTGGTATTGCAAATGAAATTGACAAATGACCTGTATTAAAGTTTGAAGTGAAATGTTTGTTTGGGGACACAGAATAAAGGGATGCTCGATTTTTATTTTTTACCTGTTTGGCATCATGCTCTCAAGCTTGTTAAACTAATGCAAGATATGACCAGTGAAATAATTTTGGGTTAACTTTTATGGCAAATGCAGCACTAAGACCCCCATTCTGTATGACGCAGATTTTTTGGCTTATCGTCTGCCTTCAGTTTGTGTAGCCATATTTTTTTATTCCGTTGGCAAAGCGGTGAACAGGTAAGATGGCTAGTTTTTGCTTCTGTTTGCTTGTTTGTTTTTGCTGTCTTGCCTCCTCTTTTTAAATGGCAGTTAGTCATTCAGTCTGATTATTCTGTTTCCCTAACCTTTTTCCTTTGCAGTATAACTTATTATTGAGCATACTTTTTTTTCTAAAATATTCAGGTATTGATGTGAAGGATATGAATCTTAACAGACATTAAATCAAGGACAGAAGTATTAAGACATTGAGAGCAGCTTAAGAAGCCATGTGCAGTTTAAACTAATAGATTTGATGCATATTAATACTTACTTGGACCAAGAAAAGGTGCATATATACAAAGGATAGCAAATTGGGAGTTCTGTTTATCAAGTAGAATTTCACACATTTTTTCCCGCTTTCACCTTCTTGTGTTTTGATCAAATAGAAATGAAATTCTAGTATTCTGAAAGCCATGCAAAGAATAGCAGCTGAGCTGTGTAGAAGTTTCGTTTTTACAAGTTTTCTGACCACGTCAAAAATCGCTGTATTTATTGGGAATAACAGGTTGGAAGGAACTGGAGCATGAAATGTGAGTTGATGTTGATGCTGTGTTGAGGAGAATTCCAAGTTTGTCTGTTCCACATTGCCTTTAGTTAGTGTACGTTGTTGTGATTTAGTGAGTTGATGTTTGTCGTACCAGCATGCCGGTGACATTGATGCGGCAGTGAAGATGATGGATGAGGCCCAATCACTGGACACAGCTGACCGCTACATCAACTCCAAATGTGCCAAGTACATGCTGCGAGCCAACATGGTGCAGGAGGCCTGTGATATGTGCTCCAAGTTCACCAGGGTCAGTTGACACCAAACCACATAGAGACACCACTTTCCAGTCATTGTTTACAAACACACATTTTAGTACAGAGGACACAGAATCATAATCATGGCATTTAAACAGTATGTGGCACTGTCAGAAGACTGTTTGCTGTCTACATTTAGATCTTGTAGTTTTTCTTTTTCACCTTTTGTGTTAGAAGATAGTTGTAGAGCATCTGGGGCTGAGGTGTCGTCATTTTTCCCCCCCTCAAGTCTTAGCTGGTTATTTGTTTAATCACAGATCACATAAAGTTGTCATCGCCTAAATCAGTTCCTCTTCACATGATTGAATGTAGAAATTATTCATAAGGTAATGAGGTTAATCAGTGCTTAAGTGTTTAATCATCCACTGAACATAAAAGAACATGTAAGAGAGTGTATTGTGTGTTGAAGGAGATATTGTACCTGTCACAGAGTGTTAATGTTTTAGTCGTTTCATCACAGGAAGGAGTGTCGGCGGTGGAGAGCCTGAATGAGATGCAGTGCATGTGGTTCCAGTCAGAGTGTGCTGCAGCCTATCAGCGCATGAACAAGTTTGGGGAAGCTCTCAAGAAATGTCATGAAATTGACAGGGTTAGTTCTCTCTGTTTTCATATAATGCTGTATTCTGAGGTTATTACGGATGCAAGTCTTTACAAAGAAAAAAAAAGAAGAAAAAAGAAAAATTGTGTTTTGCTTGTTTCCAAATCATCAGTTTTGGTGTTTTTGGAATAAGCAAGACTTTGTTTGAATACTTTCCAAGACAGAGATTTATAATGCAAAAGCAAGATTTGTGTTAGTTTGTTGCTTTACACATCTTCCCTAACAGATCATTTGGTTTTGCATGATTGAAAATGAAATATTCTGGAAACCTGCTTACAATTCATGTATGTTTGTGTGCGTGTCTACGATCTTTTTTTTTTTTTGGGGGGGGGGGGGGGAGATGTACTTGTGTGTTTGTTCTCTTAATGTGTCTGACTTCTACCATGTTTTTGAACAATTATTATGCTACATATGTCCTTTTTTTTCGTGTGTGCTTGTTTGTTTAAAAACTGAAAAAAAAATTTAGAAAAAAACCCTCTTTGCTAATACTTTCCTAGCATGATTATATAATTCCAACATAAATACATGTTGTCAGTTGTGCCAATTATTCGCCCATTCATTCCTTTAAATACAAAGAACATCAAGACAAATATCATATGATCCTTTGAATTGAACTCTTTATTATAACAACTTATATATTTGTATATACATGAATTTGTTATTAATTTGTTGTAAGTAAATACTTTGCTAGATTTATGTTGAGGGGTGAATGTGCGAGAAAATGAAGGAACTGTTGAGTGGAGGGATGAGAGAGGTGACATTTAAAAAATAAAAATTAAAAAAAAAAGAAATATTCTGGAAAGAAATAGTTGGTGGCTCTCCACATCATTTCCTTCATTTTAAAAACACTGTTGCGATCACTGGAAGAAAACTCTTCAGTCAATGGCATTTAGAAATCAAGAAATTTTTTTTTTTTTTTTTTAAATTATGCTAAGACTTTGTAATCAAGTGGATGAAAACTGTTCGCAAAATCACTAGAAATTGAAATGACTAAATGGACATGGTGACAACTGACCGTGCACAAACTTCTGAGCCAGACATTTGACCTTGCTGTGACGTGTGTGGTAAGGCGTTGAAGTATGGATTGGATTGAGCAGAATAAAACTGTTGATTCTTACGAGTATGATCCAGTACACGTCAAGTATGTGGTGCGAAAGTCAACCACGGGAGCTGTCAACTTTGTCTCATTTTGTACATTTCATCGAATATTTGCAATGGGTTGAATTTTTACCATATTTCTAGTCAACTGTTAGTGTAGCTTAAATATATAGACTCCTGTTGGGTATTTTTGGTTGGTGTTAGTGGTGGGTTTTTTTCCTTTTTGTTTTTGTTTGTTTTCTGACATGAGTTTTATTTATACAAATCAGAGTGACATGCTTATTATATTCATAAATTGCCCAAAAACACCATCAGGATCGCATCTTTTTTTCTGTTTGGTTGGTTGTTTTTTTACAATAATGTTCAGGGTAATTTCAGGCTTGCAAGATGTTTTATGATAATTTTCGTGATAGCTGGAATGGCCACACCTGTTTCAGGACTGAAGGGATGGCCACAATACGTGTCTTGATCAGGGACTGTTCAGCATATGTACCTATGTGTTACACTTTTCTGTTTTCTCTTGAGATTCGCACGTACACATGACTTTGAATGTGTATCAATACGTTTTCGCAGTATTTTGTACACACATTTTGCAAAAAACAGGAATTCGACAGACTTAAAAAATTTTAAAAAGAAAATCTTGAAATGAAGTTTTTGAGCAGTAATTGTACTTGCAGAGTTTAACCATAGTGATGTTTTGACAACTTTGATTAAAGTGTAGCAGCTCTTCCTAACTGTTGTACATGAAACTGCGTCTGGCTGTGTCTGCTTCTACAATAACATACCAGTGCATAGAAACAGTAGCTGTGACTACAGGTTCCTATGAATATTGGGGGGGAAAAAAGCAACAGAGAATGCATTTGTGCCAAAGTATGCTGATGACTCAGGTTTGCAAGTAATTTGTATTTAAAAGGACCTGTTTTTACTGGAGTAGCTTTAAGCTCAGGTTTCCCTCTATCGAAGGCCTGTTCCCTCCCCTAACAACAACCCCCCTCCCCCAAAGCCATCCCCACTTCAGCTAATATGTCGAAGATTTGTATGCGTTATATATATATATATATATATATATATATATATATAATACATTCATAATTGTTGAAAAGTACACCAACAGCGATTTTAGGGTAAACAAGTCTGTCATTGATATTTGCATGACTGTGTGCTCTGTGCATACACATGCATTTTCATATGCATGCGCGCACACATACACTTGCAGTTGAGCGTGGACACTTGCTTTAAGCTTCCTCATGTATATCTCGTACACACACTTACATGTACGCACTCCCACTTCCACTTTAATTTTTGTTTTGTCTGTATTCGTAAGGAGTTTCTGTTTACCATTTAATCTTAAGAACAAACATGATCATCATGTGTTGACTGGATTATTTTCTAGTGTTCTGTGATTTACAGCACTTCACAGAGATCATTGAAGACCAGTTTGATTTCCATACATACTGCATGCGCAAGATGACATTGAGGGCGTATGTCAGTTTGCTGCGGCTAGAGGACAAGCTGAGGTGTCATTCCTTCTACTTCAAAACTGCTAGGATAGCAATACAGGTAGGTACAACCAAATTTGCTGTGTTGGTAACATGTGTGAGTGCTGTCGAATGTACTGGGATAACAATGCATGTGGGCACTCAGAAAATGTGCATAGATAGAGCACACAAGGGAGCTGCTAATTGTGGTGAAGTACCAACAGAGATGTACACCAACGCACTCAGGGCACTGCCAAATTCATCAAATAGCAACGTGGATGGATGCTTCCAACCATGTTAAGATTGCAGTATAGTTGGGTGCCACTAATTATGCCCAGAGATCAAGAAAGATGAGTACTACCAGATTTGCTGACATAACCAAATAGGTGGTAACTGCCAAGATGGGTACAGCCAAATGTGCCAGCATTGTGATATAGGTGGCAACTGCCAAAGGTGCAAAGTTAACAGTAAAGGTGAGCTCTACCAACTCTGTCAAAAGAGTAGTACAGATGAATACATCTGAACATTGTGAAGTTATGTGCTGGCGGATACTACTGCTAGGCCAGCCAGAGTGATTGCCTTAGTGAGTACACAATATTGTGGCTGGCGGATACTGCTGCTAGGCCAGCCAGAGTGATTGCCTTAGTGAGTACACAATATTGTGGCTGGCGGATACTGCTGCTAGGCCAGCCAGAGTGATTGCCTTAGTGAGTACACGATATTGTGGCTGGCGGATACTGCTGCTAGGCCAGCCAGAGTGATTGCCTTAGTGAGTACACGATATTGTGGCTGGCGGATACTGCTGCTAGGCCAGCCAGAGTGATTGCCTTAGTGAGTACACGATATTGTGGCTGGCGGATACTGCTGCTAGGCCAGCCAGAGTGATTGCCTTGGTGAGTACATGATATTGTGGCTGGCGGATACTGCTGCTAGGCCAGCCAGAGTGATTGCCTTGGTGAGTACACAATATTGTGCCGAATTAAGGTTTGCTCAGTTTTCTCCTTGTCCTTGGTGGAGGAACATGGCTGTTTCCGTTCTTCAATTTTTCGAACTTCGTTTTTGTACATCATGGACTCCCACAACGCTAGATTGGTTTTCACCATAGAGGGTAAAGCCTCTCATTCTTTGGCTTCTATGGCAAGTGTCCCACAAACAACCATTAAATTGGTTTTCACCATAGAGGGTAAATCCTCTCATTCTTTGGCTTCAATGGCAAGTGTCCCACAAACAACCATTAAATTGGCTTTCACCATGGAGGGTAAAGCCTCTCGTTCTTTGGCTTCTATGGCAAATGTCAGGGTCTCCAACATTTCTTGGGCAGTAGGCTAAAAGTCACAGACTGCTTTCGGCAGATTTGACTCAAGATATGACTGAAGACATGGAAGTTCTTGATTGTTAAAAAAATGTATAAATAAAATTGAAAATAGATCAGGGGGATTGTGGTTGCCCAAGCAGCAACTCGTCCACACACCGAGTCTGTCACTGATTCATCTGCCTACCCTGCAGTTTTGTTTTGGCTCTTTGTTCATGTTGTATTTGACATCATTTGATTTTTGCGCAAAAGGTTTTTTCTTAGGAGATTTAGGTTAGTCTATGACATTATTTGATTTTTGTGTAGAAGGTTTTATCTTAGGAGATTTAGTATGCTCAAGTTTTTATTCGCTGCTGTCATCAATAATCACTAAGGGGTCTTCTCCTTTTCTTGATTCTGCTAGAGTTCTTTTGTTGGGTTTGCTTGCTGGTTACCTAGTCGAGCCTTTGAGGGAGAGCTCGGAAGACGCATTTTGCCTCCAGACTGATGAGAAGGACCTTTCCTAAAGACCTTTTGATTGTATGGCACAAGGCATCAGGCTTGGAACTGTCCAGAGACATTCCTACAAATAATAACAAGAAAAGAAGGTTGTCACTTCTCTGCTGTCGTATGGCACCAGGTCCTTGGCATGGAACTGTTCGGAGACATTCCCATGAATAATAACAAGAAAAGAAGGTTGTCACTTCTCTGCTGTCGTATGGCACCAGGTCCTTGGCATGGAACTGTTCAGAGACATTCCTATAAATAATAACAAGAAAAGAAGGTTGTCACTTCTCTGCTGTCGTATGGCACCAGGTTCTTGGCATGGAACTGTTCGGAGACATTCCCATGAATAATAACAAGAAAAGAAGGTTGTCACTTCTCTGCTGTCGTATGGCACCAGGTTCTTGGCATGGAACTGTTCGGAGACATTCCCATGAATAATAACAAGAAAAGAAGGTTGTCACTTCTCTGCTGTCGTATGGCACCAGGTTCTTGGCATGGAACTGTCGGAGACATTCCATGAATAATAACAAGAAAAGAAGGTCGTTATTTCTCAGCTGTCGTATGGCACCAGGTTCTTGGCTTGGAACTGTTCGGAGACATTCCCATGAATATTAACAAGAAAAGAAGGTGCAACATGAGCTAGTTTTATATGACACAATATTGTGAACTCACCAAGGGTGAACACTCTGGCTGGCCTATCTGGGGATTGTGGTGAAGTTAGCTCCCTGCTCAATTTCGGGTTGTTTTTGTTGTTTTTTTTTTTTTTTATGGTATTCTCATAACATGGCGTTGTTTAATGCCAAGTGGGATTAAGGTATTTGTTTGGACAGGTAAGTAGATCGCAAAACTACTTTGGATTATACAGTTCCTAACCATTTACTGGACATGATACGCCTTGGCTTAAGGCTGTGTCAGACCAATTGACATAGGCCAGAACACCAAGGCTACATCAAAATGTTGTTATGCTCTGCATAGTTATGTGGGGATTGTCTTCAGTCGTGACAAGCTCCTAGCATAACATTATCAGTCTCCCAAATCCCCGAAGTCGGAGTGTGGCTGCCCATGTGGCGGGGGTAATCAAAAACGGTCACACACGTAATGTTCTCATCCCCAGCTGATGCATTTGTGCCATAGTATTCAAATGCTTCGGCTGTTCGGATGATCCCTGGAGTCTTTTAGCCAGGGTACGACAACAACAACAACAACTGGACATGCACGGCTGTTCAGAACGAGTTCTTTAGTGTTCAGCGAAGCAAGGGAGTTAACACCTCTCCGGCTGCTGCACTTGCCAAGGTCAGGGAAGGCAGTGTTTACTGCAGGCCGCTCCCTACCCACTAGCTAACTGCGCTGTACACAGCGCTGCTTGTCAGCCGTGCACACAACAAGTCCAGCAGCTATGTTTTCGGCATTGCTGCGCGGCCGTTAAAAAAGGGGTTGTCAGTTTGACAATTCGTTGTTGTCGTGAAGAATATAATACTTATACGCTCCTGAGACGACTGTATTGGCGAATTGCAGACAATTCTTTTAATACCAAACTCGACTAGGTTTATTTTCCTGCAGAGAACGAAGAAAAACAGCATGATATTGTGTGCACAAGTTGTTAGGCAACATTACAACAATGACAATACACACAAAATCGATCAAAACTAACTCACATCAGCGCTTAATGGCAAGATTATTTTCCCTAATTGATTAGTTCACAAGTTTGATACATGCCTCTGCTCAGACTACAACAGCAAAAAAGTCGGATCCCTTAACGTTTAAAGCTTGTTTGATCCAAAATGCGCAATGTAACTGACAATGGCAGTTTCATGCAGCTGAACTTTGGCAGCCACACGCACATGACATGACCAAAGTCTCAAGCTTTGCATCAAACTAGTAAGTGATTTTTTTTTCCGAACAATTCTAACCCCGTATTTCTTCTGTAATAAAATACAAAATCAAACAGTCTTCTGATTCTTTTTCATCGCCACACACACACACACACACACACACACACACACACACACTGACTGGGTACACACATTGGGTATGACTATATGCTGCAAACAATCTGCGTGTGTGTGTGTGTTTATGTGCATGCGTGCGCGTGCGTGCGTGTGTGTGTGTGTGTGTGTGTGAACATGCGAACGCATTCCTTTTTCAAAGTATCGGAGACGGTTGTGCGCATAAGAAAATCAAATCATATGGCATCTTCCAAGCCAGCCCGGCTGACCTATAGAACACACAGTGCCTATGCCCAAGAGACAGCAGTAGGAGCCGTATAGATAACACATGTCCAACCAGCTCACACACGCGTCAGTATCCCCCACTGTGATAAGACTAGTGAACCAGCTGCAAACTAGTTCGCTGGGTGACCCTGGCCCTCGAAATAGACACAACACTGTCCAGATACACAGCTCAGCTCACACTCTGTGCAAGAATGGCCTGTGCTGAAATGAAGGGAAGAGATGTGTGTGTGTGTTGGCGGGGGGGGGGGGGGGGGGGGGGGTAGATGAGATGCACCTGCCGAGGATTTTGTGGGAGAGGAGAGGAGAGAGGGATTTGATGGCTGGCAGATGTAACTCGGGGGAAAAAAGTACTTTCATTTACTTGTCTTTAATTCATTTAAAAGAAAACTAAAATATAAACAGACTCTCTTACTAGGAAGAAAACATAACACATGAAAGAGACACGCACGCACGCACGCACGCACGCACGCACGCACACACACACACACACACACACACGCACACACACACACACACACACAAATATATACATAAATAAACATGCAATACTCACTGTGTCAGTTCTGCTCTCTCTCTCAGGAACTGTATCCTGGCATTCCTTAGCCAAATACATGATTTGCCTGTAGCATGCCTTTTTACATGATGTGCATGTAGCATGCTTCATTTCTAACACTGATACGGTGGTCAGCAGTCAAAAATCTGATATGCATGTAACATGCATTGTGGTACAAACCTTACAATAGAACACACAAACACATGAACACACACACACACACACAAAACACACATATATGAACACACATACACACACATGAACACACATGCACGCACACACACACACACATGAACACACACACACATACACAAAGAGAGAGAGAGAGAGAGCACAGAATCAGAAGAGAAGAAATGTAAAGGATTTGCTTGCACACAGACTAATGCAAGTTGAAGAAACAGAACAAATTTACAAAATTTACCACACACACACACACATACATTCTCTCTCTCTCTCTCTCTCTCTCTCTCTCTCTCTCTCTCTCTCTCTCCACACACACACACACACACACACACATGAACACACACACACACACACACACCACACACACACACACACACACAATGAGAGAGAGAGAGAGAGCACAGAATCACAACAGAAGGAATGTAAAGGATTGCATGCACACAGATAAATGTGGATACAAGTTGAAGAAACAGAACAAATTTACAGGATTTGCACACACACACACACACACACACACACACACACACACTCTCTCTCTCTCTCTCTCTCTCTCTCTCTCTCCTCTCTCTCTCTCTCTCTCTCTCTCCACACACACACACACGCACACACACGCACACACACACACACAGTCACAGACACAGACAGAAACACACACACACACACACACACACACACACACACACACACCATGCTAATACTCACATATGGGATTCCTTCATGTTGTCCAGAGCCATGCACATCTTAATCACACTGCCTATGCCACAATTGTCCACTGGTCACGCGTTAATTTGGCACACAATTGTCCACTGATCACGCATTAATTTGGCACAAGTTTTGTGCACTTGTCTCTTTTTACAGGTCACGCTTTGCTGCTTGTGTCGCCTAATATGTAGAAGTGTATATGTGCTTCTGTCACTCCAGATCAACAGTTCATGATCAGTTGACAATAAGATATTAAATAACTTTGTGATGTGCACCTCAAAATCTTTAGCAGATGTGAATTCATATTTTGTACATACATAGTAATTTTATAAATATGTTAAAACACTGGGAGCTGGTGGGATGAGCGCACACACACACACACACACACACACACACACACACACACACACACACACACACACACACACACGTATACACACTGTCTGAGTGCATGTACAGTGAACAGGAGCATTATTACTGTTTATTAACTTTACACTGCTTCCCTGGGGCCAGTGGCATCAGACCTTGAAGAAGGGGGGGAGACAATAGCCATGTGTTCTGACATCATGACACGCAATTTCTCCTGCTCTGTTTTTAGACCCACACCCTTCTCTTCAGCAGATTGATAACTGCATGTGTTTCCTCACCCCCTTGTTCCCATGTAGAGCCAGTCCAAAATGATGTTGACGGGTGAAAGGAACACAATGGTTTTCTAAAATATGCTGCTTTGGGATGATGCGAGACTGTGGGAATTCTTTTCTAAAGAAAGGCATGTATTCTTTGATATCACTATCCAATGTGTCAATGGCACTCACAGTCATGGGTTTTTGATGTGAGATTTTTGTGTGGATGTGTGGAGAATAGCATATTCAGCTTTTTGAATCTGTTAGATATACTCCTAGCTCTGAGAAGGATAGCCTTGTCTTGAGTCAGCTCAGCTGTTGTGCTGACAACACTTTCACATACATGTGTAATTGTCTCTGGCTTCAAATATTTGTTGCAGTGGTTGTTTTGTGATTGAAAGTGACTGCATGCTTTGCACTGACTGATTGGCAGCTCTGGATTGAAAGTTGTCCAGATTTCTGACATTTTCTTAATATCAAGTGCAACACGGTCGATCGTAATTTTGCGGTCGGACAGGTTGCTAGCGTGTTTCAGCTTCATGAGTTTTGGGTAACATTTCATACAAATTGCTGTAGACTGCTTGCCCTCTTCATCATTCAAAATGTCTAAATTGTAACAACGCGAGAGTTCTGTGGCATAGGTTTTACATAATCTCACACCAAACCGTCCATCTTTCTCCTTTCGTAATACGCGTTCTCCACAAACTCGACACATAGAATTCAGTCTAGCACAGTGCTGACTGAATTCGTGCTGCTCACTTACCGCTGACTGCTGAGACGCCATTGTACAACTGATGGGTCACTTACGTCAAACTATACACACAAAACCACACTTTAAAGTTTTGAATCGTGTTATAAACACACACAGACACAAGCTCACTTCACATAATCCTCAGGCAACCCGAAATGAAACAAAACATCCGGGATTTAGTTGTATCCGAAGTTTGGAAAACAAACAAAATCAGTCACAAGCACAGCTCTCTGCTACACCTCTCAAATAAGGAAGGGAGCCAAACTGTGAGCATGGCACGCCTAGCATCGCTCAAGTCGGTCAGGGTCAGCGGGTCACGCAGAGCTGGACTAAATGTTTCAGTCTGGAAGGAAAGGAACAGCCGTGCATGATCAGGCAGACTGCTTCCTGCAGGGCAAGAAGAATGCATCTAATGAATGTATCAGAGACTGATGTTCAATGAAAGCATGGATTTCTGTCCAATAAAAACATGTTGAAATGAGTAAGGAATGGTTTATTTCCTGATGAAACAAAGGCACTTGGTAGTTGGAAAGTTGTTGTTGGTTTTCCAAATTGAATACAACCAGATGAGGCATTGGTATATTTTTGTATTCTTTTTGTGGTTTTTTAAGTGTAAAAACTAGTGAAAGCTAATGGTAAAAACAGAGCTGGTCTCAGATGTGATTGGTTCAGGTTCTGATCTGGTGATTCAGCAATAGCAGATCTTGTCCTGGGATCAGCTTTGTGCTTGCTGTGACCTGTTTGTTGACATGCGTTATTTTCTGTTCACAGATATATCTACATCTACATGACCATCCATTAGCAGATGGTGAACAGGACAGCAACTTAGATGCAGGTATTTCATTTATAAGTATATTTCATTTTGTACAGTCTATTTTGATGTTTATGAATAACACATTCTTTTTGTCTCATGAAGTTTTTAGTAATCTTGGTTTGAATCAGACAAGTCTGTCTGTCTTCTCGCTTTATTGTATAAGAGACAGCCCCTTCTGTTTCAGCAGATGTTTGATAGTTTTAACGTTTTTTCACACTAATCTCTCTTTGAGTAGCTGGTCACTAAATCTTCCCTAAGTGGAGAAAAATGTTCCAGTGTTAAATGATCTGTTGGTAGGAGTTACATAGACTGGATGCATTATTTGTTCACTATATTCTGTGCATCAGTCTAACCAGGCATTAGTGGTGGGTTTTTCGGTTGTTTTTTTTTTTGTTAGGTTTTTGATGGAGGTGAATGCTCATGTATCATTTCAGTGTCTTTTTTTTTTTTTTGTGCACTTTTTTTTTTTTTTGTGCACTTTTTTTTTGTGCACTTTTTTTGTGCTTTTTTTTTTTTTTTTTTTTTTGTGCACTCACTGCGAGTATAAACTCTAACATTCAAATATTGTAAAACTGGATTCTTGTAACTCGTACGAGCAGCAAGGTATCTTGCTCTGCTTCCTCCACAGAAAACCTGACACCGGCTGAGCTGAAGAAGATGAAAAGAAAACAGCGCAAAGCTCAGAAGAAGGCAGAGATGGAGCAGCAGAGGCAGAAGGCGGAGATGGAGCGTCGGGAGCAGAACAAGAACAAGGCCAATGATGGGGAGATGGATGGTCCTAAGGAGGAGGAGCTGGTACCTGACAAACTGGCGAGGGTAGGTGGAAGGGTTAGGGCACTGTGAAGAGGTTTTCAGGTTAGCAGGAAATTGTTTTCTGTCTTTTTCTCATCTTGTCCTGGTTACCGTCCCTGACTGAAGTACCCCCTTGCTGTGTGACAGAGCTTGTCCCTCTTGGTCAGCTACTGTCTTTACTCCTTCAGTGGGCTCTGAGCGACGCATGGGATCAGTTGCCGTTCAACTGGGATGTCCTGCTCCTCATGTTCCAGACCTTGTATCTTCTCTCTAGCCCTGGAGGGACCTAGCTCTATTGTAGACTGAGCTAGCTCTCCCCCTGTTGTTGCACACTGTCTGTGCTGATGCTAGCAAGACAGACACCTTTATCCTTTCTTTCTGTAGACTAATGGTACCCACACTGTCTGTGCTGATGCTAGCAAGACAGACACCTTTATCCTTTCTTTCTGTAGACTAATGGTGCCCACACTGTCTGTGCTGATGCTAGCAAGACTGACACCTTTATCCTTTCTTTCTGTAGACTAATGGTACCAGGTTTCTACTGAAGGCAACAGACCACATAAATATCCGCGAGTCAAAGGTAGTCTTTCTTGCTCTTACAAAGAATTGGTCTCAGATTTGGAATGCAGTGTCTGTGAACAATGTCAATGTTACCTGTTCTTACAGTCTGTGAAGACTTGTCTCCTTGTGAAATGCATCCCTGGCAGGGTGAACGTTCTGGCAGACTGTTTCTAAGAAATGGTCATGTTCTGCTCTCAGAATGGATGTTGAACAAGGCTGTTTTCAGGTCATTTTGCCAAGTTCTGTAAACCTGGAGCTGATGACAATCAACATCTCTTTTTGTGTCCCCTGTTCCAGACCCAGCAGGGTTCTCTGAGGAGCGCTGGTGAAAAGGAAGGATTGCTTACACTTTTCCTCCATCTCCCCTTATTCCATCAGTTCTTAACAAAGTTACTGGAGAAAAGTGCCAGGTGATCCTCATTTGCCCACTCCACGGCTGTTCAGAGCAAGCCACTTAGTTCTGAGATTCAGGGGAGTTTACAGCTCTCCCACAGCTGCAGAGGCCAAGCCGTGAATGCAGGTCAAGGAAAGGGATGTTTTCTGCAGGCTGCTCCGCACCAGCCAGCTAACCGTGCTGTACTCGACCAACTGAATGTCATCTGTGTACAGCTGGTCTGGCAGCAATGTGTTCGGCATTGATGAGCGGCCATTACAAATGGGGCTCTTAGTTTGATAATCGGTGGTTGTCATGAAAAATGTAATATATCTGTGCTCTTGAGATGACTGAATAGGCGAATTCCCGACGATTCTTTTAATACCAAACTCGACTAGGTTTATTTTCCTGTAGATAATGTAGATACGGCATGAAAGCTTGTACACAAGAGGTCAGGCGATATTCAAACAATGACAACACACACACACAATTGTGCAAGAATGACGTCATCACTTTCTGGGAACTTAATTTTCCCTAGTTAAGGCAATGTGCGGCAGTGAAATATGTCAAAATTCGGTCATTTTGGCTATTTTTAGATTTTCACATTTTTACTAACTACAATGTGTCTATTTTCATATTACATACTTGAATTGCACTGAAATGATGTGATTTTGAAATAAAATGCTTTTAAAACCCTAACCCATTCGTGTTTGCGTTCGTTTGTGTCATAAAATTTGTCAAAATGATGATTTTCCGACCCTAGTGACAGGCATTTCTTCGTCCCGAACCTCGTCATGCCGCACATCATAGGAAACTAGATTGTCTCCCCTACACCATACAGCAGAGCATTTTCCACCAAATTCCACTCAGTTCCGACTGGAAGTCGTTTTAGATCATTAGCATATGACCACATTCTCCTTATATGGAGAATGACGCGGAAACGAGCCGCCTGATTCGTTGATTCGGGTCACGTGACACCCTCGAGATTGCAAATGGCGGTTGTTTACATCGTGTTCGATCGAAGACCAGAGTTAAAAAAATGGCTCGTGTAAAAAAGTCTACTATTCAGTCGGCTAAGAAAAGCAAGTCGAAGCGAAAAAACCACCTCGCGTATGCAAGGCAGTGCAAAACTTTGCAAGAAAGGGGAAGATCGACGAGAATCGGCCCTGAGCATGACCCGGCGTCAGTGCCTTCAACAAGCACTGCTTCGTGTTCGTCAGTGCCATCAACATCAACACGTGTTCAGGATTCTGTGTTAGGTGGTAAAACCGCACACAGTTCAAACACCAGTCATATGAAGCTGTCAGAAATCTGGAGAGTGCCTTTACATCAGCCTTTGGTGACTGTGTCGAGGAGAGCACATCGTCGAAGCGAGGGATTGTCGACTTCAGCTGTGTTGACAGATTTGTGAAAAAACTAAGTTGCTCCCAGTGCAAAAATGAAACGTTGTGTTTCAGAACTGATAGGAAGAAACCATGTGGGTTAGCTGTGCACGGATATGTGTACTGTTATAGCTGTGAACAAGCTGTAGAGGGCACAGAAGATTTTTTAGCAGAGAGAGGTGGTGGAGAGATGAAAGATTACACTGTCAACAGGCAAGCTGTGTATTCTGCATTAGTGTGTGGTTTGGGAGCAACAACTTTCAACAAATTTTGTGAAAGCTTGGATCTCCAAGGACTGCACCACAAAACTTTTCACAAGAAAGCAGGCAAACTATACAATAAATTAGAAGACTTTGAAAGATACTTTGCACTCACAGCAGAGTATGTGAGGCAAGTCCATGCACAACATACCGGCACCCCCCTTGGCCCTGATGATGTGCTTGACATCAGTGTTAGTTTTGATGGCACTTGGCTAACCAGAGGACACAGTTCTCATATTGGAGTAGGTTGTGTGGTGGATCTTCTGACAGGGCTGTGTCTTGATGCTCATGTCATGTGCACCTACTGTCAAGTGTGTGAATCCACGGGGAAGAAACTGTATGCAGAGAACCCTATGGAGTATCCTGCATGGGTGGTTCAACATCTTGAAACATGTGACAAGAATTTTACAGGTGAGCTATATTTTTTGTCCTTTTTTTGCATTATTTCAAGTGTTTCAGTTTTGTATTGACAGTATGCTTGAAAAAAATTATGAACACAAAATCAAACAGAAAACTGAAAAGCAGTGTGAACTACTTGAACACTCACACACACACACACACACCACACACACACACACACACACACACACACACACACACACACACACACGCACACACACAGAATCAAAGAAAGTCTTCCAGATTTATTTTTGTTTTATTTGGTTTTGATGTCAAGTTATGTGTGTGACTGTGTGTGTGAGTGAGTGAGTGAGTGTGTGAGTGTGTTGTGTGTGTGTGTGTGTGTGTGTGTGTGTGTGTGTGTGTGTGTGTGTGTGTGTGTGTGTTGTAAATCATGAAAGCAAAGTTGTACATTTATGTATAAAAATGCATTCACTCACACACATACACACATGATAACAGGCATATCAGTCCAGTAACATTGTATCAAACTTTATGTGTACAGGATCCTCTGGCATGATGGAGGTGGAGGCAGCTCGTGTGATCTGGCGGCGCTCAGTGGAACGCTACAAACTGCGATACACTGTCCTGCTGTCAGATGGGGATGCCAAGACCTACAATGAGCTGACAGCCATCAAGCCTTACGGTGATGAGGTGGAGATTGAGAAGGAAGAATGCATCAATCATGTCAGCAAGCGGCTTGGTTCAGCTTTGCGAAATCTAGTGGCGGATTGTCGCAAGAAAGGTATCACCCTTGGAGGTCGTGGCCGTGGTAATCTAACACAGAATGCCATACGGAAGCTGACCATCTACTACAACCGTGCCATCCGCAAGAGTAGCAGTGCTGAAGAAATGAAAAAGGCCATCAAGGCTTCTCTTCAACACTGTTATTCTACTGAAAGCAAGCCCCAGCATGAACTGTGCCCTGTGGGTGTTGACTCCTGGTGCTTCTATCAGGCTGCCCTGGCTCAACGTCAGGTTCCCGGTCACCATGATAAGCTCATCCACACCCCACTCAATTACAGTAAACTGCACCAGCACCTGGAACCCATCTATGAAAGGCTGACAGACACTCAGCTTCTAAGCAGGTGTGTTGCTGGCAAAACACAAAACTCCAATGAGTGCTTGCACAGCCTGATCTGGTCCCGCTGTACCAAGGACAAGTTTGCCTCACGCCGGCGGGTGATGTTTGCAGTCTACACAGCCATCAGTGAGTTCAACTTTGGCCCTAGTGCTGCTCAGGACACTGCCAGCTTCTTTGGTTTTCAAAGAGGAACTCACATGAAGAGGCTAGGGGCAAGCAGGCAGCAGAAGAGGGAGAGGAACAGCGTCAAGTTCCAGAGAGACAAGGCCAACAAGCGGCGGGACACAGTTCGAGCTGCCCGACTGAAGAGACAGGAGGAGCTGATGATGCTGGAAGGGGCCCTGCCTATGCTGCAGGGCAGTTCTGACTGTGTGGTGTTGTGCTGTGGGGCTGGCTGGGGGACCTGAAACTTTTAACCAGGTCTGTAAGTAAACCATGTGTGTGTCACTGTGTTTGTGCTCCTTTTGTCTGCGTTTTTCTCATTTTCTGTTTTTGCTCCGCATGCTGTACAAGTATTAAAATTTCTCAGAAACTGTCTATTCAAATCTAATGAAATTTGGCACATATGTACATTGTTGTCTTATTGACATTTTTATAGAATGATTTTAAAAAATCTGTTTTATTTTTTATTTTCATGATGTCGATTGCATGATACCGCTGATAATTTGAGGCAATATTTTTTGAAAAATCATTAAAAATTAATTTTGCACAAAATCAAAAATATCTCTCTATTAGAATGTAAAGAGACTCATAGTGTACATGTGTGCCAAAAATCATGGATCTGTGATGGATAATACCTGAGTAAAATCATTTCTTAAAAATCCAATATGGCGGATGTTTATCTTGGTTGCCATGGCAACGGTAAAAAATACGGTTGATTTGTTGGTATATTTTGTGTTAGGACTCATAGCAGTATCAATTCAAATGACAAAAAATGTCTTATTTCCTATATTCTGAAAATTAGATTTTACTGCCTCACATTGCCTTAACTAGTACACAAGTTTGATACATGCCTCTGCTTGGACTACAACAAAAATGTTGGGTCAGAAATGTGTAAGGCTTGTTTGTTCGGCCCTATAACTGTCTCGAATGGGACAGAAAAATAAAGCTGTGACTCGGAAGGACAAAGAGCTGGACCAGCCTCCTGTTTAGTCTGCTGATGAAGTTTCCTATTGCCCACCTAGTGAGACTGAACTTCCTGCCCCAGTCCAGGTCGAGGAAGTAGCAGCCGGACTCGGCGTCCCAGTCTCTTCACACCAGCTGCATTTCAGATAATTCCTCTCTTCTGTGAGATGGTTCCGCGCTTCATGCATGGAGAAAATCATGGCTAGTCAAAGGTATTCCTTAAGGAAATGACAACTATGGAAGGTAATCTCTGAAAAAGTACAGGCAGTCAATCTCTACCGCGGCAGCTGAGATTGAAGACGTGGCTCAATGTCTGGGGGACTTTCAAGAGAAACAAAGGGCAGCAGACCTGCCTACCCTTCCGTAATCGTCCGTAATCTTACGGAAATTAACCCCCCATTACGGAGGTACGATTTTCCGTGCGAAATTACGGAAAAGAAAATTGAAAAACTACGCAAATTCCAGACTCGAAAAATTGTCGACTGCTAGACCTTTCCGAGACCACAGAGTAACTTCCCTTGAGTCAAGCCGAAACCACAGATGGTTCGGAACTTGCGATTGGTCAATGTGGTGCTGTGGGCCAACACGACGCGCCATCACATCTGTGCGCGCCATTCGAAGCCTTTTGTTCAGCCATTGTAAGACAAAGTTTCAACCGATTTTTTGCCGGCGATTGTGAAAATGGCGGAGAAATCTTCTAAACGTTTGCATGAAACCGACGACGAGGGTTCGAAAACCACTGTGCCACAACGGAAGAAGGCGAAGAAGCAAGTGTTCCGAAGTAAATACACGCAGACTTGGCCTTGTCTTTTGCAATCCAAAAAACATGGACCTGGATTTGTATACTGCTCGGTGTGCAATTCAGACTTCTCCATCGGACATGGGGGAGCAAATGACTGCAAGCGCCATATCTCGGGGAAAATGCACAAAGAGACAGCTGCCAGTGCCTCCAGTCAGAAGATCACATCGTTGTTTACGAAATCCAGCGAGAGCAGCCGTCAGACCCACACACGGAAGATCACCAACGCAGAAAGACTGTTGTGTGAGCTGATCTGCGGAAACAACTTGTCCCTGAGCTGTGCTGACAAGATAGTGGCGAAAATGAAAAGGATGTTTCCAGACTCAGCAATCTCTCAGGCACAATACAAGGCTTAGTGCAACACACACACACACACACACACACACACACACACACATTTTTGTAGTTTTTTTTTTTGGGGGGGGGAGGGGGGGTTGTACATTAGGTTCTTCATCAGTGGTGTCATCTGTGGTGACTGCTGTGTAAGTTACAAACTGTCAAGTATATCACCTTTGAATTGACCTGAAACTCCTGTCCTGAGTCTGTCATCAGCCATCATCCCAAGGTATTTTAATTCTGCTTTGTTGTTTTTGTTCCTTTTTTACTGTTTATATTTTTTGTTAAAATGTTAAAAATGTAGTTGGAGTTTTCAGAGGTGATTCTAGAGCGCGGAATTAGCGGAATACCGCTTAAAAAAATCGAAAGACGCAAAACCGTAAGCCCAGCGTGGCCGCTGCTCCGCACCCAAACAAGAAATGCCGCGCTCGCCAGTCGTGACTGCGCTAATTTTTTTTCACTCCCTTGCCTTTTTAATCTCGCGTCCGCTTGGCCTAGTAATCTACTATACCGAGCGAACCAAGCGAAGCTGTCATCGAGCTATCAGCTATGTCAAGGTCAGCCTTGTCCGCATGAGCAGTAGGAACTGAATGTAAACGCATGTCTGTATAGTCAACTGCGATTGGTTGGAAAGTTATCACAGCTCGCGGTACGGCAGCCCTGCGTTTCTGCCTGAGGTTCCATCATGGCGAAACGAGGCACGTTGTTGGATTTTTCTTTTACCCGAGGGGCGAAGAAATCGAAGAGAGGAGGAGAGGCAGATGATTCTTTGGATGTACAAAGCGAGTGTTCGACCGTCACTGAGCAGCCGCCTAGTTATCCTTCAACGAGTGCCAGTGCCGACAGTGGAGATGTAGATACGCGATCGCAATCAGACTGTCAGTCGGACCGGGTTAGTTCTGTTTCGTCTTGCGAGCGGGAATCGGAGCCTGTGTCAAGTTTCTGTGATCATGATGGTGGTTCAGGATTTTCGTCATCAAAACCAGACAGTGTTGTGTCTGCAAGCGACATGCCTGAGACGAGTCAGGGACCGCTTCAGAGACGCTTGTGGACAGTAGTACAGCGAAGCCAGACACAGAGGTTGTCTGCATTAATCCTCTGAATGATTACTAATACTATGATTTAACAATTTATAACACTAGTAGTACCTGCCGTTGAAAAATATAGAAATTATATAGTTAAAATTTAGGGCCCCCTGGGGGGCCCCCTTTTTTACACTGAGGGGGCCCTTGGGCCCCCTTTTTTGGAATCCTAGAATCACCTCTGAGTTTTGTACACATTATTTGTTCAAAAACGCCGTGTATTACGCGTCCGTGGAATTACTGAAGGAAAATGCAAAATTACTGAAAATCTCTGTGGTTATTACTGATGAGCATAACATGAGGTAGGCAGGTCTGGGGCAGTGTAGACCAGCCGCCGTGGCGAAGTGGTTAGCGTCGCGGACTCCTGGCTGGGAGGTCGTGGGTTCGAATCCCATCAGAAGTCGTGTGAGTTTTTTCTGCCCCGACCGGCTCCTACCCAGAGTTGAGTTGCTGTGGACTCAGTTGGGAAGACTGGGACCACACAGTCGAGTTTCATCCACTTAATGGATGCGTTTCTGAGAGTGTTGCTCAAATTTCCTGACCAAGACTGCAGGTGCCTGTATCTCTCGGGCCTGGTTGACGCCAGGATATATTATGAAAGGAAGCGTAGAGTACAGCCCTGTCATGTAGTCTCAGACCGAAAATGGAAATCCGTAGCGTCATCTTAATCATCCTCATTATCATCGATCAGCATAAAAAAAAAAGTCTCAAATTCTGTGACCCTTCATGCCCTGCTCTCATGGTGACCTCATTTTCGATGTCCTCTCCACGTCTGTGGCCTTGGTTTGGTTCCGTCGAGGTCACCGGTATCGGCGAGTCCATGGGGGCTGTCGTTGGACGGACGTGGTGGCGCCCTCCGGAGGGAGAGCTCACTCACGCCGGCTCCGCGACTAAGCAATTATTGTCGTCAGTAGGGGGCTTAGTAGGTGGTGTCCTGCGTATGTTAGATCAGAACAGGCGCCACTGAACACCACTGAGGTGACTCGGCAGCAGTGCAGTGTCTCTTCCGGTGGGTTGCCTCTTGACAACTTGACACTGACTGCTCCCTGTGGATTGCCGGTGCCAGGGCTGCGGCGGGGCCAACCGGGCTGTGGCTGTGGACGGGGTGTCGGAATGAGCGGCGTGGGTGCACTGCCTCTGAGGTGGCGCAGAGGATGGGACAGCAAAAAAAAAAAAAAAGAAGGGCAGTGTAGTTGCTCAGTCGTCAACTCGCCCATGCTGATTCAGATTACCCATTAACCCTGTGTACAACTTGTGCCCACCGAGCACCCTACACACCTCCCTATCCCCCCATAAGGGAGAAAGAAAATAGATCTGTTAGGAAAACATTGTCATACTCTACCTATTGGGTTTTTGTTGTTCTTTTTTCATGTTAGAGTGAGAAGTTTTATATTCATTTTTTGAATTGTATGGTTTTGTGTTTTCGATTGTTTTTGATAATTAGAACACATTCTGACTGTGAAATTGTTCAACATGTGCAACGTTATGAAAAAGAAAGGAAATAGAATTTGAATTTACGCAGATGAGTATATTCAGTCCTAAAACAGAAATAAACCAGCCAGATTCAGTGAGCCTTTAGCATGAAGAGCCTGGCTCCCATGTAAGGTTTGCTTTACTTTCTTCTTCCTCGTCTACTCAGTGTGGATATGGCACAAAGGTTGAACTGCCTCACTGACTGTTGCAGACAGAGGAACCTCTCGAGGAGGCCATCAAGTTTCTGCGACCAATGCAGTTGCTACTTGCAAAGGACGTTGAAACTCACACACAGGCGTATGAGATCTTCTCTAGGAAAGGTAATCTTGTTTGTTTTATTGTAGGTGACCATCCAATACATATGACTTGGAGCTGAAATGATTGAGCAAGAACAGGAATTCGAGGATTGAACTGTGACAAACCAAAGGAAAGCAAAATATGTAGCGTAGTAGCAGATTGCAATGCAGTTCAATGATTTTAGAAATATTGGATATAAGGATTTTTTTTTTTTAATTGAATTGTTCATATACTTTTAACTGTAGGTTTTTTTGATTGTTTTACCTAAAACCCTTATCCATTGGGAATAGCACCAGTGTGTAGTCTGCCCTTGACACTGGGAAACACGCATTGTTAGTCTCATCTCCTCCCCAATCATGTGGGAAACATGTGTGTGTAGCGTGTGTATAGTTATTCAAATGAGAAGTAGAAGTTGTGTAGTGGATCATATCACTGAAGCCTGTGGTGGTTTAGCAACGTTCCTACAGGAAATTGCCAAAACATTTTGAATGAAAATTAATTTTGATTGGACAATTTTTAGGAAGCGAAATTTTGAGGTTAAGTTTATACGGCATTGCACTGTAATAAGTACTATGTCTGTCCTGTCTGAATGTGAAAGGTTTTTGTGACTGTCAATTAACGTGTCACATTTAATGGTTACAGTGACATTTATACCGTGCATATGCATGTTATGAGTCGGTTTGAAACCTCAGGCCCATCTGAGGTAACAATTTGCACAGTCACAGTCTTACTTAAGCATCACCACTGACTACAAAACGCAGGTACGCCAGAGAGCAAGGATGTGCCTTTCATCGCTTGTTTTCATCGAATGTACCTCTTACTTTTCATCAGCTAGGGGTTAAAAAATAAACAACATTAAATAAAAATGTGTAGCACTATCTGGATGTGAGTATGTCAGATTGGTTGGCAGCAGAAAACTTGGTCATGACAGCCAGCTGTGTTGCATGTCATCATGTGGTTTGCAATGTGGCAAACAGCATATCATAAAGAGGATCGCTTTCCTCTATTTCTCTTTTTTTTGATGACCTACGTCGATGTCCAGCTCATCTTCAAGCTCCTCTCTTTTATGTTTTTCCACTTCTTGTAGTATTTGACCCACTTTGTCTTGTGTGTAGTCATTCATTTCCGTCAAACTTAGTAGCAGATGCTAGAGCCACCAGGGTGAAATTTGGTTAAGTTGATTTACTGGTTGCTGTGTTCCCTTTCCCTTTCCTTGCGTGGAAAATGTGCCAGACACCAGAAATAATGCTGAAACAGTGGACTTTAGTTGAGGTTCCCTTGTTGATTTCCGCGCCTCCCCATGTGACAGCACATGGTCAGAGCATGATGGGAAAGGGCCAGGCACTTGCTCCCAATTACTCCTATCGTAATTTCTAATGGCACACAAAGCAGCTCCTGACTACTCCTCTTATGAATGCAAGAGGGTTAACTTATCCAATGCCTACCAGATCGACCGAGATCGACCGCGAGATTTCATCTTTCTGAATACCGGATCGACCGAGATCGACCGCTGAATACTCAGTCAACGACTTTCGCTTTCACCATCGCATATCCCAGAATGCAATTGCGACAGAAGAGCCTTCCGGTATTTCCGTTTCTGGACGCCATTTTGGTTTTTGTTGCATGAGTTTTGGTGGAGTAGTTTCACTGCTGTGAATTTTCAAAGTTCGGATTTTTTTTTCGCGAAGATTTCTGGGAAAATGGCGGATCAAGTAACTATGCAACTTGCAGAATTCATTTTCTGAAGTGATATTGATGAAGAGAGCATATTTGCGGGCTACACTCTTGAAGAAGATTTGAAGCAAGACGATTCGGACGTCAATCTTGACCTAGTTATGAATAAAGATCGACTGCTGACTGATCTTGAGGCCGGAATCGATAATGATTCAGGCGATGATAATGACGACGTCGAATAGCCCATTGCTGCTGGGCCCAGACCCCCCAAAAAAGAAAATTCGAAAAACAAAACTTGCTAGAGATTCTTTAATTCTTGACTGGAGTGGTTGGCTACAAGAAGTGAAGCCCCCCAAAAGTTTCCCTTGTTTTGATGACCAGGAAACCGGGTCAGTCAGTGGGTGTGTCCCACGATTTGCCTGTAGGAGCATCACCTTTTGATTTCAGAAGAATTTTGGCAGACTTTTAACGAGAAACAAATTTATTTGCTGCACAATAGCAAGCAGAAAAGGATGAACATAAACTCTGGCCTGAAATAAAAACTGCCTGTTTATCAAAAAGCAAAGAGGACCAGCCGCCGTGGCGAAGTGGTTAGCGTCGCGGACTCCCGGCTGGGAGGTCGTGGGTTCGAATCCCATCAGAGTCATGTGGGTTTTTTCTGCCCCGACTGGCTCCTACCCAGAGTTGAGTTTGCTGCGGACTCAGTTGGGAAGACTGGGACCACACAGTCGAGTTTCATCCACTTAATGGATGCGTTTCTGAGAGTGTTGCTCAAATTTCCTGACCAAGACTGCAGGTGCCTGTATCTCTCGGGCCTGGTTGACGCCAGGATATATTATGAAAGGAAGCGTAGAGTACAGCCCTGTCATGTAGTCTCAGACCGAAATGGAAATCCGTATCATCATCTTAATCATCCTCATTCCCATTGATCAGCAAAAAAAAAACAAAAAAAAAAAAAGCAAAGAGGAGCTGGACAAGAGGTACCGTACTTCATCACCACAGTGTGTGTGTGTGTGTGTTGGGGGGGAAGGGGGGGGGGGGTGCTCAGTGCACTTGTGCAAAAGCACATTTTTGTTGAATTCCATCACAATCTAAAGCCCAGTATTCAGTAATCTGTTCTTGTTATTTTTTCCCCTCAGTAGTTAGAAGACAAATCTTCTTGTATGTGATGCCTTCAGTTTAACAAAATTGTTGAAGTTTGGGTTGTTGTTTTTTGCTTCACAACAAAAGTTGATTATTTAGTGTGCATACCATACAGAATGACTTTATTTTGTTCCTGAAGGTTTCAGTACTTTGTTTAGACTTGGAAAATCACTCTGTGCTCCTAATCCATGATGTTCTGTGGGTACAGTGAATTTAGGGAAAATTGTTTTAGCACTGAGAACACAGAAGTACAGTAAGTCTGTTCGTTTGTTCTTTTTTCCCTCGTGTACCAGTTCACTATATGTAGGTACCGGCAGCCAAAATTGGCGTATTGTTTTTCATATTTAAAATCTATATCATTGCAAAGTAAATGGAAAAACATACAAAACACAACAAGAATGAAGTCTCTATCTTCAGTCGTTTTCGAGATATTGCAGTTTAAAGTTGCAACGTTTTTTATGCACCTGACAAAATGAGATATCTTCCAAATTTGAAAGCCAACAGGATCATACATGATTGATATATCTGGTTATAAATTGGTGTTCTCAATCTATACAACTTATACTCTTTGAACAAGTAAGTTCCATGGTATCAGTTTACATGGCTTATGTGTGATAAAGTGTCAAACTTGTAATAAATCGCAATTCAGCGCTTTTCGAATTTGCATGATGTGGCTACTTTGAAGCACTGCAGCACAGTAAAAATGGCCATTTCAGAGTTTCCAGTGGTTTGGACAAACTCTCTAAGTTGTACTAAGCAAAGTCATTTTTTTCTGAGGTATCTGCTATAAAACATATATGAAAACTTTTGTGCTAAAAACAGGAAATATTGCAATTTGGACGGCGGAAAAATGGGGGTAGAATCGCCCGCCACACTTAAAATTGCTATAACTTCTAAACTACTTCATGAACTGTTTCCAAATTTTGTATACAGTTTCTGTACAGTATTTCCTGTAAATCAAAGTGTACATTTTTGTTATTTTGTACCTAACATTTTATTTCCTGTACTAGAATAGTGGCCAACAGGGGCGGAATGATGATGATGTCCGAATTAAAACCGACAGTTTTTGCAAAACTTATTGACAGATTTCAACAAAAATTTGGTATGATGTTGTCTGTATTGTTATTGATAAAATCATGTTATTTTTGCTCTTTCTGACAAGTGTTGGCAGCCACCAAACAAAAGGTCACTTACGATAAGGGTGGGAAGTGCACTCTTGCTGACGGGCAGATTAGGTTGACTATGTAAACAGAGTTCATTGTTAATTGGAACAGACCAGGCATGGCCAGTAGTTGTTTTGGGGACTATGTTGAAGTCACTGGCAAACACAAATATGCTTTGCACTGAATCTGTGTCTGCCTTGGTTGGCCACACAAGCATGTTGTTTACAAGAGCAAATTTCCTCAGAAAATTAATGTCTGCTTTCTCAGGAGAGTGGATCTGTGACACACTGCCAAATCATCATCATAGAAAACTACATTCTGGCCAATTTTGGTAAAGATAAGTCTTCCAGAAGGCAATCAGTGGCATGTTCACAGATTTCATCATTGATGCAACATGACTGCATCCTCAAAATGGGTGATAACTTCTTATGTCTCCATCTCTTCCTCGGTCACCATCACTTCATCAGTCCCCATGCCCAACTGCTCTGCCTCAGGAAAAGTTGAAGTGGAGACACAGCTCACACCTCATTCACTTTATCCTGGTCTGGTGGTCCTCCAACTAACAACACAGCCAATAGTGAACACCGACGTGTGTGGTAAAGACTATGGCCTACGTAAGGTTTTGGGTGATCAGCCACCCATGAACCCTGGCATGTCGGGTAAAGGCTGTGGCCTATACGAAGATTATGGGTGACCAGCCACCCACAAGCTCCAGCATGTGAGAATGTTCTTTAATTGGTATGGGTGACATGCCACCCACAGTATCTTATGAGGATTATAAGCTTTTATTATTTTCTCCTTTATTTACCACCAAAACACCACAATATTTAATGTGGGCAAGCACAAATACACAATAAACAAAGTCATAAAACTTTAGTTACATATTATGAAAATGAGTGAGTTATGAAGATTTAAACGACAGTCTGGGTAATTTTTTACCCACAAGCTCTGGCAAAGGTTAAACAAATACTAAAAATGTGGATGCGTTTTCTCAGTTAAAGAAAAAAAACAATGAAAAGAAAGAAAAAACATCAAAGCATGGCCCAGGACCACTTAATTGAACTATGAGTGCATGATTTTATGTAAATTTCCCTGTCTGTTTCTTCATCATTGTGCGATATCATGTGGCGTATGTGTGTGTGTGTGTATGTGTGTGTGTGTGTGTGTGTGTGTGTCAAATTACTGAGAAAAAAAAAAAAATTAAAGCATGGCATAGGACCACTTAATTGAACTATGAGTGCATGTTTTATGTAAATTTCCCAGTCTGTTTTCTTCATCGTTGTGTGATATCATGTGGTGTGTGTGTGAGTGTGCGTGTGTGAAATTACTGGGGAAAAAAATTAAAGCATGGCATAGGACCACTTATCTTAACTATGAGTGCATGCTTTGATGTAAATTTCCCTGTCTGTTTCTTCATCGTGTGATGTCATGTGGTGTGTGTGTGTGTGTGTGTGTGTGTGTGTGTTGTTTACTGCTCACTGTCCATTCCTTACAATTAAATTTTAGTATCGGTTGTTCTTTGTAAGCAAAAATGTATTGCATGTTCTTTGTAAACAAAAGGTACATCCTCTGCAACACATTATTTTGTCAACAGGGTGTGATTTAAGCATTGCCAATAACATGTTAAGTATTTCATCATTATGATTTTGAATTAACTTGTTGATTTAATCATTGTGAATGTAAAAGAACATAAATATACATTATAATGCTTTTTTAAAAATAAAAGGTAAATTAAAGAAAGATTTAACTTTATTTTGGACTCTACCTTTTTATCAACTACTCTGTTTGTTCAGTATGTTTGTGCTGTTAAGCAATATACATAACTGTGCAGCATAACATACTAGCACCATAACATATAAATGTTACTGTCAGAACAATGTAATGTCTTGGCAATGCAATGCTACTGTAGTTGTATTCTAGCAGTTTTACTTGAAAGTAATCACTAAGTGTTCAAAGCCTTGCTTTGTTTGCCAGTAAGGAGGGGGGGGGGGGGGGGGGGGGGGGGAGGAGGAAAGCAAATCTTTACAGTTAAATTACAGAAATTTGAAATACACTAGGGGAAAAGATTAGATTGCTAAACCAAACTTCGTAGGGTCGGATTAACTCGACAGTGACACTCCCCCCCCCCCCCCCCCCCCCAATACCCCAACTACACCCTCCTTACTGTCCAACTTCAGACTCTACTCTCTCTCTCTCTTTTTTTTATCCCCAGACACGCTTTGCACATCGAGTATGACAGTAATGATCGGTGTTTCGATCGGTGGTCATTATCAGAAGACGGTGCTTTCAATTCAAAGCCTCGGACCGTCTTGTACCCGCGGTTGTGGCTTCCGGTTTGAATAGGGTCTCAAACAGATGTTTTTAACTACGATTTTCTCTTTAATCGCGTAATGGAATCAGTAACCAGTTCACTAATACATGAATCGACATCAGTTAAGCCCATTACTGATATCTATTTTCATTAATTTGTCTTGTACAAAAATACGATCGCTTCGAACGGCGCAACGCGTGGGCCATTTCCAACCTGTTTAATCTCGACGAACACCAGCTGAATTGCGAACAAAATAACTAAGCATTGGCACGGTATTAAACGAAACAAAATAACTGAATCGTTTCATTAATGTTCTGGTTTGTTATTATATGCGTTATCTTACCAAGTGCATCTTGCAATTCAACAACGATAAGCGCATTCGACTCGGTCATTGTCGGATCTCGGCTTCGTTCCGCCATTGTTGAAATCTTGGACAAGGAGCGAATGTTTGCATTTGATACCTTCGCTTTGATTGGCTTGCGCTTTTCGAGCATTCAACCAATCGCTTAGCTTGATACACCAATGAATTCGGGAGAGAACGGCCTTTCTAGCGCATCGTTAATGTGTATGTTTTTTTCGCAAGTTTTTTAGCAACGACGTTGGAAAGACAACACTTGTAACAAGCCTCATAAAAACTTCGATTCTAATTAATTAAAACACATCGTACTAAAAAGAGAAACAGACTGAAATAAAGCTTGAAACATGCTCTTTTATTCTGACCTATTTGAACGCCAGTGAATGGAATGAACACATTGTATGCGTTGATTTTCGACACCGTGTAGCTCGAACGCTCGGCCAAATGCCGCCTGCGGCGCATCGGGATGTGTGACGCGCTTCGTTTTCGTGTGAACCGATGGGTTATTTGGAATAAAACTATCATCATAACCGTATGTTGCAAACACAAATAAAACAACACAGAGTTCAAAAGGAAACTGCATTCTTTATTCATCACAATTTTCATCCGATTCTAAACGCGTTATTCATAGATACTGCCTATTGAAAACACGCAAATTTTTCACTCGGCTGAACTTTCCCGTACGCTGAAAGAAGGGCTGCCGGTACCTACTATATGTGGGGTAAAATGGTTGTTTTGGATGGAGTGATGTCTTTGAATTTTTTTCATTACTTTTACAGAATAGATAAGTTAAAAACAAATTTTCTATTGAGGTTTCTTTATGGCAAGTGTGTATGTGTTGCGGAGTTACCTCTCTTGGCATGGTATTCTCATAGTCATATAGCACAAAGTCATGCGGTAAGCAGAGGGTTAAAGTAACCCACATTTTTTAAACCATCTATTTCTGTGGACAGGAAAATTGTTGCTGATGCTGCAGTCTATAAAGCGTGGTATCCTCGCTGACCCCAGTGACCCTAAACTGCACACCTGCCTCATGAACTTCCACTCATACGGTGAGTGTGTGCTTTTCATGTTTTGTGTTTGCATGTTTTTCTTCTTTTCATTTTTTTTAAGTGTGCATGGAAGCTGAATTGAACTAAAGGAAAACGAAACAATACTGATCACAAGAAAAAAAGTTACTGTAGTACTGTTTAGGTGGATTTTGAAGATGTCTAATTAATATTGGTTTTACTGTAGACAGTTTACTCAAATGTATACTGTTCCAAAAGAGAAAAAAAGAAAGAAATGTTTAAGTTTTGTTCTGAATATCCTGCATGGTAAGAAAATGAAAGTGAAAAGAACAATAATGATAATGCAGTGTATATAGCCTGGTGGCAAACAATTTGTAAAAAGTAGGGACAAAGAACCTGCATTAGATGAAATGTCCGACTAATATTTCTGTATGTTGTCATGGCAGTGAAAGGGCAGGGTGATCTTCCCTCTCCTGTTCAGACTGTGATAACAAAAGAAATGGCCAAGATCTACCAAGGCAAAGATCCAAAGACCCTCAACGAAGACTTTCTGAGCCAGAATACCAGTTCTTTACGACATCGCTTGGCAGGTATGTTCAAATTCCCTCCCTTTTTATTATGGATGGTTAGGTGAGTTTCTACACATACATGTACACACACAACGATGAAGTCAAAGGAGTGTTTCATGATGAACTTTATACAGAAGTAAATTCATTGCCAAGGGTGGTGGAGATTAACATAAAAGAAGCCAGTTTAATGGGCTGAAAGTCAGTCAGTGGGGTTGAAAGCTCATGACAAAGCTGCAGTGTTTTAAAGTGTGAAATCACCGCCCGTTCTTAATCATCAAACAACTTCCGCTTGAGAACTCTTCTTGACTGAAAACCAATTTGAGTCTTCAAAATGGACTGACCAGTCTGTGATTGGACCACACAGTCACATGATTTGACCAAACATAAAGCATGGCAAAATCTAATGCTAGCATTTTCAGAATCTAAATCAACGGCTCAGCTGTGGCTTGTGGGTGTTAGTTGAGTGAACGGAACAAAAGTCAAGCAGTGTATGCAATATGAGGAGCTCGTACAACTGAAATGGCTGTTACATGGATGTGCAAATGTGTCGCGCACGGTGCAAGAGTGGTCAACTTATGGTTTCATCAAGTTTCTACAAATTTTAATCACTTACCTCGTATTTGTCAACAGGCTTCCAGTGATTATTGCATGACAACTGGAATTAGGTTAAGCAATAGAATATTTCAAAATTGAACGAAATGGCTTAGGTAGTGAAAATTCTGACAGACAGCTGTGATTAAAATTGAAGAAGACATATTTCCTATCATGTTTCACTGTTAAAATCCTGACCGTGTATGTGCTCACATTGATTTACTTCTGTAGATAACACTTTGGTGATGGTGGTAAGCGAATCTGAGTAAATACTGTTCAGTGTAATCTGGGACATTTTATTAACTTTGCTATAGCTCCACTTTTCTTATTTTTCTATCTGCTCTTCGTCTGTGTGTTAATGTTTATGAGCTATTTGGAGCATGTGCGCGCTCACATGAGCGTGTGTGTGTGTGTGTGGGTTTGTTTTTTCAGTTAGTGTGATCCCCTGAAAATTTTCGTGGCCCCCAGAAATTCTAGAAAAGAGTTATGCACGCTGATTCAGACCCTTGAATTTCTAAGAAAGAATTATCAGCAAATCGGTAAACCCTCTTCATAGTTAATGCCAGTTCACTACACTTGCAGACACATGCACACAGGGTGACGTTGCATGCAGGGGTACTTCTCACTGCAAAGATCGTGCACAACAACTAGTCTTCAAGCAAAAGGCTGCTAAATTTCAGTGATGATGTTAAGTGGCAGCTTCTCAATTCCCATGATAGTAACACTGAAATGTAGGTAAAGTGTTGGAATTATTAAGTGCTGTGGGAAAGCAACACTTAGCCTTTAAATAACTGCTGTGGAAATTATAAGCCTTTAAATAAGTAGTATTGACATTATTGCATGTTAGCGCTGGACAGTAAAACATTGTGAGGAAGATGTTGAAATTATTGCCAGTTGCTGCTCAACTAATACTTTACATGTAGGTGAAGCGCTAAGATTATCAGATACTGCAGAACAGTACCACAAAACATGAGAAAAGTTTGGGGACATAAATGTAAACAGCGGTGGTGTATGTGACAGAACTGCAGAAGAGAAAAGGCCATGCAGTGTGTAGTGGTTGGTGTGCAGGTGCCTGCAGTGTGTAGTGGTTGGTGTGCAGGTGCCTGTGTCATGTACCAGCTAGACAAGAAGACTCAGGACAGGGCGCTCAGCCTGGCCACCAGTCTATCGGAGGACATTCAGGGACGGACACTGGAGGTAAGCTTTACTCGCTCTGTTCGGTTGTTCACAGTGGAGTTCTCAGTCGTTACACCTCGGTTCTCGTAGCTGTTGGTTTGTTTGGGGGCAAGTGAAGTCAGCAGCAGCAGTCATCTTGTGAAAAACATGTCACTGACATCGTGTCGATTTTGGAGTAAGTTTCACTTTTAATTACACATACTATACCGTGGCTCACTAATGCAATAAGCGGCAGCAATTTGCTATCCCTGCCTCGTATACAATAAAGTCCGTACGGACAACAAAACCCTTGAAAGGGCCTCGTGCCTTGCGCATGCTCAGAACCATCCTCTTTTCTCGGCAGCCATTTTCCCGTTAAGCCGCGTGTACACGAGCAGCTAAGTATTTTTTTGCTTTTC